>OX454264.1:55325904-55821061 GCA_949715065.1 Periphyllus acericola
CAATATCATAGCGTATCTGCCCATTATAAAATATTCGATTATCTGGTTTGCCATTGTTTTTTCCTTGATCGCTAGTGATTCTGTTGGACGTTATAGGCAATAGGAAAAAAAAAATTTTATTTGCTTCTAACTTTTTCCAGATTTTGTTATAAACTATAATCTGTATAGAACACGGTATTGTAAATGACGAACATTAAATTCATAATATCTTTCGTTGAATGAAAAGATTTAGTATAAATCATTACTATTATAATTGTATTACATATTTTTGTGATTAACAATAGTTAAAAAAATCGTAAGATGCTTGTTTTTTTATTTTGATAAAAGATAGAAATATTTGTATTATCGTGTTTGACAAGAAATCGACTATGTTGTTAATGGGAAGGTCGATTTTGGAGGAAAATGGCAAATTATATTAGTTTAACCGAAATTCAATTCCCGAATAAATCATATTTATTTTCTTACCTACAAAGGTATACAATACAATTTCGTCCCCACAAAAAAAGGTTGATCGTATAGCTAAGGAATTCAACGAGTAAAATGATTTGTGTCTGGTCGGATAGTTATATTAATATATTACGAGTATGTGATCGATACGTCATACATTAACAAAGTACTATCAAACAAAATATGAAATCCTAACCTACAATAATATTATCACTTAGTTTAAATCCCTCCAGTTTAGAATTATGGAAAGTATTATTTATCATAAAGATATAGTGAATTATTTTTTTTTTATTAAATCTCTGAAACTGAATAACACTGATTATGTTATGTTTTTAGTATTAACAATTTTACTCGATATTACAATAAGTTGTTTTCTTTTTCCCTACTGTATTTAATATAAATATGTATTTGCAAAAATAGATAACTTTCAAAAGATAAATTTTACTATTAAAATAACAAGAATAATTATTTTTTTATGAATTTGTTTTCAGAAAATACCGTAGTTCTGAAATTAACAGGAAATTTAATCATATTTGATGTTTTTACTTTAGCATAAGGTGCATAGGTGCAATTCTATCGATATAGGTACTCTAGAACACTAGGCTTGCAGATGATGACTCCTTTTACCTGAACGTATATAACTATATCGGAGAGTTCTTTGGCAATCTGGCTGTTGTGTTTTTTGTTTTTAGAAGCGTCGTCGTCGCTACCTTTTTCATTCGACTTTGAGCCGAACCTATATCGAATTCTGCCAAGCTTATCCACTCTGATTTCTAAACATTTTAAATTCAAATTATTGTTTAGTTTATCGTATGATTAACTTTTGAAAAAAAGTTCATTGTCAAATAATTAATTAGAAACATAAATCAATCACAATGTGCTGTTCTTTAAATCTCAAGTACTCCAACGTACGAACGAACAAACAATTTCAATGTAAATTAGGTATATAATATTTATGTATAACATACATTGTACGTGTGTACTATATTTATACATAAACATTAAATTACCACTACATATTACGAGATAAAATTATTCTAAATTGCAGAATATATTTGAACTTCAATGTTTATTTAATATTCACAGGTCACCGGGATGAATGCTAAGTTGAATAAAAACGATTTGATTGTATTTTAAATGACAAATAAACGCTCATTGTGGACTGATTGAAGTTTTAGGAAGTATCGACTGGCGCGCAATGTTACTTTTAAAATCGTATTCGTCTTCATCGTCATAATCCTCGTAGTCGTCGTCGTTGTAATAATCTTCTTCTTCCTCAACGATGGTAATCACGTCATCATTGGTGGTCGTGCCGGCGCTAGTGGAACTACTTCTATGTGGTCCGGTATTGGGGTGATGACTGGCTGCTGAAGTCGAGGCACCTTGCGAGCTTTTCGAAACACTGTTGTTAGTTTTTAGCCGACTCACTTCGGTTTCCGACGACGCGATCTTCTTGTTTTTTATCAAAATCTTATACTTTAACTGAGTGGGCGACGGTAACTGCGGTTCGTAATCCGACTCGAACATAAAGCCGGTCACGAGTTTCTCGCCAAAAACGTTCTGTAAAATACAAGCATATATCAGTAATTCTCGCGTTAGGTACACACTAATCCAAAACAAAACTGTAGTGTTTCGATAAATAACATCAAAAACGTATTGGAATCATTTCAAATCACTCAAACCGCCATTATGCACTTAAAATTTAATTGATATTCGTACGAATTTTAATTTGTATTAGATAAAAATGTTGTTAAGTTATATAATAAAAATAATAAGTCATTAATGGAATTAATAACAGAACTTTTTCTAATAAAACTTATATTTCTCTCCCTCGAAATCAGAATCTAAAATTATAAAAGTAAAATTAAAAACACTAATGCACTGAGTAATAATTTCGTCAGAACTTTAGAACAACATGGTAAAAATCAATTACTTCAAATATTTCTGCCATACGAGCTTGTTGGACCAGCGAACAATGGTTTTCAATGGACAGTATGACTGGATATGGCGACGACACGAACGCGTGTCGGTTGATAGCATCAACGGCTCCGAGAAATGGTATTTTCGATGTGAACGTGTGCCCGTGATAGATCAATGGATTACCGTCATCACCGTCCCAACAGTCCAACTCAACACATCTACAACCGGCTAATAGCACCTGAAAGAAAAACAACAATGATTCGATGTCGATTTCAAGTGACTACGTGTAAACGGCTCGGTTAACGGATCAACTAAAAATCAATTAAAACTAATAAATTAATTGTTTTGCGTTAATTTAGCTTGGAAATAGTTTTCACTTTGACATTATACGTTGATCAAGTTTGAGTTCAATGCAATATTGCTTTTGGCCAATTATTACGACAACAGTATTTCGTATTACACATATTATATTGTCGACAAGACGTGTGAGCAAATAATTTCTCATGTTAACAGCGAATTTTCTTATAAATTGTATTTTATACGTGATGAGTAAAGTTACCTACGTCAATGGCATAAAAACTGCACTTGAAAATAGGTTTTATCTCAATCATTGTTTATCGATGATTCAGTGCATAGGTAGAACGTGCGAAAGATACACCGATACACGATTCGATTATTGAAAAACACTGTACCTTCCATAAATAGACCGATTAGCCTATTTATTTTATCCGCACGTAATTTTTATATGGTGTTTGACATAATGTCAGTACTGAAATAATTGTACAATATTATATAAATGTAACATTATTCTAGAGTATCAAAAGAAATTACTCAGACGTCGAAACTAATCCACGTAAAGAATCAAAATGGTTATCATACTATATTTTTAAAAATTCATTGTAAAAACCATAAAAAAATGTTATGTGATCAACAACTTATTGAAATCATTTAGAAATACTGTAATTTATATAATATATTTAACTTGTCGTTTTCATAGTAGTATAAATATTATATATTAATATCTATATTATGAATAAACAGTTAACTGATCGCATTTAGAAACGTATTTAATGAAAATAACGTAAGTTCGTTGTTTTACCCGGCTATAAAGATCAATTGATGATTCGCCTTTTAGTTGGTGTCCCGTAAGATATGTGTTATGAGATGAAGCTATATAATAACAAGATAGAGGATATTTCATGTCAGATTCTTCTATCACCGAGTCCGATTCGTTGAACACGCCATTTTCTTTGTACATCATGTACTTCGCAAATCCTTCGAAGGAGAAACAATTGCGTGCACTGATTTCTGGATCGGGTTCATGCATCTACAAGTAAAAAAAAATTATTGTTATACGACCGAATAAATATGTATGTATATGTATGAAATTCTAAGATATTTTTGGAGTCCTAAGAATGTAAGCATTATATGAATATTTTAAAACAAATTCAGTATAATATTATGCTAAAATAATAGCTATAAATTAGAAAAAATTATAATAGTAAACAGGATATATTAGACAAATATTATAACGATATTCTTAAGTATTGTCAGTATAAAAAAATAGAATAATTATATTTTCTGGTATTAAACTCCGAGGAACTTAAATTTATTTAATTTATTCCCGTTCATATACCAAAAACATTAAATTTAAACACGATTTAAGAATTATTTCAGACCTGAATCAATATACGAGCTTCTTCTTCTGTACAAGATGTCATCTGCTTGTTCTCTAAGAAGTTTATCAGATCATTAATTGTCCATGTAGCCGCTGATCTTGAAGTCTCAACGCCAGTGCTATTGGAAATAATGCTTGACGCAGCAATAGCATCAAATATGCGTTTCTTTTGAATAACAGCATTAGTTGGTTGCATTAAGTTTTGTCCACCATTTCTACTTGTTCCATTTGAAGCTAAGGATATAATATAGATAATAAAATTAATTAATCAAAGTATATAGTTAGTTAGTTTTGATGAATAGAATAAAACCATAATTTAACTTGAATAAACTCGAAAGTAACGAAAAACAAATAATCACAAATAATTTATAAATAGTAAAAAATTAAGTATAAACTACCTATTTGTAATTTCTATGATGTCAAATGAAACATTTTTAAGAGTACTTACACAAAAAACTTTAATCCCCATAATTAAGTTGTAATTACAATTTAGTTAACTAAGCAAATATATTATTTATTTAATATTAATTTAAATTAAAAAAAAAACAAAATAATAATATATTAGTATGTAAGAATACATTATAAGTAAAACATTAAGTTTTTATTTAAAGTATTTTTGTACATGAATTGATTTCAATTTTCAGCTTACTTTGAGGTTGATCAGATCCAATTTTTGGAACAACCAACAAGGTTGTACTACTGTTGTTGTTGTTTTTATTATTTTGTGCATTACCATCATCAGCTAATCTATTTGATACATGGCTAGTTGACCGTATTTGATCAAAAATGTCTCGAAGATCTTTCCGCATTCTCAAACTGAAAAAGCCAAACATAAAATTTAAATTATAAATTAAATTATGTTTTACGATTATGACAATATGATTACTTGAAACTGTCAAAAAGAGAACCAAAGTCATCAAAGTCCAACTGTAAATTATTTGGTGTCATAGATGGATTTTGAATATCACTCATAGTTCGCTCCTTGGTTTTTAGAATTGCTCTGAAACAAATAATCAATAAAAATATGAATTTTATGATAAATTTCCATTGTAAGTTAACAGAAATACAATTACACAAACACTGTTTTCCACTTTATACGAATTTTTATTTTTAGTCAAAATGTGTCACGATGAAGGATGGACCTTGTAAAATAATATGTATATTTATATACAAATTTAATATTATCATATAAATAAGTAAACATTTGCGACGTCTCGTTCTCGTCGATAACGAGAAGAGCACCCGTTGACATTGTTGAAACGGTAGTAGGGTCGCCAACCAGATACCAAGACAATTCTAAGGGCCGTAGTACCTAGATTTTCGTACTTTATATTATAATAGAAGATTCTAGTAGAGCGTAAAAAAAAAAAAACATGATTGATGATTAAAAGACGAGGTATATATATATTGTTATATTGATTTCTATTTTTTCTTTCTTTTTTCTTTCATTTTGTTCTTGGAGAAAGCTCGGACGGGCGTAAGACTCCGAGTTTAATAATAATAAAACACAAAATTGAATACAATGGATATACATGTATGAACAGATGTATCAGACATGAGCCAATTTTCCCTTTTTAATTTAATACATCCGTATTGTAGCCGTCCTCGTATCGTACCCTCCATCGTGTCCACAGACGAACGACTCGCCGCGGGATCACAGAAATAAATTACTCCATTTTCCGGAGTGTCATCTTGACTTGCGATAAAAGAAAAAAACGTGTTCGGGTAGATGACTGCACCAAGATGTTTTTACAACACCACTGCCGAGTTATTCTTATACAATTTTAATGAACTGATATTGGTGACGGACATAAATTGAGTTCCGGACTTGGGCTACGGCGGAAGAGCTCGCGGAATGATGTGTTGTGGGAGTGGTGGACCATGTTATACGTTCCGTATCAATAATTTTATGCATGGTATTAATAACAAGACATAAACGTACACTCGAACATTGCATACGTGGACCCACTTATTTATGTACGTTACACATTTGTATTAACCCACAGTAAGCTAAATTAAATTGATAGTTTTAGATGTAAGTAAGATTTCTTAATTATCTATATTGATTTTGTTGTTTTAAACGATTAAAGTTAATTTTTGCATTGAAATAAACCAACAATTGATACAAATTTGAATTCATACCGCAATTAGATCTTGAAAGCATTTAAAAATATTTAGAGGATTGATTATGGTCACATATTATAATAATCATAATTATCATAGAATAACATTTGAGAATATGACATAACATTTGAGTCATTATAGAAATTTACTTGTTTGATAACACGGAATTCATACTTATGTGTATATGTAGGCATTTTAAATAAAAATATTTTTAACAAAATCCGGTTTAGGTGCAGAGAGGTGTCTTGTCATCGAAGTAAGAACAAATTATATATTTATA
Source organism: Periphyllus acericola (assembly GCA_949715065.1). Classification (NCBI taxonomy): domain Eukaryota; kingdom Metazoa; phylum Arthropoda; class Insecta; order Hemiptera; family Aphididae; genus Periphyllus; species Periphyllus acericola. The sequence goes on from OX454264.1 coordinate 55,332,354, forward strand.
AACGATAATGAGTCGGTGTACTATACTAACTTATCCGTATTGGTAGCGGATGCCTCGACAACTATGTTCTTATCCAAGCTATCCCGCTTCTTATCATCTTCGTTCTGACTGTAAGATGTGGATGGCGAGTTTCCACCGCTACCGGTCAAGTCCACTCGAGATTTGTTGTACAAGTCGTTGACATCATAAGGTTTGAGCAAACCATCGTTCTGCGTGCACAATATCCCCACGAAACACCCAAAAATACGATTATTGATTAATCATTTTTATTTCTGTTTTTATTTTTTTCTCATATTGATACGTACCGAGACGCTGGCTACTGATTTCTTCTTCCTAAATCTCATGGAAGCCGCTCGCTTAGCAATGCTTATCTCCGGTGATGGGTTACTGGTCCCGTTTCCGGCCACTGACCAATCTCTACCACCGAATAACTAACACAAAATGATACACCAAAACGATCCGAATCAGTATGATTCGTATGCCGGCTATAGTTTACGACGGCGTAAAATAAATTTATTAACTAAGGTGTACGTGAAAGTATACCCCGTGTCCCAAAAGGTATTCGTGAATTGCGTACTGGTTACAAACCTTAAGTATCTTAGTAAGGCAGCTACTAAAAATGTTCAAAATTGAATTGAATATATTTTGAAATTGACAGTATTATGGTTAAAAATGTTCGAAATTATAAATTGTTATACTTTATAACTTTAGCTGTTGATTGGAAAAATATAAATGGTTCTATGATAATTTAAATTTTTTTAACATATAATGTTACTAAACTTCACCGCTTTAGTTTGGCTTTCACAGAAAATATGGAATAGCTTCTTTGAAATTGTTGAATTAGTTATTTTGTATTTAACTTTTGTGCTGTTTTTAAGTAAATTCATAGTTATAATATTAAAAGCTTACGCGTATTGCATCGGATGTCATTGGTCCACGGCCAGCCGAAATGAGATATTGTTGAATATAGTTGTTTTTGAGCCATATTGTACGTTTATCAACTGTTTTGATAACCTCTCGGAGCTTTTTTATCACTTTTTGAAGTCCATTATGCCAAATGCTTTGAACAAAAAAAAGATGAATTATTTTAATATGATATAACTGACTTAAAAAATATAAATCTGGTATTTACCTTAATATCATGGGTGGCGCTAAGATATAAAATATGCGGTTTTCGCTTGTATGATTTCCATATACAAGTCCTAAACAGCATTCCGAAATTGAATAATTGTGCAAATTATATTTTCTCAATATTGTCATGCCATCGGCTTTCACTCGATCTCTGCCAACAGCGCTGCCAATAAATATGTCTCTGACGCATGACAACTCCAAATATCCTTCCTGGAGTCCTTCATATTTAAGAAAATCGTTTTCAGTTAGTTAATTATTATTATAAATTATTTAAATGCAGTACAAATTAAGTGTGTTAAATAAGTTTTAAAAATGGTTTGTTGGGCATCGCGCAATGTGAAACGTATGAATTATGAATAATATTCTCTGGTCGATTAAAGTAAATTTGTTCATGGTTCTCGTTTTAGTTAAATTGTTGTATAATTCAGTGATAAATCGTACAAATTAAGTTAGAAATAATTACCTATCATGGTAGATCAAAACTACACTTTCGTAAGGTTTTGCTAGTTATGTAATTTTGTAGATAGTAAAGTAGAAATCTATAGCGCTATCTAGGTCCGAAGTTAAGCTCAATCTGTGCAGTATACTTATAAACAATATTATATACACATTGATTATATACAATTATACAACTATACATTATTCATTTTATACAATTTAACATAATAATACAAAATAATAATTGTATAATAATGTACATTATATTTACTAAACAGAATATTTCACTAAGTAATTTAATATACATTCAGGATTTCAGACACCATTATATAGGTACATTACTAACCACCAGGGTTCAGCACAAACATGAAAATTTTCGATAATTTTCATATTATGTAAAACGGATCAAACTATCAACATACGTATATTCGAGTTTTTCTCTGTTAATTCTATTTTACTATTTCATTTATTGGCTTAAATACATTATTGTAATTAATGGGAAGAGTACAAATTATTATAATGAGATATTTATAACAATTGTTATCAAAAAAACATTTATTTTCACAAATATCACAAATAGTGGTTTTAAAAATCATCCAATTTGAAAAGATTTGTTAACACTACGTAGTAATGATATACCTTGCATAGACTACGTGTGACGCGTGTCCCTTGACAAAAACACTGTTGAATCGTCAAAGACCGTTTAAAATGTTTTTAAATCGATGCGCAACAGTCTCGACGACGTTTAAACGAATAAATATGAAACAAAAAATAATTTGTGAATTTACCCACAACCGATGAGCAATCTACAGACGATCTGTTACGAAGAGCGTTGGGTATACAATCTTCAGTATCGATTTTTAAAGAAAAGTCGGGCGTGCCAGAAGTCCTCTTCAACGCACTCCATGTCGTCTTTCCCCAAGTCAACGTTGAGCAGTTTCGCTCCAATCGCATGTAAATACGAGCAGACCTGTTACATCCAGTATCCGCAGTCCAGTGGACAACAGTGGTGCCGTGATGCAATATCTAAAATAAAATAATTGATCAAATATATTGAAGTTTATTTTTGCAATTCGTAGTATGTTAACTTTGCGCATAACTACACAGATGTATAATAAAATGAACTTATGCAATCTACGTTTGTAAAAATTAAAAGACATTGTAAATTAATGCATTTTTCAAGAATGATACGCTTTGAAACAAAGTATTTCTTCTTCTAAAACAAAAGTAATAATAATATTTCGGAACTAATATATTATAGCTTAACGAACTTTTAAAGTCTCATATGTATACATTTTGTATGTCAGATTATTTAATTTATTTTCTACGGAACGTATTGAAAACCGATTAAGTAAGGTAAACTTTAAAGTGTAGACCGTTACTGTTACATAATTACAATAAAACCGTTAAAAAATAAAGATTATCCTGAATTAATGGCAGGATATATTATTGTTTCCTAACCATACAGTAAAAATGATCTACCAAAAGTAACTGGAAAATCGGACTTGCTAGATCGTCATACGAAGGAAGAATATTTTAATTGTCTCAACTATAAATTACGTACAACTATAATATTTTATAGTTGATTCATGTACACTTTATTTTTACATTACCTGTAGGTCATGATGACCAATAATAAAATCTTTGGAATTCGGAGACATTGGAAGAGGAATTAATGAAATGCCGTAATCGTAGGCCAATGTTTGCACCGGGGCGTATTTTTGCTCAGATTCTTCTTCAATTTCTTCTAGTATTTCACCATCTTGTAATGCTTTCACCCTTTGAGGCAAAAATGAAAATCAACACATTATAGAAACAAAAGCACAAACAATTTAAAGTATTTCGTTCACCAAGTGATTTTGGTTTTTTTTCACATGGTTTAAAATTAAATAGTTAGAACATGACAGTAAAATAAATCAATGACTGTTGATTTAAATTTATAACATAAAATACAAGATATTGTTTTGAATTGTAAAGAAATTCAATTTGTACAAAACATTATAATTTTTATATTATTATAATAGACGTTTAACTAAAAAAAAAAAAAACGATATTATATAACTAATAAGATTTGAAAATCACGAAAATATGATACATTTTTAAAGTTAAAAATGCATAACATTTTTATTTTAATGCATTAGCAGTGCCGGATCTAGGTGGGAGTGGATTGTGGTTTCTGCTCCCGTGTGCTGTATACAAGTACATAGGGGTTGCCTCATATCTAGGGCTTTTGACTATAAACATATTAATTACAACATTTTAAAAGTTTTTTTTTACACATTTGCAACATAAGGCCATTGCTATAAATTTTATTTTGAAATAATAATTATTATAAATGAACCTCACAAAGTCAAATCGGTAGATATATCTATATTAATAGAATATTTCTAAAGTGATTTATTATACACACGGAAAACCGGGTCTTCTGAATCTTTGATTGGGTACCAATAGAATATCACGTGCCAATAAGTAAATATTACTACGAGTATTACATCAGTTTTTAGATTTCTTTACGTGATAATTTTCTACAAGACATGATATTATCAAAAATGAATGTATTGTATTTGTGTTCAAACGTTATTTATTTTTTGTAATCCTAACATAAAATCATTTTTTGTTTATATACCTATCAAATTGTTTATAGTTGTATTAGTTATATATGTGAATATTACTTACTAATATAAAAAATAAATATTTTAACTAGGAATCTTTCATTTTATGTTTTATTCAGTGCGCTCTTTATAACTGACTATTACTTTTTAAATTAAAACCGGTATTATTCTATAGCTAACCATTCTATCCTACAAAAGGCAATATTTTTATTTAATTTAATTTTTAGTTTTTATTTATTTTATATATTGTTATATTATATATATTATTGAAAATTGGATGAGTTATAATGAGTTATTTATATATTCAATAATAATTTGTTAATATTTAAGAGTATAAACCATTAACAAATATTTTTTTTAAATTTTGTTTTTAATTTTAAAATAAATGATTACTAATCATAATATTTAAAATAATAATTTATTAATAACTTTTTTATTGAAGTAGGCTACAAAAGCCATACGATTTTGTAAATGATGCAGTACATATTATATTCAAGTGTATTAAGTTATAATTTTTTCATAATTATAAAGGTTGGTAAAAAAAATAGTAAATTTAAGGGAGGTGGTGTTATGAGGTGATACAATTGTGTTTGCCCAGGGCGACAAGTACTTTAGATCCGTCTGTTCATTTCATTAGGCTTGAAAATGTAATACAAGATTTAACACAAGTTTTTCTTTGTTGTCGACAAAAAAAAAAAAGTTTGAAGTTCTCACTGGAAAGTGAGAAACATTTTTTTATGCATTAGAATATTTAAATGACGTTACCGGATAGTTTATCCGAATAAACAGAATATTTTAATGGGTTTTGATTAAACGATATTAGTTATATTGTTGTCTTAAAAATATTAATCGTAGGGATTTGAATCATAAGCTGTATATACTCAGGTATATTGGCATTAATTATATACTATAATAATAATAGTTTTAACTGTTACAGTTGATTTAATTACATCAATGTCCTAAGGTTATACTTGAGTATTTTTTTATTTTTTTTTTACAGTAGTTTTATACAGTAGATAATATAATTAATCATTAGACATAGAGGCTAATCCCCCGACCTCTTTCGCTAGAATCGTTTCTAAAAACAGAGATACATTGATTTCAAGCATATAAAAACTAATAATTCATCTGTATCAGCCATCTGATCACTAGTGAATCATGTTTTTTTTATTTGACATTTATTCACACAATATTTAAATTTCGATTTTTCGGTCCGTAAATAATTAACCATTGTAGTAATTCAAATTGTTTTTTTATGCTTGTACTATTCGTCTTACTCCGCACACTTTTGAATAGTTTATATTCATTGATATTATTATTTAGAAAACAAAAGTACGTGTACGTAACTCTAGCTTGACGCATAATGTTTATTCTAGTCGACAGATGAAATATACGTATACGCAGATTCAAACATTTATTGGGAATATGTATTTTTAAGGTCAATACAGTGGGTACGGTCGAAATAAACTTCATCGTCCGATATTTTACATGAACAATTTTTCACCCCGAATGATCATAAACTATGGTCTATAGTTCTCACAACTACACACAAGCGTGCGATAAACAACTCATCGGTGGACTCGAGGTTATCAAAATGTATTTTAAACCGTAATGTTTTGGTTTGTATCGATTTTAGTTGAAAATATATATAGTTCAAAAAAGCGTCGCCATCGGTTGAAAAAAAAAGAACACGAAATAAAAATGTTACACTTCGTATCTTTTCCACCAAATAATTTGGTACAAGCAGTATTATATTATTATTTATTAATAATAATAATCGCAAATAATTTATTAAGGTCGATATCATTATATCTAGGTTCAAATGTTGTGATGTAATTTTTTAAGTACGTTGGTTTATCGTGGGTCGTGTACACATTGCAGTAGTTTACGAGTTATGCACTCATTAGACATTTTCCGTTCAGCTACACTACCCACTTGGAAAGTTTTATGTTTCCATTTTATTTGTTAACGATTTATTCAACATGACATTATTCGGAAATACATATTTATGATATTATATTTATACTATCTGCGAGTTACCCGGCTTCGAACGAAACAGTTTGGGATGAGGACAACATTTTTCAAAATCCCTTTTTACAGTCATCTTGAGTATTAAAGAAACCACTTTTTGAAATTTCAAGTTCATACACCCAAGAGATTATTTATCAGTGTGACTAATATTTCGAAGTTTTAGCTGCAAAGGTTAGGTTAGGTTATATAACGATTCATACTAATTATTAGCATCAATATTATCTACAAAACCTCTTTCGAGACCATATTTTTGATTGGTTGAGCTTACCACGTGAGCAAGTTACATATAGTTGTTCATGTGGAACACAGTTATCTCTCAAGCCTGAGAGTCTGCCCTTGAGATTTGTTTATAATCATTGCAAGGCATACTGTGAGGAGAAACGGTAATCGTTAATATTCGAACGGAAGATCGTCAGGAATTAAAGGAATTCGTGGTATGTACGAATAAAGTTTTCCCTTGTGCACACCCAACTGTGGCTTTCAATATATTGCGATATAAGGTTTTTACATTCAGCCGGGTCCCGCTACACAGTTTAGTTGGTTTTAAATACCGCAACATGTTGCCTACACCTAAAATAAGCCTATGATATGGCAGACTCGGTGGTTTCAACGAATTCGGAGATTCGGCAGGACAATTATCCTGTAGCAACATCTATGTTGACCATCGTGTCCATCGAAGTACATATCCTTTCTCCTCTGACAAAAAACAGCAGTCTTGTAATGTAAAATGAAAAATCCTTTTTTGGTAAAACGAAACCAAATTGCATTCTCATAGCTTTAGTGGTACCGGGGAAATATGTTACTAGTTTAGATTAGAGCCATTTCTATTCCGATGCAAAAAATGTTTGATTGAAAACAGTGCACAATCGTCGTTTTACCTAATGTGATATTTATTTTCATTTAACTATATTATATTAATTTATAACAAACTCGTAAATTTTATACCTCAATTGGTAATTATTAAAATCAACATATTACACAAAATAAAATGTTTCCTAGGTAACCAAAAAGTTGAAAAATGTGTATGTCCAGTTCAGAGCTCAAAACGGTTTGGACCCATAAAAATGTGATTTTCGAAAAATCCTTTCTTTTCTGATGCCTACGGCATAATAGTTACATCATACAAGTATGCCAAATTTCAGCACGATCCGTCCAGTGGTTTGATCTGTGCGATGATGAATCCGTCAGTCAGTCGGGAAAAGTTATTTTATACGATATGTAGATTGTATAATATTATCTCGAGTAGGATGTCTTACGTTTTGAATAATAATTAGTCGATTATTTGAAATTTCATATTTTTTGTGTATGCGTAATTGCTGTTCGTTATATACTTATGCGACAATGTACAGATGATTTACTGACTCGCTATTTTTAACTGAAACTATGTAGTTTTAAAACTGGCATATATGTCTTAGACGAGTTGTTGGACTTGCAAACCGAATAAGTCTATTATTGTACGTGTCTGATATTTTACTGTAATTTCTAGTCAGACAAGCGGTAGGTTCAAAATCGAAAGGCTCCGACTAATAAAAGTATTTTCAAATCATGTTTGCTTTCATAATTTTTGATGTAGACATTATAGTATGTTCAACCGGCTGATTTCCAACATTTTTATATGGCAATTGAAGTTTAATGTATAATTTAATATGTATGGCGTTTTTCCGCGTACAAACGCAGTGTCCGCGCGCAATACGTACGTATTATTCTTCGTTAACTATTGTATTGTAGACGAGTCACATGTTTTCTACTATACACGATAGCTATCGAACATTAAAAACTGTTACTCCTTTTAGTCCTGCAGTGACACAGTCTTAAAGTCAGTGTAACAGGAAATAGACGGCCGACCGTTCCTTGACCGGATAGGTATCGTACTCTTAAATCTTGATTCGAGAGGACGAACGAAATAAGTCGCACAACCGATGACATTTTCGTTCAATTATCTGCGTGCAACAATCAGAAACTATCGAAAAAATACAATCGAGGTCGGAAGGGTGCCGTTAAAAAGGAAACTATATCGCTTAATTATTTACATAAACGATTTTCCATCATATAAATAAACGGAAGATGGGAGCTACATAAGTACCTATATAAATACACCCATGTGTGCGATAAATTATTCATCGACGACGGACTTCAAATTATCATAATATCGTTTAAATAGTAATGTTTTGACTGTTTTCGATTCGTATTCGAATTATTCCACGCATTATGACAGTTTTTTGGTAAAAAAAAAAATTAAAAAATAATGGCATTATGTAAATTAAATTATGTTAAATTCGTTTAAAATGTTTACGGTCAAATACAAATTATAACATCAATAATCACAGTCGTTCAAAATATTATGTTTATGTCACATAAATATGTAAAAGATATTAGTTACGACTATGATTATATGATTCAAGTATATACTCGTACATTAAATAATCAGTTTGATCTTTTTTTTTTAATTATTCGATCATAAATAAATAAATTTATCTTACTTCGATTCGTACGTTTTCCGCTCAAAATAATGCCGATGGAAATTTGATAATTCTTCCAGTATTGTTTGGACCTTGTAGATTTTTTCCATGTTAACGATTCCGTCTAATCCGAGCATAGTAGTATATCCATCTAAATATTCGTGTTCGGCAAAAGACTGTAATCGAAAATTGACAAGGACACATTATATTAATTTCACACGTTACAATGAAAAAAAATAAATATTTTCAGATAAAACGTAATTGTACTGTATAAAAATATATCATGCGGTAGGTACCTATGGCAAGATAATAAATAATTATCACAAAACGATATTTATTTAATATTGTATCCGTTGAGAAAAAATAAATTATTATAAGAGTAACATAATATTTTTTAGACCTAATTAATGTTTTCTAGGGGTTAATGTAACTTGTTATTTTTTATTTGCCACTATAGTAAATTAACTGGACGTACACACGAAATAATAGTTTCAAATTATTGAAACAAATGTATAGCTGTAGTACGAAATATTTTTCATTGCGAAAATAAATTTGAAACTGAATGATAAACAACAGAGTAATTAAAATCCATACGCTCAAATAATTTTTATGTTTGAAAATGATGATAAAATGTTGGTTCAATCTTAATGTAAATTTAAACAGGAAGTATTGAAATGAATAACAGGGAAAAATGCGTTAGATTTTGATGAACCACGAATGCAAGGGATGTCCCACTCGTATTTTTGGATTTATTAAAAAAATAAAAAAACATAAAATAATAATGATAAACAACGAATCGTGTGGAACCCGTGTATAGCTCGAAAGGTATTTGAACTTGAAATGAAGTTTTGACTTTCGCGATTAATGTTTAATACGCGGAGCAAGATTGAAACATATATAGTCTACGACTAATTTTTTTTAATGATTACGTTTAATTATACAGAGCACAAGCGCGTAGTTTAATGTCGTCCGACGTCGAGTGTATATAGGTACCTACCAAATACAGTTCTACCATACTTAACACTGCTAATTTAAATATACAGTCTGTTAACAGTAATATAAATACTACTGAAACCGATGGAATACAATCGCATCTGAAACTCTATAAACATACAGTCACCCCACAACGTTTTATTTAGACTACTGCAGAATTCATAATGGACTGTTTATTTAAATCTATTGAAGACATCAAGCCATAGGACCATTACACGACGACGACGACAAAATTATATTATTGCCTTCGTTACTATATTGTATATCCTATGAAATGCGCTATTCTCAGATAAATATAGGTGTATTGCATACCGATGAGTTATCGTCGAACCGTCAACAATAAGAAGAAAAAAAAATGTATTATAAGCGTGCATAATATACGAGTCCATACGCCCATACCACACTTCTATATACCGTCGCGCGCGCACGTAAAATGTATTCAGAGTTGTAAACGAAACGCTCTGCGGGCTTGTTGGTTTTAAATGGGATGACCGTGGGAGATGTAAAAGTTTTTAAGCTTATAACAATTGTGCTGAATGTCGTACAGTCACATACGCGCATCTGTATTTTAGAAATGTCATAAGAGAAAAAAAATCATTCGAAAAATATTGTCTAAAATATGTACGTAGGTACGAGAGTAAGAGTGCGGACACCGTTAATCTAGATACCTCGCTCAAAACCTTTCCATCTTGGTCAGTCAGTACGATACTGCTGGGCGTCTCCTTCATAATCTTCCTTATTTCGCGCATAAAGGACCCGAAGAACGGCACCACGGGGCAGTCGGGCATGGCCATCGCCTTCTCCAGGATGCTCTCGTACTGCGGAGTCGACAACAGTGCGTCCGTGAGAAAATGGTACAATGGTACCGTTTCCTTCTCCAACACTGCCTGCATGAACGGCCTTAATTTCTCCGATCTGAAATCAATGTAATAAACGATAGAGTGATATTTTCCCCCATGACGATTGAAAATGCCACAGAACAAACAAAATATACAGCACACAACGAAAATATCTCGTGAACTAATCGAATCGCATTATACTTCGTACGTACGAATATATATTATTTTTATTGTATTCTTAAATATAAAATAAACAACGGTCAAATTACGGAGAAGTAAAATATTTAGTATTCCTGATATGCTTTCACGGTGTTTTACCGCATTGGGTTCTAGAGATATTTTCCTCGGTGGTACTCTGTAAATTAAACGATATGTGAGCGCGTATTTGTAACACAGTTGTAAAATAAAGCGTACAATTGTGCACGCTAAAAACGCCAGTATAATACACATTATAAAAATAACAATCATACCATATAAGTATATTTAAATATTTAAGTGCATTGGTTTATCAGAAAATTTTTTGAACCTATCATATTTAACGTCTTAAAAACAGCAATCACACGCATTGTGTTGGCAATATTTTTCAGAATTATTATTAGACACATATAATTATATATTTTATATGTTAGTCCACCGACATAAAATCAACGTTATATAACTTATAATCAAATATATCGTAACTTTCATTAAGTTGGCCAATTCAAGCTCATAATTTTTTTCTTTTACAAAAAATCGTTATTTGTGTAATACTCATTGAACACGTTGGTAAAATACGTTCTATATTCTATAATTCTATTTTATAATATTCTAGACAACTTTCGTTCAAAATTCATACTTCGTACGAAATTGGGTCCATCGTCGAGGTACAACACACAGAGCCTTCACACGACTGTTGCACTAAAAATGTGATATACGGATTTGCTAATAAAATTGGAGCTGACAGTTAATGTGTGTAGGCATTTACCGGATTTATGATTCAAGTATAGATATAATATGTCTTGGAACTATTTTTAATGTGTGTATATTTTATTACAATTGTATACATACATATCTTAAGCGTTGTAATAATGTAAATACAACTTCTCGAGTGTTTCAAATCAAAAAGAAATTATCAGTTTTAATTTTAATTTTTATTTTTTTTTCACAATCAATTTCAAAGCTATTTAATTAACAATTTTTGTACTTTTTGTTCAAACTCTTAATTGTTCGTTTAATATTTTACCCTTTGTTCACGGCAAATGCAATATGTATGGACTTTTTAATTACGAAAATCTAATGAATATTTTAGTATTCGTAAGTATCTACTCCTCTTACTTAAGTTATAAATAATTGTTTGTAGTCAGTTTAATTTTTGAATATTCAATATTTTTACAATGACCTTTTTTTTAGAAAATTACAATGCTCTAGAATTAGAAAAATAAATATGAAGAAGGTCGTTGAAAATCGGATAAGACTAGAGAAGTGAATGAGATAAAAAATTATATCAAGGCGATTTTTTTACATTTTAATCGTGAAGTTTTCAAATTAAATACCAAAGAAAGGTATAAGTATATTTTATTTATTATATACACTTTCATATTTCATATTTTCCGGCAAAGTATAATAGAAAACAAACACGAAATATTAATTTTGTTCATATTATTTACTAATTAGGTATCCGTATTTCAAAAAAAAAAAATAAATAAATAAAGGAGGCTTCAATATTTTTTAATTTATCAAAAAATGGAAATAAACTGTATACCATTATACTCTTAGAACAGATACATAATGAATATATTTTTATTTTTACAATAATTAAAATGTATAATATAAGTCCAGGAAAATTTAAACTGTATTGGATACAAACATTTTCCAATATTTTCATTTATTATATCAGAATAAGAACAAATATATATATATAATTATTAAAGGACTTTAAAGTTACAAACAATTAACAAAAAAAAACATCGATATAAAATTTTTTATTTTATAATTTTACATATTTTGCATAAAATATTTGTTAATCACTGTCATAAATTCAGACAAACATAATTGTTTTCTGTAAAATAAAATTACGGTTAAATCTCGGTAATTGGGAATTAAACAGTCAAATTAAATGTAATAATAGTTATGTATTATTTTTTCAGTACCTAATATGAAAGTTAAAATACATGGTTTATCAATTTTGAGTTTTAACAAAATTATTCTGAATAAATAGTATGTTCTAGTAGGTCAGTATAATATTATGTAGGTATAAAATAAATGTGTAATTCTTTGCGGTTTGGATTTCGATGATTTAGTTCTGGGTCTATTTATATATTATAATTAACATACAATGAATAAGTTGAAATATTGTTACTAATCAATTTTAAAATAAAGATCACTATAGTTTTACCATTATAATGTATAAATGTAAGGATTATCACAGTTATATAAGAAGTCAAGAAATTATAATATTCGATCAAAAAATAAGATAAAGCAACTGAAAAAACCTGTGGGACTTACTATTAACTTGTAATCTTCAATATTTAAACGAAATCATGATAAACCATACTTTTATTTGACATAATTTAACATTGTTTGAGTTTGTGAGTTAGCAGTACTCAAACTTGTCAACACACACACACATTTACTGTGAGAAAATAAAACCGCGCTTTCGCACATTATAGTATTGCCGATTTTGTGATCAGCGAAGCCAGTAGTTTCTGCCGGCCTACAAACATTGTTGTTATAATCGCTGAAGACCGGTTGAAACAACTGCTTTACCGACACGTCTTTGTCCCGCGATCAATAACCCCAACTTCTGATCGAATTCAGTGATCTCCGTGCAGTTGACCTGTTTAAACTAATTTCGCTTTTCGGTTTTGAAAATGAATCAAATGTTGGCTAGAATTCGTTAGTTGGTATTATTATATAATTAAATTTATCAACACATACAATTTTTATTATTTTTCAATAGTGATTTTACACCACGTGCAACATTCAAAACCAATAAAATTACCAATCGCACAGTGCCGCGGTCGTGAGGACGTTTCGTACTTAGGGTTTAATTGTTACTGAAAATGTTTTTGGAAAAAACAAAAATCATATATTATATACACTTAAGGATAGTGAATATCTGATTTCGGATTTCACTTATAACACAACACAATACAATGCTCATATCTTTTGAAATAAGGAAAAAAAGATCGTAAGCTAACTGGTAAATGACATATACTATAGTCTGATTTTTTTGTTTTTCATAACACATGACGTGTTATGATGCAAATTTGTTTCGAATATCGGCTAAAATAATAAAGACGAATGTCCAGAAAATGTATACACGACTAGTTTGTACAATGAGACAGTTTTGTAGAATTCATATCATGTGTTACCATATAGTATTATACCAGCGTTTTTATTGACAAGTTTTAAATCCTAAATAATGCAAACTGCTGTATCGTTGAATATTAATAATGGAATTACTTGAGTCCAGCTATAATCTCCATAGCTCCGTTGAAATTCCCAATGTTCCAACATTCTTTGGCCACCCTCAACAGGCAAGACAATATGGCTTTTTGGTCTTCGTGCGTCGGACGAGTAAGTACGAGATGAGTTGTCCATGAGCTCACCTAAACGTAAACGAATACGGTTTGTAAAAACAAAGCGAATTTGAACACCGATATGGTGGTTCGGTAGGCGATAATTTATTGAAGATAAGAGACGTAGACAATGTACAAGTTGAAAAAAATGACGCCCTCGTACGAGCGAAAACAGTCGAAACAATCACTATTGTTCACGAAACGAAAAATAACTTTTAGCACGTGCACGTGTTGCCATAAAGAAAATATTTAAAAATGTTTAAATAGGTTCAACGTACTGCATTAAATCTGTCGATAAGTTTTTTCACAGACGTGTTACAAACGTTCACTCCTTCTTGATCTAAAGTCACTTGACGCAAGAAATCAAGCGGTGGGATGTCGTAAAACAAATCGTTTTCCTTATCACTTATCAGTAGTGCTACTTCTTCAGGAAAATGCAATATCCGCCGCAGCGTGTCTAATTCTGTTGCAAAAGTGTCGTCCAGGTTTATTTCTCTCAGTTCTGTTTTAAAAGGGCAAAAAAAAAATCACGTATCAAATATAAATAAATTAAACTTACGATATGTTCAGACGTAAACATTTGTACAGTTTAACGGAGCAAGTTATAATGTGTATTGGAAGTTATACGATACAAAATTGTTACATTTTTTAAAACTTTATTTCAATATAAAGATTTGATGAATATTAACTGAAAATTTATGATTTAAATAAGTTATATTATATGAAAAAAAAACCGTAACGAGTTACGACTTCACAATTTTTTTTTTATTGAGAATTGCAAAATTAACATTTCTACATAATATAAAATTCATATCTTTTAGAGATACAATTGATATTGGTGTATAAATTCTTCTGTTATATGAATAAAAAAAATCATTATGTTATACCCTTCAAAATGATTAAATTCCAATTTAAAAAATAAATGACTTTATTGACTTTGTAGACTTTTATAATGACATAAGAAAAAATAAATATTTATGAATCTAAAAATATGCATTTCTATTAGTAATGGAATAACATATATATATATAAAATATATTTTAGATTATTTACTTACCCAACGGTTTAGTAAGCTGAAGTGGCGTTATAACTGAGTGCAGCACTAGAAAATTGCTGTCGATCTCTTGAAGAATTTTGAACAAAACTAAATCGATGTCACGTAATGATCGTTCAGTTGGTGTGGCTAATGTCCACTTAGAATTACGAAATTCGAGTGACACTTTATTTCGATTTCTTCTGAATACCGGTTGCCACTAGATTTTAAAAAAGTAAAATATTATTTTTACAGTAAACGAGTACAATTCATTACTACAATAAAATGAAAGAAGTTTCATAAGTATTTGAAATTATTTTTTTGTATACCGATTGTTGAAATAAATAGGCGATAATCAACGAACGATATTAGTTTTTAAAATTATCCATAATAGTTTAATAGCGTACCTACTAAATATAAATGGTGAATAAAATTTGTGCACAACGTTTATGAAATATTAACATAAGTCAAACGATATTAAAATGTTGAATCGTGATGTATACAATTTTAAATTGCTTTAAACCATTTATTTTCAGTAACAATGCCAATATTTTCTGGCACTATTTTAAATGAAATTATTAAGTATTTTCTATTCCATAAATGTTAGTATATCTAAAATGATATAATTCCATTTTTTTAATCGAATGAGACGCCATAGGAAAAATTCAACACTTATTTACTAATTTAAAAAAATTCTTTCAGAAAAAAAAAATCGATTTAAATACTTTTGTCTTATCAGTATATTTGAAACGATACCATAATCAAACTATTAACATTTTTTCTGTATTGGTCATATCGTTTTGTAAATATAAAAACGTATTATTATTATTTTTTTTTTTAATTATTAAGGTCATAAAGTTGATGGTATACATGGATAAAAATTTAATACCAAACTGATATTCAAAATATTAATTGATGGATTATAATATTTATATTATACAGAGTGTGCCACCAAGGATATACCCATTGCGATATATCCTAAGATAATGAAGATATTCAAATTCTGCTTTTTTCATAAGACTCTCAGGGATAAGGATAACCAATATGTCATATTTCAATTGGATTTAGTGTTTTGGTAAAAAAGTTAAGAATGTTATTTTTTATTTTTTTATTATTAAAAAATTTGATAAATTATCTGGGAACAAAAAAAATTAATTGAAACTTTGAGGTTTATGAAAATAATATGTTAAATTATCAACCTTTTCAGAAAAATAAACTTTAAGAATGGCTATCTACGAACAGAATTTGAATATCTACATTATCACAGGATATATCACAATGGGTAAATACTTGGCGGGACAACCTGTATAGCATATTATATATGGTTTCAAAATTATCCTGAAATTATTTTAAACCGAAGTATGCATATTATACGGTTTGGTTCGCATTGGAATATCAATGTTTTCACTATGTACTTGGTCATATAACCAAGCGTGAGGACAGTAGTTGTATTGATTATAATATTCCTTTTCGTAGGTCAAATTAACAATAGTATTGTTTATAGGTTTTAAATATAATCGATAAATTAAAACTAATATTATACTGACCTGAAGTAAGTCTTGTGTGTTTTGACACTTGGATATAACTTTTGTTTTATTGTCAAGCAATATGATTTTATCCAAACTCAGCCCCAGCAAACATGCAGCCTACGGATACAGAAGTTAATTGTATAATTAATGTTGTAAAATCAATGTTTGATTGTTATGAGGTGTTAAGGTCCATTTCTCGCAGGTATTATCTTGTTAATACTAAGTGACAAGAAAAACATAACACACACACACACACACACATACTACCTATACTAGTTATAAGTATATTTCAATATGGCTGTTCGATATAGTTATGAATCGATATACATAAAAAGGTAAAAAGGTTTTCGTAAAAAGGTATATTTCATAGTATATTTGTTGAATTACACAATATTTAACACTATATACAATGGAAAATATAAAAAAATATATATTTTTACAAGTAATATTATAATTGAAATTTGATATGTACGACTTATATAAGCAACCAAAAAAAATAGTTCATATTTTATTAAGATTAGGTGTTAAAAACTCTTATTATAAATTAATTTTTTTCATGCGTGATTGGTACTTTTAAAATTCATTCAAGTTTATTAAATCTTATATAGGTATTTAAATATTTAATGATCCTTTTTTTTCTAAATTAAACAGATATATAAGTACCTAAATATTTATATAATAATACTTTGCTCTATTTTGTTGCAATTTTCTAGAACTCTGTGTAACATATGTGATAAAAATTAAAATTAATTTAGTATTTTAAATTAACGAATTGATAACAAATTAGTAAAAAAAAAAAAATTAGATTAACAGTAAAGAAAAAACGACAATATTACGTTTTAGTTATATGATATCGCACACCCTAACCCCTTTACCTTACCGTACTATAGTGTAGGAACCAAGTACTTATTGGTCAGTTACAGATATAATATGTTCTAATAACATGGCTTATGCAATACACTAACTGTATTTCGTAATAATTATAGTGACGTTACATATATGACGCATGTGTACTGTGTACCAATGTACCTTAGCTTCTAACAACTGTATTGTTTTAGTCGGTTTGTTAATAATTCACCGTGTAATTATGTTGTGTTTATTTCAATTTCAATTAATGTACTTGATCTGGCATAATTATTTTGAATTAGGTAATTAAATTTGTTGTAATACAATAATTATTATTGTGTGGGTGTTAGAATATTTTGAATAAATATTGCATTACACGGAACGCATTAAAATACTGTCGTCGACTAGATTATTTTTAAATGTAAAATAAAATTATAAAGAAAAAAATGTTCACAGATGATTAAATTGTAAAACTAATAAATAGCATAAGAAATTGATTTAAAATGTGATTATTATGCTAAAGAAATTACGCGACAATCGAAAACGAATATACAACATGTAGATTCTCGGTAAACTTTGTTTCATAGATACTTAACAATTTGTGTATGTAAGATGTACATTGAATATAATATATCGCTGTTCTGGATTAATTAATTCATAATTTATACGTGAAAATTGAGCTTCATAGCATTATTGTGAATAAATTCCTAATTTGGTAAAATAATATGCTCGATAAAGGAAAAAAAACAATTGAAGAAAACAACATTATAAATTATTCATTTGTGTATTATTGCCATTTATTTTTAGATATTAATAGATTTACGGTATATACATTGTATACAACTTTGAATGTTTAATAATTTGTAAAATCAATAATTTC
Organism: Periphyllus acericola; assembly: GCA_949715065.1. Lineage (NCBI taxonomy): Eukaryota > Metazoa > Arthropoda > Insecta > Hemiptera > Aphididae > Periphyllus > Periphyllus acericola. The sequence continues at coordinate 55,350,705 of OX454264.1, forward strand.
CAATTGAATAAGAGGTTGGATAGGGGATTTATAATTTTTTAGAGTTTTAAATGAAAAAAAAAACAAATTATTTAACATTCAACTTTCTCACATTTTAAGTGTTGTACGATTTATTTTAGCAAAATGAGCATTAAATTATTCTTAGAATTGAAAATATTCCTTAAGAATTTATATAATATGCTTCGATTTTTTTTCGATTATGACCTATTGGATTATCATTAACATGGTCCCAAAAAACTATTATTATTGCTTTAATTTTTCTATTTAACTCAAATGTTTTTGTTGAATAAACTTTATTTAGTAATAGAAAAATAGGACAAAAAAAAAAATGTCAGAACTATATCTTTAATTTTCACAAATCGTATAACTGCGTCAAGAAATACCAAACATTGAAATGCTTTGCCCTTTTGAATAATTAATTAATTTAGAGTTTGAGACTTATATTAGCACAAAAACTGTATGTAATGTAATGTATGTAATGTATGTATGTAAAAACAATGTATTTTAGAAAAAGTTTAAAACATTGGATTAATATTACCTTTGTTTTCGTCCTACCACGTTGAACTTCCTTGACAAAATATAGATTGCAACCGAATGCCGGCAGACGTTTACATCTATCTATGTAAATTCGTTTCAATTGCAACTCGGAGTCATTTAACACCGGATGAGTGACGACCTTCTTAAATTCCTGCAAATAAATGATAAACAAAACTGGTTAGTTTTTTATTTTATTTTTGCTTTTGTTTGCGAACATAACAGCAAAAAACTGGTCATTATTTTCATAATTTTTCGTTTTTTTTCCCCCATATGAACTTCAAAATCAATAAGTTTGTACGTAGATTTAAATGGAAAAACTCGAACGAACATTATTACATGTAGCTTTTGTTATTTTCTGATTCGTCACATAACGATACCGTTATTATTGCATTTTTTTCTAGATCAACATTATTTTACCAGTATGATGGCCTCATCACTACGCCCACAACGCGCCGCACGATAAAGTAAATGGGTTTTACATGTATGGGATCCATTAACAAAAAATTATCAATTATAGTGAAAACATCAATTACTATTGAGTATTGACGGTCGTACAAAACAGAAAAATAATATTTTAAAGCAATTGATAAGAAAAATAATAAACTATCTACGGTGTTACAGGTATTTTGATAGAAATAAAAATAAAAAAAACTTCTATAGTCACGTCAAAACAATAGAGATCCGGCCGGACTTAACTACGGCACATATGGTAAATAAAATATTTCGATAAAACGTACGCAACACACTCGTTGAAAAAAAAAGGTGTTGAAAAACATACGGTTTCGGAGAAAAAAATATTAATTAAATTTTTAGCCTACAAAAAATGTTAAGCATATATAAACGAAAGCAATTTAATTAAATAGTATACAATGTAGACGTTTAAATATGTCGATACAGTGTACGACCCATTACTAAATAATGTTTATACCAACATTGAAATTCATCGGGAAACGCGTGTATTATTATAGCCGTTCAAAAAATACCGAGTATCAACTGGAATTCGTGTCAACATTTCTTGGATTCAAGTAATCGAACATTATACGAACAATTCGAGGTAAAAACGATAGAAATTTTGAAATCAAAAACGATGAAATTATGGTTTCCAGAACATAATGCGAAAAACGAAACCGTCGCACTTCATTATTGCTCGCCTGCGATGTCCTGCGACATCTGTAAATCTGAAAAATACCGTTTGAACGTGTACGATTTATGTAGACACGGCATAGGGACCGCCAGCAAATGGATTTCAATACGATCTACCCTAATCCGTCGAAGTTATACCGAAATCGCAATACCCACGTGTTACATGTTGTTCACCGGAAAGAAAATAGAAACGATACCTTCGTATGGTATTCTTATAATTAGTATAGTACGTGAACTACAGTATTATAACGACGAAGAAAACGGTATCCGCAAAAGCGCGTGATGTGCGTATGCACTTGAATCTCGGACCCAAGTGAACGATCCACCGAAGGGCGTACGGCTTTTATACCGCTGTCGTGAACGCGGATTGTCCGTCGCAGGAAACGGTCGGGGCGCCGGTGATCAAACGCGCGCGTTAGAGCGGCGTGAATAAACCTGTGACAGGCCGCCTCCGTTCATGCGGGTGCCAGGTCCGAGTAAACGGAATTAATGTGTGCGCGCACGGCGGCAAGAGGGGGGGGGGGGAAAGTTCGAAAAATAAAATAGCATACAATTTACTTACGCAATATTATTATGAACAATAACGATTACTCTGCACACGCATTGTTCTACGGACCATATAGCATGCGCGTAATATTGTAGGTATACCATGGTAACGGTTTAGCGCGCTATGACGCGTTGAGACGGTCATTTAACACTCTACGTAATGCGCACACGGTCTAGGTGCGATGTGCACACGTCGGAATCGACAGGGTGAAGATTATTTTTCCATGCCGATGGAATTCGCCATATTCAATCATCCGCGGATTAATCATTTTAAAGCCAAAACCGATAATACACATAGTATTTTTTTGAGGATAGTCCTAATGGTGTCCGGATGGAACGTTATTTACACGTAGGTTGATCAGTCATGTGCGTGAGCAAAGGGCGTTTGAAATTAACAACTATAACGATTGTTTTCGTCGAGCAGCTGTACTGCCAACCCCGTTATACAATTATTTACTTCAAAGTTAAATAACTGGAAGCGGAATAAAAAAAAAAATTAAAAATCCCGAGGATTCAAAAAAAATAAAAATAAATACAAAAAAAAATAAAAATGATAAAAAAATAAAACTTTGTCCGTAGCTCACACGAACATTATATTATAATAGTATATTGTGCTTTGTGAAATTCTAAAAAATAAAAACCATTTGTGTTTGTCCATTTGGTAAATATCGTTTAAAATGCGTGTAATACTTTCGTGGCTCAACGATTTCGATTAATCAAATTATTCAACGTGGATGCGATGACAATGGAATAATTATTCTAAATCCCCTTTTAACCGCATCAGCTTTGAAATAACAGTAGGTGTTAAAACATTTATGAGTGAATTTATCGGCAGACATATTTTATTTGTTTCCTACAGTATTCTTATGTTTACAAATTCTTGTAAATCTTCGAGCGTGTTTTAACAGACATAAACTCATAACTGATATTTGAAAAAAAATAATTTCTCTGGTCTCTGTGTGTTTCCTGTATTTTTTTCGGAAATAAATAGAATAATTCAATGAAAAACTTGGTAACACGACTAGCTATCAGGATTGTTGTGTTATTATCATACATAATATGGTTGTAATTAGGTTTTTTTTTTTTTTGTAAAATGTATTTTAAGAGATTTCTAAGATCATCTACAATAACCGAGACTAAGTCATGCCGATCTATTTTCAAACGTAATTTTAGGTGAGATATACCTACGATACGGTTGAAGTTACGAACATAATGATGTTTTCTGTTTTACATTGTAACATTTATTCAAATAACGCGTCCTCAAAAAATATGCCGGATTGGCGTTCAACGATAATGGTGGCCATATAAGTTGCTCGTTTATTTTACATTTTCACCTATTCTCAACATTTTTAGTCTTTGTACGGCGGAGACATGGTTTCATTTCTATTGAAATAATGTAACATTTTTTTCGCCCAACTTACGTGGAACACCTACTCATATGTATATATTATTTAATTTGAATTTGAACAATTTATCAATAATTACACTAATAATTGCATGTAAATGACATAATGAGGGATATGATTATTATAGTGGAGTTGAAAAGTATCCGTGCACACAGTAGTATTTGTACTATATATTAAATAGTCCAATTATGTTGTTACTGTAATTCAAAGTACCCGATGAACAGAATTTTAATTTGTATGCATCATATATCTAATTTCTTGTTAAACAATTTCGTTAAAAATGTAGAAATAACGACAGTTTTAAATGGAGTTAGTATTCCTCCTGTATATATCCTTCAATTTTATCTAGATATAAATACTCAACATTTTAAGGTATCTTTTGTGAAAAATGTACTTAAAATCAAATACAGAGTTAACAAAATAGATGTTTCATTTTAATTATATTTAGTAAATGTTGTTATCCTCTTACTCATTTGTAACCTATACTTATCACAAATTGGTAGGTATTATAATAAATGTATGGACTTTTCAATTTATATCTCATTGTATAGTAATAACAATAAATAATAATTATATTACGCTCTTTCAGTTTTTCTATTTTTAATTGAGATCAGATTTTATCAGTTTGTTATAAGGTTTATTTTTTATTCGTTGAATGTTAATAGAGACTACTGGAAAAATGTGTGTATACAAACAAGAAAATACGAAAATAATGCAATACAGACAATAGTTGTCAATTAAAAATTAAAAATCATTCAATGCTAATTTTACTCCTATTCACAGTCGAAAATACATTATTATTATTGATGAATAATTCAAACGATTGCAAAAATATATATATTTTTTTTCTTAGTAACTTATCTGCATAAAAATTAGATGAGGATTGAAAGGCAGAGATCGAACAAATGAATGAAAAAAAAAACAAGAGACCAATCAATAGTTTACGTTACGTCAAATGTCTGAAAAGTTGGACGCTTACCTATGTACTTGATATGAAACACTTTTCAAATAAGGGAAAACGAAAAACGTACGCAGAAGAAAAATAATTATTTCGATTTTTACAGACTCCAGTTGAAAACTTTGAAATGAAAAAAACCACTTACTGTGTGTGCGCAACAACGCGTTTGCTGAGAATAAAACTATAAAACCTAAAATTATCCATCTACCCGATCATAAAATTTAAAACATTATGTATGTGTGCGCGTGTGTATGCGTGTAAGTGTGTGTGTGTGTGTGTGTGTGTATGTGTAAGTGAGTGAGTGTGTGGAGTGTGTGTACATCTCGGAGTGTTTATTAATTTCTCTCGATGAGCAAAACTCAAAATAATCCACTCCGGACTGTCGGAAACGCTTTCCGTCTCGCCGATTTCACCTCGTTATAATACAGTTCGCAGTTCGCACTGACCACGAGACCAGCGGCTGTGTCGTTAAGTTTATAGATCATAATTCTTACTAGTACCTAAATCGATTTAATCGTTATAATTATTATTATTATTAATTGTATGTATTTTCTATTCTTAAAACGTTTTTTATCCTTTATAGTGGTTTATACAGCTTTTCCGTAACATTGTCCAATGTCCGTGGAACTTTTGTTATGATTGAGGACAAATATTCGAGTAATAAGCTCGTTCATTTCACACTTTATACTATCGGAGGTGACACGCGCCGGTCTTCAGTACCCGTAAAAATGATTAGACATTTTCGACGCGCAAACAGAGTGTCGTATAAAAATTAGAATTTTTAAAACCCCATCGCACCCTTATCGACCAGCAAGTAAGATTTATAAGAACCGTCAATACTGATACGCAGAACTATGTGCGCACTGATTGACGGTACTGTTCGATTGTTACACCCGCGTATAATAAAAAAAAAAAATGCCACCAGCGCTTTCTCCACAACCCGTTCAATTTGCCACGTTTGAGTATAATACCATCATACCAAGTCTTAATTTTCGCAATAGATAAATGGCTCTAGGTTTTTTCCCCACCAAGAGTAAAAAAAGATAAAAAACTTAAAGCAATTGTTAGGCAAGATTTTTTTGATATAACCCAATTTCAACTCGTGATTGTATAATAATAAACTATAATCATATTAACAAAGTTTCGCAGCATGCGTTTTTATTTTCTAATGAAAATTAAAATGTTGAAGAACGTCATAGCCAATAACATTATAGTGAATTTAATCGAATTTCACTAAGAATCTTTTTTCAAATAATGGTTTATCATACCTTTTAAAATCGAAAATAATAATAAACACCGACTTATGCATTAACCTAAATGTAATGAGAAAAGATGTACGCGTGTTATATCTGAAATTTGTTTAAATGATTAAAAATAATATAAAAGCTAACCACTTATTTTTAATTTTAATTTTGTTTGCTTTAAGTTTCTAATAAAGTCTTGTGAATATGTTTCATTGCAAACAAAAATGGTTTTGTATTTTAATTCATACGATATTTATTAATCAAAATGCATAATCGATCAATAAACGAAATACGATTTGAAAATGTATACTCTATCAACCCGATTTATTAAGTGGTCATGTAGTAATTGTAGTAAAGAAAAACTATTTATTGTATACTAACAATATGCTAAAGCATTAACGAAAATTCAAATAATAATTCTCTTAAACACGCACGCATAAACTTTTACTATACAAATCATATTTTCTATTATATTTAATTTAAATCATAATTATTTTTAAACTATGGTTTAGATGTTGAGATGTAAAAGCTGATAAAAGGTAATATTTTAAATGTATCGTTTTGACAATCAGCTTGAGTGTCATTTTAAACATAAAATACGCAAACGCATGTAATTATATTAATGAGAACTTTCGAGTTACAAAAACATTTCAGCCTTATTACAAAATGTATTTTTATATTTCGATATTGTATAATACATAAATATATAGTTAATTTTATATCGCGAACAAATGTTGTGTTCAATAAAAGCCCAAAGCAATTTTAGTTTTTATAAAGGTTTATACTGGCATAGGTCGTATAATCAAAGGTCTTATTTAGAAAGTGCAGCTGAGGAAATGTTTGCGAAGTTGGTAGAGTACGGTATGAAGTGAGTTCTCAAAAATCAATTTTTGTGCAGTTAAAGCTGTTTTATGACAGTGGAAAATGCCGTAAATAGGCTTTTGTCGTTATGTTGAAAATTGTAAAATGTTACATATTACGTTGAAGGCATTAAAGCGAAAAAAAAAAGAAACCCGAGTATTTATAACTTACCAAAAAAATGCATCCATGATATATGGATTTGTATATCCATAATTCTATCTATTTCGATTTGTTTCATTATTTTATTTTTTATTTTCTTTTACCTAAGCAGTATGGGTTGAAAACATAACGTAGTATATATAGAAAAAAGAACCGTACATTTAAAAATCTTTTTACTATCACAGAAAATATATATTCTAAAACGAGTTTTTTATAATTGTGTAATGTGAATGGGCTGTCAATTCAGAAAGTGTATGTAATGAACTGCGTGCATCTATACTGTTGTGCGCCTAATCATTATTTTATTATGTTCGATGTGAGCATGTCACAGATACATACTTCATAATTGTCAATTTAAAAAAATTGAAGTACATTATACTCTTTCAGGATTGAGAATATTGTACAATAGCTCGATCATATTGACATATCGTTAAAAATAAAAGGATCGATTGGGTTTTTTAATTAACGAAACACTGAATGATTAATGTTAGACTTTACATTATTATTGTCTGTACATTGATAAGAATTCATATATAATCAAACAGAATAATAATGCTTATCTTATTATTGAGTGTGCGCTTGTGTGCAATTTTCAGTGGAATGGGTGGCAAAATAGTATTTCCAAGTCATACAGCTTATGAATTAAAATAAAAATGTAATGACGTACGTGTTTGCGATAAAAATGTAAATTCACAGCAATTTTAAGGGATTTTGGACGAAAAGAAAAAAAATTAAAGAATAAGGAGGTGCTAGAGTTTATTTTATTGTAACTACCTACATTTCTAGTTGTTTGAATAACTCATTAGAACCCTTAAAGACTACGTACTTTTTAAAAATGTTATCAATTTTGATAATTAAATATGATTTGTCTACAAGCATAATCAAATAAATGTAATGCTGGTTAAGTTGCATTCTGCATTTGTAGGTAGATACGGGTGACAATATTACTGTTAGCAATGAGTACAACTGAATTATTATCAATTAAGTTTTTTGATGAGCTTGTATCTTTACAGATCTTACGGATCCACATAATATGCAGGTAATGAATATAATAACTGAACAATAAGTTAATGAAACGCACATAATAATGCGGATAAAAACCTAGTGTGATGTTAATAAAAAAATATCACTAATTTCAACGGAATGCTTTTTTTCTGCAATCCAAAGTACATAAACAAACAGATTATAAGGATCTATTACTAATATTTTTAAATTATAGATGATATCTATGAAGAATAAAAAAAAATCATAACTTCCAGTGCTTCTAAACGTTTCTATAAAATTTAGAAAATTATAACGCAAAAACTATAATTGCAAAATATTTATTATACCGGAGATTCTTGAACGTTGATTGCATTCTTTCGAGTCTGGTTGATTCACGTGCTTTATTCAGTAATATTCCACGCGATAACATTCAGTGGTTAATCGTTATAATAATTAATTACTGTAGTCTTTATAGGTAGTATAACATATATTTGTGCGTGCTAGCGTTCGCGTAGGCATGCGTTTATAACCGCGTTCACATGCAGGTATATCCTTCAAATCTTTGCAAATATAATCCTATATTGTCATAATTATTATAAAATATTGAAAGTAAAATAAAATTTGAATGTTGTACATCGTGAAAATAACATAAAACCCGCTTAGATAAGAATCGTAGCGTGGTCATAAAAAGAATAAATCATTCCATGGAAATGCAAATTATTTTGGTTTTTATAACTTAAGCTCATAAAAGCTGAAATATGTAAATATTGAAGAATAATAGCTTGTTTTTTTCCGAGCAAATATATGTTTTATGTCAATAAGGTTATTTTTAATCGCACTAAGAAAACATACACTTACTATTATTTTCACTTTCGAAATTACAATGTTCAAACAGTACAGAGTTCTTAAATTCTCTATTAACTATTAGACAAATAATTTTCGTCAAAACTTCAACCTCAAGTGCCAAATAAACGATAATGCTTTAACGAGCATATGGGTATAATATTATACCTCTATCTGTTTAAGTTTGTATATATATACTTGATGTTGACTTTGATAACGAACATTATATACATTACGGTATTTGACAAATTTTGTCTTTATTCTTTTCAGAATTAACATAATTATTACATTTATTCAAATCTCACAATTGTAAAAATATGCATTTCAGAAAACAATTATTATAAATTATTCATAGTTTTAAAACAACTTATGTAACGTATTACATCATCGTATCATTCATTGTATTTTTCCTAGTACAATCATTACAATAAAAAATACTTCTGTGAAACAGAAGTAAATGTGTACTTACAATTTGGGTTTACTATCCAAATATAAAAATCACTTATACGTTCTTATTAACTATATGCTAGATAATTTTGTTCACAGGTTATCGATCATAATAAATGATAGTGAACCATAAGTAATCACAGTGTGTACTTTTAACTCGCTAAATTTGTTCAAACTATATAACACAATAATAACGGTAACTGTGAATACAACAATACATTTTTTTATATATACATACAGTTTGGAGTAATCAGTTACAGAAGTTTAGGTTCTGGGCTTATGTATTATTAAACAGTTGCTGCATACGTTGAGTGATTTTAAACGATTAATATTCAGGAAAATTGTAAGAGATAATTCTATGTACCTACTCAATAAGAACTTTACTACATTAGAGGGAACCGAATAAAATAAAAGGAAATATGATTTTCAAAATCTATAGAACACAAGTATTCGCTACATTTAGACTGCATATGCATAAGAAAACCATACAGTAGATGAATACGGACTGTTTAAATTTGTATTTCATGTCAAGTGCGAGATATATTTTGCAAATAATCTAGAATTTTTCTTTAATTATAAAAAAAACGTTTTCAAATAAGTTGTAAAAAGTGTAGGTTCAGGGATTTTTTTTTCTCAATGGATCAAAACAGTGATAGGTACACTGGACGATTATAAAATTTCTTTCGTACGTTCCAATAACACTGTTCCATTTATGGTTCTATTATACTGGTTTGCAGTTTTATCAATACCAACTGCCCTATATATATATAACATATATATTATATTATATTATATTTAATATATAGGTATATACTATATAGGTTTACATATAATACACACATACACGTAAATATGGTTGCATTTTATTATTTTATATTCGTTTGAAATGATGTTTATTCATAAATCAAATGAGTCAACAATATAATAAAAACAATTATTTATGAAAAGACTTAGAAAACTAAATTATAATAATTGTAGTAATGACTATTCTAGTAAATCGAAAGAAGGTGAATTTCCATGTGTCTAATTAAGATAACGAGTCTCCGATTTATTAATATGATCTAAATATTGATATCATTCGTTTGCAATTAATTGGCTCGTTAATACGATTCGGACGATCATACGTGTGTATGGCGTTTATACGAGAGCAACATAATATTCTTTACGACTACACGCATTTAATAAGAAAATATCACCTGTCGGATATATATTTCGTGTTGAAAACAAATTAATTGAACGTTAAATTTAGGTCAGATAATGAAACGCGAGTAAGATATTTTAGATATACGAGATCTACATATTTTAAAAATGTATAACTTTTTCACGATATAAGTGTACTTTATGATAGGCCGATGGTATTACTATTAACTCTCTCTTTGCGCGAGTCGACCGTACGCACAAATGATCGCACTCGGAAGAAAAAGTGTGCGTTTCGCGGGCAGAATATACTATTCGTGTAAAAATGAAAACAATTAAACCACAATGCTATGATATTATACTAACCGATTCGCAACAATTTCCGATCACAAATCTACCGTGTTTTTCTCTATCGCCGCCAGGGTGACAACATCGAATCTGAATAAGGCACAACATAGGCAATACGACTCGAGTTGTTTATTTAATTTTTTACGAATATTTAAAAAACAAAAAACAAAACGGGAGAATAAAAAAGAAAAATTAAAAATACAACGGAAGAAAAAAAAAATGATATTACAACACTATTACAGCAATGGTATTTAAATATTGTTTGTAATAAAATTTTAAACAATGATAAACACGCACGATGACGAAAACGAGATCACTAGTGAGGTTTGTTAAAAGCGCGTAGTCACAACGAAATAAACGAACTGGAAAAACATGGGACTGTGGCTCACGGTGCGATCGGACGACACTGCATAATAATATTTTTATTTACACGGACGCTTACGTACACATGGGCCGGCGATAAAACTGCTTTATACCATTCCCTACCGTTCATTCGTTAACGACCGCATGACAGTCAAGTTGGGCAGAAGAGAGAAAAAAATATATCGAAGAGTAATAATAATTGCACTTTTAATGAGCAATACCCGTACCTTAAGACACATTACAGCGCTACGCTCGTTATTAAATAATCATTATTAGCTGTATAATATTTTTACATAATAATATATTTACGCGTACGCGCTTTATAAATATTGAATCGATTTTAGGTGTTATTATTATTAAATAATATTTTTAATGTACATTACGTAGAATGTAAATCTTACGCGGCAACGTCGATGGCAATACTTTCAAACTATTGCTATTCAAACATTTCGGATGGAAGGTTTGAGAATACGTGTATTTACTGTCGGCGGCGAAACTGAATTATGGAATCGCGAAAATCTCTCCGAGATAAATAAATATTTATTGAAATTAATAATTATTATGACACTGTTATTATATTATTTATAAAAAACAAACATAAACTATAGCATATAGCATAACTGTGTCTATAAACACCATTTCATTAAACCGTTTGCACATTTTATTTACTTATATATTTGTTCTTTACTGAACATAAAGGTATTTCAAATACTTTATAATTAAACGAAGGTTTTTTTTCATTTATAAAATTATTACATTCTAAAAAATTATAACAAGGTATTACACCTTTTTTTATACTGTTTGGTTCAAGCTACTTTTTATCATATTAGGATTATTTATTAAGACATTTTTACTGTTAAAATTATCCATTTTCAGCAATGGGGTCTTCCATTCAATTTAAATTTACCTTCAAATTAGCGATATGAAGTCTAGTTAGAATAATTTGTTTGAAAATATTGCTTTACCACTTTAAGTAGTACCATATGTAATTATTCATATTTGTTTAAATATAACTCTATTTTTGGCCGACTTAAGCCGAGTACGTTTTGTAAAATATTTACTGGAAAATTAAAAGTATATTTGAGCTCATTAAAGAAAATAAACAACTTGTAATGATTTGTAATTTTATACACTTTTTTAATGCTATTTGCTTAAAAAGAGTAATATTATTAAAACAATGGTGTGAAACACAATTTATTGATTTGTAGGTTTATTTTTTAACTTATACAGATGTAGAATCAGTAGAATCATGTAGAATACTTATATGTAGAATTAGTTAAAATTTTTTATCATAAATTAATTTTTATTTTAAATAGTGAATAAAAATAAGAATGTCATGCGGTGAAATCTAGTATATTTGAGATAATTTAACTGATCAGGTAAATAGGCTTAATTTTTGTGAATGGTGTACAAAAATTACGATCATTTTGAAATAAATCAGTATAAAATATTGAAATACTTTAACGTTAATGCATTATTTAATAATGATTTTTGTTCGTTTACTGATTACAAAAAATTTGATTATCATCAAAGGTAATCATCATTAAAATGTATTTAATCGAAGTCTTAAAGAAAATTATTAGATTAAACATAATCAATATATTTCATCTATTTTGATTAATACGCTAAATGGTAAAAATATATTTTAAATATCAAAGAACCTAATTATCACATCAACAACATCAATAAATAAGTATGAAACTATGAAAGTAGATTATATTTTATTCTTCTAGATGATCTGAAACATTAACGTGAAACAAATTAGGTAGTGATTTTGTATTATTTCATTATCTTATGTTTGAAAATATTTGATTAATTTTTATCGAAATAAACTGATTGCAAAAAAAAAAAAAGCCGATTACTTGATATTTTATATAGATATATATATTATAGAGTACGAGAAGTCTAATCAGTTTTATAATTATTAAACATCATGACTGAAAGAGAAAACAACAACAATAATAATAATAATAATCACTAATAACGTTATGGGTACTTACGAGTACATAAAACATTCCCACATCGATAAACTTAGTTTGTATAACTATGTACTGGATAAAGAGCTCAGATACATTTTTATGTTGGGCATTTTATAAAGAACTAATTTAAGAGTTTCTTGTTGCCTAACTTTTTATTGAATCAAAGAGCATATTGTATTAAAAAAATCATTTACTCGATGAACATAATGAGAAAATACTCTTTGATTCCGTCTATTAATTATTTATATTTCTTTGGTAAAAGAAATCAACTTGTGTTATAAGCCAAACTCAAGTCATTTAATTTAATGTATTTATTATTGTTGAAAATTCAGAATATTAGATTTTCTTTAATGTGTATAGCAATGTTAAAAGTTAATAATATGCTATGATTTATTTTTATTTTTACGAATGTATAGACGATTATTTTTTAATTTTTTGGAGTCATATTTAAAAATATTTTTTTATAGGAAAAGTTCTAAATTTTTAACTTGGAGACTTTTGATTTGAATGCAATATAAAATCTTTTTTTTATTACAACACTTCATAATAAATTGTATATTAATGTAAAAATAAAGAATTAAAAATGTAATATTAGACTATTATAGACATAGCCGATAGGATAGGTATACAATACCTTGATGATATAACAATGACCTTCATTTTGAATTGTTTTTCAGATTCGATAGTTTAATATTGCATATAAATGTGTGCGGATAGTTATAATAACTAAAATATCTATAAATACTTACACTAAAAACTAATATTTCATCAACTTTCAAAATTAAACATGAATTTCTAATGATTATTTAATGATGATGGAGTTACATGGTTCAATTATTTTAGAACGGGATATTTTGGATTATGCCACTTGGTTTGAATTTTATAATAACATTTTGAATGTTATAATTTATCACGATCAATAAGATAAGTTATGAATTATGATACTGAAGTAATATCGAATGAATATGTATTGTAAAAGTCAAATACATTAATATTTTTATATGAACAGTTTGCCTCTCTTATAAAATATTAAAAAAATATATACAACCCTCTATTTTAATTGCAAGATAATTCATAAGATACAGAAGTATTTTAATAATATTAAGCAAGAACATTAAATTGGGACCAATCGTTCGTTATAATGGCGAAAATTGTGAAAACCCTCGTTTGTTGTAACTTGTAGACATTATCAACATTATATGTTTAAAAATCTTCACACACATGTACATAATACTATTGTGTGAAAATTGTGTTAAAAATCGTCTCCCTGTGGCATCGTTCAATAGGGCTACCAAAAGTTTTAGAATATAATCAGTACATTTTTTTTAAATACTTTTTTTGTAACTTGAATAGTAATTCAGGAACATTAATAAATGGGTCTAAACTTTCGTTTACGAATTATTTTGTTATTTATAAGCACCAGACAGACGTCACAAATAACCCTTTTACAATAGAGATAAGAAATTAGTTACCACAGCTCATCCCACACATCCATATTATGAAGGTACCTGAAGTTGAAAAGTTTACTTCCCACCCAAGTGCATTATGTTATTTAACTATAGCCAGTATTTTAATTCGTTAAAATGATTTATTTTTAATTTTTATTTGATTAGATTTTAGAATACCTTTAATTAATATAGAATAAATTACAATAAATAAAACAAATATTCATTAAAACAGACAAGCTTATCTGGTATATTCTGACATTTTGTGTAGGTGCATACTTTTTATAGAGAAGAGCCGTATACTATACATTTGACTTTAAATGAAATTGTCCCTTTTTTGTTCGTATTTTTAATCCCATCTTTTCAAGTTGTGGTTAATTGTATATTTTTAACATCTGATAAACACATAAACTAACAAATTATTATAATGACAGACATAATTATTGTCTGCTATACAACATACCATTTGTAATCAACAAAGAGAATAACTAAAAGACTATACATTTTATATAAGTATCCATTACATTTAAATCAACAACTAATTTATTACTTATAAAAGTTATAATACACTATTTTAGAATATTAATTGTCATTATTGAGTGTTTATAAATATTTTTACTATTCTATACATACAAATAATATAGGTAAAAAAACTACACTTTATTCATAGACTATATTATTTATTGGGTATAATGATTATTTAATATTTTCTAGTAGGTTAAAGTTGGTTTCAAAAAATGCGTATAAGACGAAGTTTTTTTTCAAACGATAAATTGTGGTAATAAACTATCACACATTGTCGGATTTACAATACAAGTAGATTGTTTATGAAATTAAAAAATTAAAAATATGTTTTTGCTTTGTTCTAGTATTGAGTTACTAGCACACGAAAAATAAACTCTTATTTTAACTATCCGGAAGTTTTGAACAAATTACCTAGGTACCTATACCAAAGTTGTTCCGGGAATTGAAAATAAAAGGTCTTATCAAAGTTACGACGGGTGATTAAGTATTCAAGATGAGTAAAATAAACTTTACAAATTAGAAAAATTATATAAAATTACAAATTGATATTATGAGAAATATGTTGTTTTATATTACTATTTTTATACACAATTTAGTACGTTCATATTTTGTTATAGTTAATATGTTTTTTTGTCGCGAGTCAAAATTAAATGAGAAGATACTTTGTTTAATAATTCAAGGGGTTTTCTTTAAGCGTACCCAGATTTTGCTCTGTACGTAAATAGTATAAACAATAATGCTATAAACTATAAAGAGAAGAAACTTTTATATTTAAAACTATTATCCATACTAAGGTTTATTTATTTTCAAGTGAATGTATAACTGATGGCACGAGTGTTATATTGAAACAATGTACATATTATATGCCTATAGAAATTATTACGGCGAATAAAACAAAACAATAAAAAGATTTAACAGACCGATTGTCCGTTCACGTACTGAAGATAAAATACACCAAGATTTCTTACAATACACGCTAACTTGCTGAAATCAATGAAAACGATTATCATCTTACGAGAAAAGTACCGCGTGAAAAAAATATACACTTTTTGAGCGCGTTCAATTGAAAAAACCAAATATTGTTTACATAAAATATACTTGGACGAGTGTTATACAATACTGCTGGTGCTATCAATGGATTTGTTGCGATCATCGTGCAGTGGTCTCTTACACTTCGAGGGAACTCCGAAAATGTATCATCAAATTAACAGAATGCAACGGATCAACGCGCTCGGGATGCGATTCCGCTCGTATTTGATTTTTTCGTTTTCACGGTAGCACTTAAATCACAGCCAAATAAAAAAGAAAATCGACGTAAATGCGCGGTCACCGGGGTCGCCTGGAAGCTTTGGCGCGGAAAAAGCGAAAAACGGTTGTAGCACCGGTCTTCGGTGAAATCATGCGAATCGGTCGGCGATGGGGTTCCGGTGACGGTTTGGGACCCCTCGTGTCGACAACAATGTTGTCGCGACGGACGGGCTACTGCTGTAATATTATATTAGTAAAATACTCTATAGTCTATAATACTGTAAAAATAACATGCGAATGATTACTATTTGTGATGACTGTTATATCGTGTTCTTTCCCTTTCTCAACTTCTGTGTTGCGAATAATTTGAAAATGGGTCGTCGGAACATTTAAAAGTCCATGCAATGATTACATTTTACACTATATGTGTTAAAAAGTCTTCAACAAAAATGAATGAAACATTTTTCGTAAATTATTTTTCTTGAAAAACGAATACACAAAAAATACGTCATTTCACGGGAAGATCAAATTTAAGTTGTTGACGAGAAATTAACCGGCATCGGTATCATTTATCGATAATGTTAACTAAAATAAGTACTACCTATTACTCGTGTCCACGTTATGATAGTTGAAAAAAATAAAGGTCGCGGGGTGTCCACAATGAACATTATTTTCAGAAAAGGCGCATGACGAATTGAGTAAATTACTTCTAACAAAGGCGGAGTATAAAAGACTGAATATTGATGATCATACGCAAGAGTTTATTATCTTTTTGTCATGATCGTCCATTTTATAATATTTTGTCTTTGCTGTGATTTTTTTTTTATCATTAACCCTGTACAGTGTACATAGGCAATCTATAATGAACGATCGCTTTACGAATCACCACGGGTAGGTTTTGTTGTTCGTCGAACGTCGCCTGCAGCTAGTGTAATATCGTGTCATGTCGTGTCCAGACCATTTTTCTTTTCTGATTTTTCTCGTTCCAGATTCTGAGTGAAACGAGGATTTGTATTGGCTTTAGCATAATGTTCTTTTTTTTTTTGTATCTGTGTACACGATTTCGACGACAAGAATGATTGTTTCGATGTAAACAAACATTGTACTTTTCTTAAAGGCAATTTCGTCTAGTTGGTACTGTGGAGATGTGATTATTTTAATTTCCCTACATCTTTCCGACAAATTGTGAAAAACAGATCAAAAAATAGCAAAAAAATTGATCGAGAGTCGAACCCTATATAGTATTTTTGTCACGCCACTATCCACCTGTTTATTTTTCATGGGTACAAGATATTTGGTTGTTACGTTATTAATCTTAGTGACTCAAAACATTCATTTATTATCGATATATCGATATTATTTCGATATTAGCATTTTATAAAAATCTCATAATACTGTCGATGTATTAATGCGCATGATTGTGTACGAGATATAATAAGATTTTTCCCAAGATGATTATATTCACAAACAATTATAACATTGAATTAAGTACATCTTAGGCTATTAGGTTCATAGGTTATAGCAATAAAACTGCTATCAGGGGGCATAATAATATAACTTGTTTTTTGAATCAAACTTTGTTCAAGATGCAGACATCTAAAAAATGATTTGATATTTAAAATTTGAAAATAATTAGCCGATAATGAAAATAACCGATGTATTGGTTATAAATCCGGTAGGTAAGTACCTAATATAAATGACTGAAAACATCAATACTTTATGAAATTATATCCAACATACATTTGGAACGATTTTTTCATATTCCAAAGATACTAGACGATTTTTCTCGGTTTAAAAACCTTACATCTTAACGGATATTCGATGTCGGCTCCGCCGATACACACTTTTAATTACTATAAATTTACAATGTTGTACCATGTACTGCATACCGTGCAATTTTCGACATATGTTTACAGTAGCATAAGTTGAGGGTAATTCTAGGGAGGAGTTATTTCTCAAACCAAAAAATTAAAAAAAAAAATTGAGGACTGAGCTAGCGCAAAGCAACATTTTCTGTAAAATTTTTCTGTAGGTAGTTTTAATATTAAAATACATACATTGGTACAATCGAAATTCAAATAAAATAAAATTAAAATATGTAGGAATACTTTTATGTATACTTAATATATTATTTATCACTTTTTATCACAGCCGAGAACATGGAAAATAAGCGCTGGTCCCCGTTCCCCGTAAGATACCATATCAAGGCATCGTCCACTCAGTGACACTGCAATGGCATTACATCAGTAACGTCATGTTCAAAATGTTTAAGACCGAAGGTTAGATTTTTTTTTTCTTTTGCGTTCAAATTTGAATCAATACTTAAGACAGAGAAGACAAGATAATCCTACTTTTAAATACCTGAGAAGCAATTGCCCCTCTTTGCCCCTATCCACTAGATTATGCCTATGCATATACAGGTAACAGCGAATTCGAGTTGGTTACCTGATAACATTTATGAACTAATATTTATTAACTACTAATTCGGTTTGACTATAAAACAATAACATACTAGTTAGATCCGACTTTGAAACCTGCAGTTAACAAATATTGATATTTACAATTCTATTCCACATATCCTTATATACAATTATTGAAGTATTTAAAACTGTACAAATCGCCAATTAAATAAAAATAAGAAGGGGGCGGAACAAAAGAAAAATAATTGTATTGAAAGAAAATGTTATTGAAAAATTATGGAAAAATTGTTAGATAAACAGATTTGAATTTGTAAAAGCTCTTTTATCTAAACTTTTACCAACCACGTGAATTTTTAAAAAATTATGTATATACTTTATTCCATGTACCAGCGTTTTAATTTTCAATACACCACTATAATTATATACTATTTGCTGGACACTTACAAAAAAAAAAAAAACAATAACAATTTCAATCATAACTGCGTTTTAATCTATAGATCAATCAATGATCACTGACAGTCCTTAGACTACAAAAATGAAAAGTGAAATGTTTTTATGCATGTAGAGTGCCCGACAAACCAGTGGGACCCAACTAGTGTACTACCGGAAAAACACTGGGACCTTAATAGACTACATAAGGGTGTTGAACGAAAATGAGGGAAACGCGCGTCTCGCACTGACCTTGATCAACTTGGTCGTTTCCTTTGGATTCCGGTAGTCGGGCGGCACATACAGGTGCAACTTTTGCACGATGCCGAAGGGGTCCCGTTCGGGCACGTTCTTGCGCCCGCGCTGCCCGAAGAAGCACCGGCACGTCCGCATGAAGAAGTCCCGCAACCTATTGGTGGACGGCTCGTCGGTGATTGTCGGGCTGGTGGCCGGGATGAACACCACGTTGGCGTCGTCGTCGTGGCCGTCGTCCTGCCGCTTCGGCGGTGACGCCGACGACGACGTGGACGCCGTCACGTCCAGCTGCAGATAATGCTCCTTGTCCTCGGATATGGGCTGCAGCATGGTGCACGGACCGCCGCCGTCCAGCAGCGAGTCCGGGCTGTTCGCGGTCAGGCTGTCCGGCGTGCGGTTGTTCTGTTCCACCATTTTCTCTATGCGGTACTGCAACCCGGCCAAACCGATCGCTTCGTCGATGGTGCAGTGCAAGGTGCCCGCGACCACTGCGCTCTGCAACTGTATTGTTGGGACAATGGTTAGGTACATAATAATAATAATAATAATAATGATTAAAATTTTTTATCGACATAGTAGTAATAGTAATAAAAATAATAATTATAATAACTTTAATCGTAATAGTCATAATAGTAATTACAATCAAAATAGTGATTATAATATACCATCCTGCATGTGAGATGAATTATAATACGCTATAAATGTCGAGATTTTCAACATTTTCAGGGGAGTGGTCATTTTTACTTCTCAAAATCACAGCACTAAACGGCTACATTTTACGATTCACAGATATTGGTATTTTTTTTAATTCACATCGTTTTGGGTTTTTTTTCGTTCGAATACCACCTCCACATAACATAATCCTCCAGTGACTATTGCCCGTCAGCGAGAAATAATGTATTTTATCGCTAATAACTATAGTAGTAATTCTACAAAATAACATGTATTTGACCCGGACATTCCGGGTGAAAGCTCACGAAAAATATATATATTTCTCGTACAATATTGTGAACGCCGCGAAGGCACGATCGTTTTTCCGTTTACCGCTAACCGCTACATACGTCCACATCGAGGACGGTTTCGAGTTGAGTACATACTATTTGGTAACCGGTAACTTGTATGATATTATAACAGGCACGTACAATGAATAATATGATTTAGCATTTTTTTAAATAATTTTTTTACACCAATAAATAATAAAATTGTCTTTGACAAGGACAACAGTCGAGTTACACAAACGGTATAAATATTATATTAGTTATGTTAATATCGAATTTTCTCTAAATCTGTTTATTTATTGATTTTTTTTAAGAATGACCTATATACAATGTATTAGAATTATCTAATACTCGTTGTACTGAGTAATAAAAGAAATTTGTTCAGAGGTTATCATAATATTGTGAAAAAACCAATATTTGAATTCAAACACAAACTACACGAATATTGTGAACTGAACTAACTGTCATAGCATGTTACTACTTAAAATAATGTATCAAACGTGAATAATGCGACATCGATATTTACTTCATTTCGATATTTTTAATGGAAAACACATTTGCCACAAACACATTTGAAATCAAATCGATGCGATGACTTGATGATTTAAATGCTGTTATAATGAAATTATCAATGCATAAAAGTCGATAGTAATTTACCTTATCTAAAACCGGTCTGTGAACAACATTAAAATCAGCGAGATTATCAAGAAATAAACTTTGAGCTATCAAGAAATCAATATTCTATTAAGGGTTATGGTAATATTTCTAGGAAAATTCATTACGAATTTCGAATCATCATTGGTAATCTGATGTATAATATTTACGATTTAAATTTTCAAGACGATTGTGTAATATATTATGGCAATGCATGGATTTAAAAATTATTTTCACAATAAATGATTTATTTTGCAAAGTACACTTTTTAGAAAATAATTAATTTAAGAATAAACATGCATTGTTTCGAACAATGTTTTATTGATTGTAAAGGATTGCATATCGAGAGAACGCGACGAACACTGTAGCCGTAGCGCACACTATTTATTACTCTTTGGTTATCTGCTTTTTAGCGGAAGCGAAAATGTTTAGGTACATTGAAGTGCTCTCGGAGATGATTCATTTGAATAAATATTTAAAAAAAAATGCTACTCGTCCAAAATGTTCAACAAATCCTCGGGTGTTTATGTTATATATACCGAATACATTTAAAAAAAAAATCCCGCGCACTACTGTCTACTACCCAGGTGGTAGGTTAAATATGTCCCCGAGTGGTGTACTTATGGATGTAGGGGTTATCTTCGAGCTTGTCTCTCGGGAAACAAAAAAAAAAAAAAACAGATTTAAACTCAAAATAAGAGAAATAAATAATAAGCGTTTATGATTGCGTGTCAGACTAGAGAATAATACAGTACGTTTTTATTATTATTTTAATTTTTTTCATTATTTCTGGGTAGACATAACGATGGTTTGAAACAAAACATAAACAAAGGACACGTAAAAAGTGACAACCATTGGATTATTTTATAATATATAATACTTTCCGAATTTCGACACGGCTATTATCTGCTAAGTGCATTTTACGTATACATAAATCAATGATGATAAAACGCGGATGATTTGTTGTACTGCTTAAATATATTACTACTTTCGTTAAATACTTTTATTAAACGGGGAAACGCAATAAATAAAGCATTTTTGTTTTCATTAAATCGTGCATATAATAAGTACTTATAAATGGTATACATAAAAATATATATATATATACACCAGATTACCATTCTAAAAATGTGATTATATTGACATTCAAAAGAAACTGCAAGGGTTTATGGTGATGTAGATCCGGAAAGTGAGCCTAAAGTGGTATTTCCGTGGTCCATTTTAAAACCTTCCCCAGAGAAATATTGAGAGTACACCATTGCATTTATGTAAATCGATAAAACAGTACATAGTACGCTAACTCGGCTTACTTAACGAGAAACGTTCTCCTTATTATAATATCAATATAATATTTTTGTTTTCGGACACGTTAAAAATAATCTTGTTCATTAGACACAATACACATACGTCATTCAGATCACGAACCGTATGGTAACATGAATATTTAAAAGATAACACGGAAAACAGAAAACATTTCGAGCACTTACCATGTATTTTAGTAAGCTAAATGTATTAAAAATGTTCATGAAAAAAAATTTTTTTTTAATCTTTAATGTAAAAAAAAAACGCTAAACGAGGGTAGGTAACGATATTGGTAGAGAGAGAAAATCCATTCCTAGTCTCAACCAATCCCTATCGAGTGGATCAAGTGGATAATATTATATAAATACTCCTGTAGTTCTGTCGGCTTTATAGTATCGAAAAATGAATAATGTCAAACGAGTAAGCGTCAATTTATACCCGAACACCACGTGTTACATTATTTTCACAAGTTTAGCTCTAGGTACTAAAATTCGGAACGGTGTTAACAGTGAAATAGAAGTTGAGGCACATGTGTAAGGGTCAACATTTACGTCGGTATTTGTTGCTAGATTTTCGATATTTTCAAATGTTGACTAAAAACGGGTAAACTTTTGGAATTCAAAACTGTGAAAACTGACAGTATACTTTTTTTTTTCAATTCTACAATACGGCAGTTCAAAATTTCAAAAAAACAGTACAAATTAAAATGCGGAGTGGTTTAGTGAATAGTTTAACGTTATACATTTGTTGTGTAATATGCAGTATAATATTCAATGCATAAGAAAAAAACAATTAAACAATTGTATTTGTTTAAATTTACGGTACAGTGAAACTAACTACGAATTAAGATTTTCATACCGTTCAAACATAATCTAATTGTAGTAAAATAATATGAAACTGATTTAAAAATGTTGGAGTATTTTAACACTTGAAACTTTTAGAACATCGTTATTTTTAATATCATGTTATAATTGCAGTTATAAATTATTTAATCTCACTATTTTATATTATATATTTATACTATATTATATTCATACTGTTTTCGTTTCTGCCCTCCGTCTTTATTGGATCAAATACCGAATTATAGAAATTAATTAATGATAAATCATAGAAATAAATAAAATTCGGAAAACCATAATATTTACTCACAATAGACAGTTTTATTGTTTTAGTACAAATATCAATGGCTTTTTTTATTAAAAAAAATATAAAATCAAAAGTGACACCGAAATAATTTATTTTATACTAAAAAAATATTTATTTATCATACTTATATTATTAGTTTTATCCTATCAAGTGCATCGAAGATATAAAAATCTCTAAAATAATTTAATCGCCAACAAATTAATTTTAATCTGTCGTATTATGAAGAATTGTAGACGATGACTCGTTCCACAAGTCTACTGTACCGCTCAGTAGTTAATATTGTGCCTTCATTTTAAAATTTATATTATAAATGTTAAATATAACTTAAATGGCAATCCATACACTGTACACATATCAATAACCCATGACAACTATATATGGCAATGTCCGTCTGGTCATAGTCGAGTGGAAACATGTATTCTATAATGGTATCTATAATTGCAATATTAATGTGTTAATCGCAAGTTGAATAACGAATCAACGGCAATAATTTTCCTCAAAATCGACTTTGGCCTGATAGTTTAGTTTTGTATAGCTCTTGTCAATAAACAGTCAGTACAACTGGGTAGGTGCATGAGACTATAGTGGCTCGATGAGATAATAAAACAAATAAGTACTATAATATGCTACAGACTATAAAGAAGAAGTAGGTACTATAGTAAAAATATGACCACATAAAGTGCCAACCATTTCAGGCGATACAAAGATCGAACAAAACCGGCGTTTTATCTATTTTCTCATTAGTTTAAGACGATTTTTTTTAGTTCTGTTATCATAACTATTATAAAAGACTTTAAAATAAACTTTTGCAAAATAAAATACATTGAATTAATATAAGAATAACTTCATACCTATTGATAAAGTTGAGCTGATCGTTTGAATAACTAAATAACTTATAATACAAACTGTTAATGCTTATTATATTGTAAGAATTCCGCGTTTGTTAATTAGTTGTTAAGTAAATAAAACTTTTAATTTTTTATTACTTTACAATAAATAACTTTTTATTTCGAATTTCGAGCCATAACTTGAAATATTTTAGAAAAGGAAATAAATAAAAAGTTTTACTCTTTGTAATCAATACTTTTTATAAATTAGGTATTCAGAAACTCCCATATAATTACGTTTTGCAATATTGTAACGTAGTTTTGTTTAAAATAAACAATAGTTCTCAAAATGTTGGGTAAAAATATTTCTTGTCGATCAATAATAGTGTGAAGGCATTTACTTTTGATTTATTAATTTTTCTTTTTTTTTCAAATAAGTCTGGGGTTTTAATAAGTGTATTTTATAGATTTTATGTAAAAAAAATGAACATAAAAATTGTTTACCCTAGCTAGCAATTAGTATAATATTAACATGCGATACTACTAAAACTGAATTGTGTACAATGTTCAGCGTAGAAAGAAAAGCTATCTTAGCTTATGACGTACTTGATAGTATGAAGTATATGTAGGTGTGCTTAAAACCATATTATTTTTCTATATTAAAATAACTGCAATGTCAAAACTCTATAAAACTATAAAACTCGAAATTTTCCTGAATAAAAATTAATTAATGGTTCTGGAAATCACAAAAATCGTAAGTTGATGGATAATTTTGAAAATACATTAAATAACTAATTTTTTTTAATGGGGACTTAGTTTTAGAATACAATACATTTGCAATTGTAAACTATTAATGTTTAGGTTTCAACGACATACAAATAAAGTTTAAACATTTTAATATACATGTAATCCATTTTAATAAACATTTAAAAGTAAAACAAACCGTATCAGAATAAAGCAAGGCAATTAAATGCAAAACATAGCGTAAAATTAAAATTAAAATAATAATTTATTTGGTATTTTGAATTTTATTAAATTTTAGTAGAAAATAATATATTATGAAATAGAGCAAGGATTATGTGGACTCTGCTAAGGTTTAATATCATATTTTATTAATTAAATGGCAACTATCGTTTTACATTTTATAACATTCAATCATCTAAGCTAATGTTAGTTACATTTTCTGTCGGAGACTTATACTGCGTACAATTATTAACAATTTTGTTTATATTTTTCAAAAGTTAAACACTTAGTTAATCAAAAATATTATGTAGGTAATAGATACAATCTGTTTCTAGTTCAATATTAATGCGTTCGAAAAACAAAAACGTTCATCTACTTAAATGTCTGTTGAAAAATATTTATGTACTAAAAAAGAGTTATGCGTAAAAATATTTTTGGGCCGACGTAAATTGCACCCGACGAAGGCGATATATTGTAATCGTTGCGTACAATAAATACATTGTAGGGTTGAATTTGTATGTAGTAAATTGCGCCCGGCGTATTTATCAAGTAATATTATTTAACCATTTAGCCTTATCCAAACTCCAGGGAACACCATGAGAAGGCAGCTGTCATTATCCCCAAAAATTGTTTTTCCCTATCCTTGTTCTTTCGTTAGTGTGTTTTTTAATTTTTAAACAAAATAATCAAATTTCAAAATTAAAATAATTCAATAAAATTAAATATCAAGTTATTATAAAATATAAAATCTCAATGACTTGGGCCAACGATCTAATGATGGTATTTACGAACAACTGATTCGTTATAATAGATATTATCTATCATAGTAATATTATTAGATATAGATATTAGATACAGATTATAAAAGGTAAACTCACAATATCGTTTTTTATCTGTGATAAAATGATGGACTCTCGGTTTTTATACAAATATGATGCACAACCATGTATGAAATCGGTTATGATGAATTAATTTACTATGAGCGCAATTTACTATACCCTTTTTACTATCTGTTCACTGAGGGCGCAATTTACAACCGTCCAAATTTTTATAATGATCTCAATTTCTTTCAACTTTGAATAATAATATAATCGTAGAAATTAATTTCAGTCAAAGCAAGATCCATGACGAGATTATTTTTAATTAAATGTTTAGATCTCTTCATGGCTCGCGTATTATAGCAACATATTTTGAAGAAAAAAAAATGTACAAATATAAACCCTGTCTATAAGACTTACTTAGTAGTTGTGTTATTTTGTAAGGCTCTAGAACTTTAATTTCGTCAATAGAATGTGCGAACAAACGTTCATTTAGAACGGCCAAAGTCCCCAAACTCTACGTTTACCAGAGATTTCAGAAAGAGATACGGAAAATACCTAATGAACGCGCTACAAATGTGTTACTGTAAACAGTGTAAACGGTGTAGTTTCTATTGATTTACACTAGATAACACTGCTTACATCGCATTCCAGATCGGTGCAGGGAAACAATTGACGCCCAACGTTATCGTGGTGTATGCATTATTTGCATTCGGTTAACGCTATTGAAATGGCCTACTGATGTATAAAATGTACGTAATACGCCTACCCATATTTTTTCGATCGCAAAATATTCAGCTCAATAAAAATGTGACGAAATTACATAATTTAACACTTGTTATCGTCAACAGTTTTGAATAATTAATTTTATGTGAACACAGTAATTATCTGACGATCTAATATAATATAGTATACACCGTTTTTCATTAGAGACCTGCGCATAGCCATTACGGCGGCTTACAGGGTAATTGACACATTGCACTTACGGTTCGATTGCCGACACTGAGGAGCAAAATTAAAATTAGTGTTGATTGAAAGTATAGATTTCTTGTGTGACTTATATAGTTTGAAGTTTTTAATGGATAAGCCGCTTAACGATTTCTCGCGATCTTTGAGAATATGGCGAGGTAACGATTGAAAGTATAAAAGCACAGCTTTTTATTTTATGGACTTGAGCTTGACCTGCATTGTGCAATCGGAACAAAAACAATCTTAAACCGAACGTACGACGTCAATTTCGGGTTACATATTTTTTTTAAATGCCATTCATAGGATATATATGTATAACAGGCACACTTATTTCTTATAATTTACCACCGAATCGAAATTAATTAAGTGAACTATTTATTCGCTATGAATAAAATTATAAAATAAAATTTCCTATAAATTCTTAACACACATAAAATGTACAATTTTTCTCATTTTAACTATGATTTTAATTCAATACACTTGGTGTTAAATATTTCTATAGTACCTACGTAGAGTAATGCTAATAATCCACACTCAAATTTTTAATATTTCGATAATTTATAAATAACCATTGAAATATGTCGTCGATTTATTACATTCAATACTTAGCGAATAACTAAAAATGTACGGGTTTATAATAATAGAATTTTAAAAATTACCAAAATAAACAAAACATTATTAATTAATTAAAACTATATGATTAAAAAAAAAAATCAATATAATTTACTTTTGAGTACTCCTTGTTCATCTCCACAACTGCATCTCCTTCCTTGCATTCGATGTCGATGGACTAAAACAAGAATTTAATTTCAAAAGTATAATGTAATAATGAATACGAAAAAAATACTACAGAATGACACCTGTAATACAATCATAACTGAATGCAATTAAAACATAATTTTAAACATTTAACTATCTATACTACTTATTATGATCATGTTTTAGTTATTGTTACTCAAATAAAAAGTGTTAAATACTCAAAAATTTGTTGTTTATATAAAACACTACCAATAATAAATGAAAAAATACTTACAAGCTCCTTAAACTCTGTAACCATTTCAATGTACCACTGGGAATATTCTCCTCCGATGTGATTCACAATACGCATGAATTCTCTCATTTCCACGCACAAGGAATGCAGTTCATTCATTTCAGTTTTTGATGTTCTTAACCATGTCTTAAATAAAATATTAAATATTACAATAATCGAGATTTATCGACACATAAGAAATATATATATTTTTTTAAATACAAATTAAATAATTAATAAAAAAGACAAAAATTAATACATTTTTGATTAAGATTATATCGGTGGTATTAAACATTTCACAAATGGCAACTAAAATCTATATCATTAAATAGCAAGACTAAAAATTATCACGATTTTATATTAAAAAAAAACCTATGCATAGGTATGCGGACAGAGGTAAATATTATTTACAAACTTTTTTTGGTGGGTTCGGTTGATGGTATTTAAACGTAATCATAACTAGACAACATAAATATAACGGCTTTGGAAATGAAAAGAAAAATTGTTTTACAAAACACTTTTGTTTAATTAATTTCCATTATAATAGCTTTCATGTAGTACTTTACGTTTGAATATAGCATAATGTAGGTGGTTGTTATTATTGCAATTTTCCTCCTGAACATGAAATTCAGATAGACGCCACTGTGTTGGCTGTATATAGTTACAGAAGAAGCGCAAATAATTACCAGCACATTTTTTTATATTATTCGAATAACTTCAAATACAAATAATTCAAAATAAATATAACACAATTTAGCAAATTAAAAGCTCATATATTATATTATATTTTCGTTATTCGTTACTTTTGTTTTATAAAAAATGACTAGTTTATGGTATTAGTGGTTAAGATAAAAGTAAAGAAGAATTTTTAAGCTATTTGTAGTTTAATAATGCAAATATTTCAATAAAATAAAAAAAAATCGATTGTTTTTATTTGTCCTATAAAAAAAGTTTTATTATAAAAATCTCAGTAAAAAAAAGGGTAACGGAGAGATCAAATGTTCTCCTTGTGTACGCGTAGATATTTGATATATATGTTTTATATTATAATAAAATGCTATACTTTTTTTTTTGTTTTATGTTTTATAACGGATTTGTTTTATGTTAACTAGTTGTTGTCAACTCGAAGAAGTTCTTTTATTATGAATTTAAATCGTGTAATTGTTGCTAATACCTAAACACAAAACACATGCATTCAACAAACGTAAGTATACTGTGCGCGATAATATTCAATAATGTATCTAGCTGTTATAATATTTATCAATAACTACTTATTAGAGTTCACAGTAAACACGGCAGCACTAAGACATAAGCATACGAAATTTCATTTTTATATAGTTTATCAGAAAAGTATTCAGAGTGAAAAGTTTGAAAACCCTATAGTTAGAGTGGGGACAGCATAAGATAACGCCGCTAACCGATTACACATTAATTAAATGTTAAGTGTTATGGGTTATTGATATATTTTAATCGTAACATATTAGAATGTATGAACTCTGATCCCCACTACCAATGAATGGTTTGCAAACATTCGTGTGTACAGAAACATCGTGTAGTGTACTATTACACATACGTGATTTATAAAATTCGAAATGCTGTACGGCTATTTTTTTTTAATGATTTAAGATACTAAGTATTATTTTTTTTATCATACTTAGTATTTAAGATACTAAGACTCGGCAATGAAATATCGTATTATTTTCGGTATAATGTTGAGCAAATCAATCGACTGAAAATCATCGACGTAGGCAGTGTACCTACTACAGAGTAGAAATAAAAGTAAATAATACATATCGAATAATTAAGTTTTATCGTTGAACTAGGTATATTATTATAATATAATAATATGTGAAGCCCATTTAAGTTATGATACAAATTATTATTAATATTATTATTATTATTATTATTATTACTTGTGAATTTCAAACGAACGGCTCTTAAAATGAAACGCACTACACGAGCGTGATTGATTCTTGGTTCTTACACGTTATTTAAGAGTCTAAAATGAAACACAGCCAATAACTAACGTCACATTGCATAATCGAGTCTGCAGCACTAACTGTGATCAAATTTACATCGTCCAAAACGCGATATACACATTTAAACAACACGTGATACCGACTGCTATGTGCAGAAATATCGTTGTAGACGCGTACGAGACGTCTATCGAAGTCGACGATTTAATTAAAATTGAATGCGATGGCAAAAATATAACGTTGTGATATTATACTCGTGTTCATAACTACGTTCGAGCGGTTTAAAACAAAAACGCAAAGGATTCGGTGTTTTTTTGGTACGAGGATTGAGATCGAGAGTGACAACTGCATCGGTTCAACCTTCCGGGTTGTCTCTCATAAGATTTAAGGGCAATTTATACCTATACCAATAACTTGTCGTAAATATATTTTAATCGTATTTGCTGCATTGGCCGTTCAGAGTACCGTAATATTATAGTGGAATAGGTTGTTATAACAATTTAAAATATTTTTCTATTGCCCTGATGAAAAACAGATTGACATTAATTATGAGTAAATAATAAATATTATCGAAAACAATCAAAACACATGTGTTACGTCTCGGACCGAAATTTATCGTTAAATAACAATATACATCGTTCGATGTTAATTAATTAATATTTAATCTAAATTGACATGGTAACAAAATTATTAGCGGACGGACACATACGTGGACATAAAAAAGGTAATCTGTGCGTATAATATAGTGTACAGATAGAAACATAAAATAGGGTTTTACATACGTTCCGTCGTTTGTTTGTTCACATTTCAATTGATTTCACGGAGCAGAACAAAAGTTCTACTTGATTTGTTTCGACCGTTTAAAACCATGCATTATACATAAATTTGTATTAGTTTTACCGGGTTATTAAAACATTTTAATTCGTTTTCCATAAAAGGCCTATGTGGATATGCTTAGCTGTTAAAATGATAAGATTTATCTACTGGTGTTGTAGTAGCTATAATAATGGGTATTATTATTATAATTTTTTTTTTTTTAAATCATATCAAGTATTCAGAATATTCATTGTAAAAAAAAATGTTAATTGCTAACGAATTATATGATAAATGTTTAACACAAATGCACAACAAATTATAAGTGTAGAAAGAATGAAAAAAAAAATATATATATACTAAACTACTAAACTGTAAATTTCAGTATTATTTTTATTTTATATTTTATTTCTCATAATTTTAAATTAATACAATCCATTTATAAAATGTTATTTTGTTCTCATCAAATGAGATAAATAAATCGATAAAAAGTAGAAACTATGCCATTCTATTATTTATTTATACAAGTTTTTGTGTTCAATAAATAAAAAAATACATTATGTATTTATGTCATAATAATTATAACTATAAACTTTTTCATTTTGCATATTCGTGATAAATCATCATGTACAAGATCCTCAGTAAGCTGAACATTTGATGCAAGGTAGCTATCCTAAAATACAGCATTTAATTTTGCATATATTTGCATATTTAAGAGAGTTAATGCGAAATTAGTAGGCAGTTGCGTTTATAAAAATTTGAAGATAATTTGAATATTATGTTCTACAAATAACAGTTACAAAAATAAAAAAAAATTGTTATGCTGCCAGATCTTGCATTCAAATTAAAAATCTAAAAAGTTACACTAGTGTGTATAGATTAATTAATAATCAACGACCTATATTAATCACAAATCAATAATTTTAAATAACCGTTCGATAGCTATCAAATATTGTTTGCGGTCACATTCATCATTAAGTTCATAATATAGGTTGGTTGTCGAAAACATTCGTACGTATTCGTTCGGTTATTATTTTGTATTTTGTAGTGCATAAAACTTAAAAGTGTTGTTAAAATAGTTATGACTAAATGCATCAAGAGGATTTTAAATAATTTTATCATTAATATTTTTATTTTTCACCAACATATTATGTGTTTGTACATTTTTTATTCTGTTCTCGTGTAATTGCAAAATTATAACATTGAAATTATTTTTTTCTGTAAGTTATTTAGTTCTTATTTTAATGACGAAATATTTAAGTACCTATATATTTTAGCTGTTCTTTTAGTGTTTTATATAATATGTACTATATGTAATTTATTTATTACATAACTTATTGTCATTCAGAGAAATAAATAATTTCCCTCGGCCTTCAGTTATGTAACATAATATTTTCATCGCTGTGCTCAAAATGTAAAATGCAAAAAAATTTTGGTAGGAAAAGTTCAATAACCCATTAGCCTATACTGAAAGTTAAATTTTTTATGAGAAATTTTTACAGAAAACGTTTTTTCGTTACTATCAATGACCCTACATGATAACCTATAGTAGCCTTTTAATATTCAAAAACGTGCAGAATAATATTACGAGTATATTGTTGACCAATCATATTACAAGTTACAACGATTCATACACTGAGTGCCTACACACATGAATACGAATAATATTACTAGTTATACTTTATTGGCATCTCGAGTGATCTAGATTTTAAATAGCCACTTAAATTTTTTAGCAACAACTGTTACATATAGTTATTATTTGATTATGATATCCAACCATTCGATTATTATTTCTGCGCAACCATCATTTCTTTCTCACCGAATGAGAGCTGCTACTACTAGAAAATTAGCGTCGATCGATAAGTGCATACTATTTCTTGTTAACAACCCAATAACCCGTGGATATATTTCGTAATATTTCGGACATAAAAGTACAGACAATTTCAGTGCGCCTGTGCTGGTTGGTTTGCTTATAAATCGAGTCTAACTAATAGACCTGTTGCAGAGTTCCATGCTGCGTTATATCATTCGAAACTACGTAAAGACGAATTTCCTACGCGACTTTATGTACGTTGAATTTTCAACAACAGATTTTTCAAAATCACTCCTAACACATGCCCCTTTTTACTTTCCGTGCATCAAAAGTTTAATTACTACAATATTATCGTTCTTCGTGCAACGGCGGGTTTTTTTTTCAACCGCGTAATCGTTATTTGTTTGTTGATTTTTTTCACTAGCCCT
The DNA here is from genome assembly GCA_949715065.1 of Periphyllus acericola. Lineage (NCBI taxonomy): Eukaryota > Metazoa > Arthropoda > Insecta > Hemiptera > Aphididae > Periphyllus > Periphyllus acericola. Next base: position 55,383,719 of record OX454264.1, read on the forward strand.
ACCACTGCGGTAACAGTTTATAATAATTCGATAATACTTTGACCTGTATAAATTGTGTGTTGGATTTACGAAATTAATAAACGGCAGATTGCAGCTACCTGTGTACACTATAATCAACAGTATGATATAATACAGTTTGATCTTATCGACATGTATGCATAATAAATGACGCGGATGTTATAATATGCGATAACTCGCGTGTTCTACATAATCATTGTGAGATGCACGCGAAAACGAACGCGTGTTTATCTCTAAATTACGATCTACTATCGGTCACTCTTATAATATTATAATATTATCATTAATATAGATAACAAAAACGTGCAAATTTGAAACATGCAAGCGAAGAACGTGTAAAATCGCCGACATGTACAATGTACCTCGAAAAGGATCAGGATGCTCCTGTGCCACGGAGTGATTGCAATGGGCATGTCGTTTCCATGCGTGTACGCTATGCTGTCCCTTCCTCTCGACTTGTCGCTGGGCGAGTACGAGCTTCTCCTGCTGTTGTACGTGTTTCCGGAGCCCGAGGACAGGGCACCCGTGCCGCTTATACCACCGACCATGCTACTGCTGCACGCCGCATTGCCACTCGTGTCGTTACTGTTTACCGGGTAACTGTTGTACACCGACGACGCTTGGTTAGATATGACCATCGGCCCGCACGGCCCGTGGTATTCCGTCTGTGGTAAGAAAAGTAATTTATCATAACAATTTGTTCTTACATAATATTTTGTTTCGATCAGTTTTTTTCGTCCCAGTAAACCAATAATTGAGGGTAGAACTATCGCATCATCAGATAAAAATTAAAGTCAATATATTATATTTTAATTATAATAATATTTTCACTGCATATAATTTTTCTAGTCAAGCACAACGGGTGTCATTCGTTTTAAATATTTATAATTTCACAAATCATTATTTTACTAGAAATCACGAAATGCTCAACATTATGCCGACTTGCTTAAAATACTAATGTTTTTAAATTGATAAATTAAATATAATTAAATTATTATGATTAAACCATTAAAAAATTTCTAAGTATCTGCTGTAATATTAAATAATTACCTGAAATCCTAGTGTACCAGCTGAACGACCTCTAGGCAAACGGCAGTTGAATGGGAATGAGTCCGGAAGAGTCAAATAACGGCTTGATTCGTAAGCAACTCGAGGCATAGATCTAGATCGTGGTCTTGTGATTGGCGCAAACTCAGCTGCAGCTGTTGCAAACCCAGAGTCTAATGGCAAGCGTCTAGTAAGTACATGACTCGGTGAGTCCAAGTCGGGTAAATTTTGCAACTGTTTCTGAAAAGCTAATATTTCTTGTTCTGGTGTTTGTTGGTAGGAGTCTCCTCTCACCTGTACCAAAATTTAAATAAGTGGCACACTTTTAATGGAGTTCAAACGATGGTTATCGTTACTCGTTGTTAATAGTTCAATATTTGCACTCGAATAGTTTTATTTTTCCGATAGCTATTATAAGGATATAAAGTAAAACTTTATAATTAATGTTAAATAAGATTAAACCGATTTTTTTAGCGTTTCAATATTTTTAAATCATGTTCATTACGCAATTAAGGTCGTTATAGTTTGTATGTGTATACACCTGAGTGTGTGTGTGTGTGTGTGTGTGTGTGTGTGTGTGTGTGTGTGTGCGTGGGTGCGTGGGTGCGTGGGTGCGTGCGTGCGCGTGTGTGTGTGTTTGTGTGTGCGTGCGTGCGTGCGTGCGTGCGTGCGTGCGTGCGTGCGTGCGTGCGTGTGTGTGTGTGTGTGTGTGTGTGTGTGTTTTATCAGTGACGTTACATGTAACATTTTAATTTGTTATATAGGACTCTTCAAGTAGTTTGTAAGATTTGAATTAAAAAAAAATGCCTTGAATAATTAATATATCCTAAACTTATGGTTTATTACCTTCCATTTATGAGTATAATTTAAAGAAAAACTACTAGTTTATTGTAATAACTTAATCGTTTGGTTGAAATAAACTTAGTGAGGGAAAAAGTAATACTATATTTTATTTTTACCTTAGTAATATTAGCTTGTGATTTCGATCTCTCATTAGTAATGTTACGAATATTGGTTGATCTTAAAGATGGACGATTTCTCGGAGGAAACTGGAAGTTGAGTCCTCCTGGTAGTGCTTTAGTTGAAGTCAGAGAAGCTGTAATAATTTTACAGTTAGTAGACATAATACCTATAAACAATGGTTTCTCAAATTTGAAACACAATATAACTTTATTTACGCGCGTTTCGATGAACATGCCAAAAACGCGTATAATGAGCTAAAACACTTAAACGTCATCAACATAAATATATCAAATTAAAGAAAATATTTTCTATTCTAAATTTTTACGTATGTTATATGATTTCTGTAACGAGATTATATGAGAAAACCGCCATTTGGCATTTAGGAACCCTTAGAAATCAGGAGATATACCATTATTATAATCATAGTGACGTGAACAGGAAATAAAAAAATAAGATGACGGGATTATTATATTTAAGTGACTTTACAGAGACTTAACGATCAAAATTAAACGTTTTTATGATATTATTCAAAATGCAAAATTAATGTTAATTAACATGTAAAATTAGAACATTCATATTATTACGACTGATCAATACACATGACCTCGTCCATTAAAGGCATATCATAACTTGGTGAAACTACCACTATACTACTGCCTCGTATATCAAAGCTCTAAATCTAGAATATAAAAACGGAAGGCGTCATATACCGAAAATAGTGTTGAGCCCATTCTGGTCGCGGGGGTTGTGTAACCACGTATTCGCTTACCATACGGGGTTCGTTCAGATTCTGGTGGTTTGGATACAAGAAAATCGATCACGTGCGCACCAACAACGATAGACCCGAACAGATGATGCTTATAACGAATTAAGTACATATACACCACGACTGATATGGTTGTATTCATCGCACCCCCTCGTCTGGGTCTCGGCTGTCCATTTAAACGTCATCATCTGAACGCTCATTATACGAGGCGTAACATAATATTATAACATTGAAATAATGATTGTTTTACTGACCACTAGAGTTCCTGTACTCATCGTTGTCTATATCTGGACTCATCGTGCTATCCTTGAATATGTCATGTTTGATCATGCTTGAAAACGCGTTGAAAGTCGCTTGAAGCGCGGGTTCGATGCCGAAACCGCCGGCACTGCTTGTACTGCTCCGGCGACGACGTGTGTGCATGGTCGTCGATTTCGATTTTCCTTTGGGAGGTATGCCGTCGACTGCATCATAACCATAACACTTTGTAGTGTCCAAACTCAAATTGAACTGAAACGTACAATGTTATAATGTTTCTGTATTAAACAAACAGTGAGTATATAGCCTACATAGGTACGTAAGACAACACTACATTATTATCATAAGTTGCGCTCTTTAGCCGATAACCATATTATACATAAATATTTAATTTCAAACTTTTCAGATCCGTGAAACAATGATGACTTAAGATGAAAGTGCATGGTAGTTATCAACGAAATGTGAGTCTACCAGCTACTAAACAAAATTGAATCGAACTAAAACAAACATCTGGGCATCAAGAGATTATGATTTGTATTTTATACACCTATCAACAGTTATTGATTTTGAACGACTTGCATTGCGAGGTAGGTAATGTAAAATATCGCTGTAAACCTATAACTTTTTACACGTACTTAGTACAATGTCAAGTTGAATTATACAAATAAAACAAACAATATTCGTAACATTTAAAATCAGGAACGAAAAATATATTTGTACTCGAACGGTATAAAACTACAAGTACGATAATATATAATTTTACAATTTACATTTAAATGTATACAAGACACAAGGATTAAATTGTTTTTAAAACTGCGCATTAAAATGTCCCACTAACTTTGTACTATATATACACATGTCATACTGAATATTAACGAGCTCAGAAGTTGAAGACAATTTTGTTTTAACTTTTTAATGTAAATGGTTTTTATTTTCATTAACTCAGTTTTCAACCAAACTTGTTCCATCGTATAAACATATAATAACAAAAAATTAAATTTTTTAGTTATTTTTTAAGTATTATAGTACTGAAAATAATGTATGTAGATTTGTATATGTTTGTTTTAATTTGTTTGGTTATATTTACATAGATGTCTAACTAAATAGTCTACGAAAGAACTTAAAAGGTAAAACTGTACATAATAATATAGAAAAAATAGGGTACCTCTTCTATCGAGTTCAATTATTACAATGTTGACATAAGTTTCAGTCTTGTAAATAGAAAGTAATTTTATCCAGCTATCACTCACGTGGGGGCTAGAATACGTACCCTCCAAGGGAAAATTGAGTTAAAATAAAACAATGCGTATAATAATAATTTTACTGAGATCGACAGATTAATTTAAATTTAAATATCCGATAAGGCGACATGATTCCTTCGTGCCTTAGCAAGCGTGTACACAGGTCCTACTATTTAAACAATTTAATGTGTTGCCGTGCAAGTGTACAAAAAAACGGAATTCCAATGTTGTCGAAGCGAACGACGGACGGAACGGGATGAGCATCATGACAGGAACCGACTAGAAGTCTTGTAAAGCCACGTTATGAGGGTGATGTTTATAATAATCACAGCTAAAACTACGAAGTACCATGTGTGCATTATTAATTTTATAAACGTGTGTATATATGTATATTGTATATATATATATAACAGGACCGTATTATTGTGATACATACGCGTTTCCTGCGTGTACTGGCGTTCGTGTCTGTGGACGAAGCTCGACTCCTCGAAGTCCTGGGCGGAAACGCTTCTTGTCCCGACATTGACGTGATGCTGGAGCTGTTCCTAGGGTACAGCGGCGTGGTGACCAGTCGGTTGGAGAGCAAGCGTATCAACAGCACGGGGTCCACGGCGCTGGCGGCACAAGCCACGAACGTCTGCACGAACAACGAGGAACGCACGTCCGTCGGGTACTTTCTTTCCGCATTTTTTTCTGAAACACCAGACATCACGATCCATATCAACAACGATTTTGGCAGTACTATTCGATCGTATTGCTGCAACTACAGCCGTTATGACAAATGTATAAATGTATGTCGAACACCCGAACCGCGTAAGCGACAGTCGCGAACTAAAAAACCGCAGTAGTCCAAATTATATACGATTGAAAAACATATAAGTGCACTGTGCATTTGTGCAACGCTGTAGTGTTGGCCCAGAACATCAAAAGCGTCTGAGACGATTGCTCTAGAGCTCCAATACATTTGTTTCGACTCGATAATACAGTCGTAAAGGGGCAAAACGTAAATATTGTTACCGAGGCACATATTATTAAATCAAATTTGTATGTCATCGATTTTGTTTGGGGCAACTAATTATCAAGAACTATGATTATTCTAAAATAACATAATTGATAAGACTTATAGAGGAAATTAAAATGTAACACTGAGTATTGTAATTCATATTGTACATCGATAACAGTTCAGAAAGTAAAAAGTTCAAAGTTAGGTCAAATAATATTCTCAGTGCTATTCGTATAAGATTTCTGTACACATCGATTGGTAGTATTTATACTGAAGTATGTGTGCGAATATATTTAATACAGTACATAAATGTGACTGTATAGTCTTAAAGAGAAAAATACATTTCAAATTTGACATCAAGAGATAAAATAAAAATACACTCCAGCCTCGATCACTGCATGACCAGGCAGCACACCGACTTCAATACAAAGTTACCGAGCAGATATTTTATTATAATGCCAACATTCACTGCGCGTCTGCACATTGTTTCGGTAATATTAAACTTTTATTTTTATTTTTTCAATGAACCGTTAGACATAAATGCAATAATAATTGTTCATACCATTATTGTCCAATAGGCTGTACGATTTTCCGTTCAGTGCCCAGTGTAATGTAAACACTTCAGAAGGTGTAGTATTCTGATTCAATGATTGCTAAAACCAAAATCGTCTCAATTAATTTTCTCTTGCACAAAAATATATTCATAAGTTATAAAATGTTATTAGAATCATGTAATGGAACACATTTAAAAATGTTATTCATTTGTTTGATAATTATTTATATTCCGAAGACTTAATAGTTTCTCATATAGAACGATTGTTCTTATTAAACGAACGTCGTACAATTCAATTTGATGCTCGGATCATCCATATTAAAATTATTAAATTATTTTGAATATGAATTACTTCCTAATTTCGATTTAATTAAACGGAAAATTGTATGGATGTAAAACATATTAAAATATTTTTAGGTAAATATTGATTTGAATTGAACTAAACATTTTGAATTTTTTGAAAATAAGATAAGAATAATTTGACTTACCTCGATCTCTTTTAACACATTAATAATTGCCGTTTCTATTGACACGCCTAATAGCTTTGACTGATCGGAAGATAGTACAAAACCCGGTGATATAGAAGTCACTGAAATGTAATTGTCTTCGTGTGTCTTAAATATAGGAGGTTGTGGTTGAAGATCTACACAAAACACGAAAAATACATTTCAATGATAACATTTAATGTAGATAATTCAGTTTAACACGAAAAAAAATATTAAATACAACGTTGAAAATATGTTAATATTTTTTTGTTAGCTCAACGCCTTATAATACGTATTGCAAACTTAATCAACAAATCGGACATTCCGCACATCGAAATGGTTTCGCAAATTTGTATCGCATTCGCATTATCATAGTATTTTATTTACAGCGATTACAATATTACAAAAGTGTTGTTTCAATCGTTTTTTGCTACAGAGATTTGAACGAGAACTCACCTTGAAACATGTCGAAAATAGAAATATTAATTCGGTACGAGAAGCCCAAGTACACCAACACTCTAGCCGCATGGTGTTTCACGTAACGACCGTATTTGTCACTGTGATTGGTATAATACCATTCATCGGATGGAAGTAGCAGTTGATTCAAGACGTTGGGGATATCTCGATCTATCAACTCTTTGTGATGTTTCGTGTTCAACGCAATTGACGCTACAATTTGCAACACCAACACGAGCAGTTGCTGAAAATAGGAAATATGTGTTGTAAATAAATAAATAAAAGAATAATGTATATATATAATGTAATATCGTCGTTGACGGGATAACAAACCAACAATAATTTACAATATTATGTAGATCAACGTATAGGTTTTCTCGTATTTCATAAACTACATATATCGAAATTTTGAAAAGAATAATAAGTATTTATTATGCAACTTTGTTCTTATGTTGTTATTAATACGAACGTTGTTAGCAAGAAAAACGGTACGTGTCGGGTAGAAAATGTTGTATCACAGCTGTCGAACTAATCATTTTCACTATACATGGTTATATCGCAGACATACGATGAACAAAAAAAATATCCCAAAAACAAAATAAACATCCGTAGACATTCATAAACAATAGTACGGTCGTTGTCGCATTACACTGCATTATCAAGATGCATATACGCAATACTAACCGGATCGTTGGTGGATTCCAGCGAGGCAGCCAATATCTTCAGTTGCGGTTCTTTCACCAGTTCGCTTTTCACCTCCTCGTTGAGTGACATGAACAGCAAAGTCCGAGCGCTCAATATCTGCAAGCAGTGGTAACTGCACTGGCTGGATCTAAACGGCAAAAACACGGGCACGGCGTTAAATCGCAGTCGGGAGAAAGACGAAACGCCGCAACGAAAAAGATACACATGACAATAATGTAGTAATAATATCAATAATTATCGTAGGCCTCGCGGACCCGTGCACGATATAAACAATAATTATGTTGGATCGTTTCAAGTGAAGTGCAATCGAATAATATAACAATACTATTATTACAATATTATACACGACGGACCTGTGACTCGGAGGGCATAGGCGTTTACTTCCAATCACTCTTTTGTACAGAGTGAGCGAGTTGTGCAACACGTTGATAATCGATAAGACGTTTGTGTCGGATAAAATTCCTGAAATAACAATAATATAATCGATACATTGTGTTTGCGATTAATGGCCACCGTTAGGCACGTATGGTTTTCTCGAAACCAACGCGTAAAATTTATAAAACATATTATAATTATATAGCGGGTAGAAAAGTGCATGTTATGTACCGATCACGCTCTCGCTGGTGTTCTTGTTCGTTTTCGAATTTCCCGCCTTGGAGCTGAATACCTGTTCGCCGATGAAATACCGCCACATCGACGCGAGTTTCTTGTTGGGCCCCATCAGTTTCGTTTTATCGTAGCCAAAAGCCGATTCGTCCTTGTTCGATTTGTACTTGTTCATTCTGAAAATTAAACACACGTGGAACGTTGTAGAACCAAGAATACTGAAAATGTCGCCGAGAATGTTGTAGTAGGCAGTAGGCACCAAGTGCAATTCGAAAAATTATTAAGTTATAATAATATATTTATGTATATTATTATCTCTCTTTCTTTCGGATTCAAGCGTTTCAAATTCTTCGACGTAAGTTAATAGACTTTTATATGGTTCTCATTCACATTAATTTCATTTTTAATAATTAATCAAATTTTTATCCGACCAAATAAATACACATACTTTGGTGGAGCTTACACAAAGTCCGCTTCGAAACAGATTTAGTGCTGGAATGGTGGACACTGGAGATACGAAAAGAAAAAAAAACGTTATCGGTATAACTGCGTAGGAATACGTTTTATAGCATTTTTTTTTTATTCAATTCCTATTTTTTGTTCGTTTTATTGGCAAATAAGATATTTATAAAATAAATTACATTGGTTCTTATGAACTGTCATGCTAAGCCAAATAAAATTATATGTTAAAACCTCGGACCTTCCCGATTTCAACCGATAGTAAAATACCTGTTACGTATATCTAACCAATGTTGTGTTCTACGTAAAATATGAACTCAATATCTATTTACTGTTTTAATATGAGAGATTTCATAAACAATTTTTAGATTTTTTACATTTTAATGTAATATTTTATTTTTTTATTTAGAAAATATTGAAAATAAATACCTTACTCTTAAACTAATGGAAAAGGAATAATACAGCTCTTCTAAAATATACAGAGTATTACATTATTTTATTTTTTTAAATTACCTACATTCAGATGTATATTTTGAATGAAATATTCATTCATTTTCTTATAAAAAAATATTATCCTTTAGATTATTGTGTTTTCGGGCACGTGATCGATATTATTCAGAGGAGTGGATTACAAACATTTTCCCATCAGATAAGCATAGTCATTGTAAAAAAGTAAATATTATACTTCAACAGTGAAAGAAAAAACATTTGATTGTATTTTTTTTTTTTTTTGTTTTTATTTGATCTTTTAGATTTTTTGCCAGTAAATTATTATCCTGTTTAGTTTATATATACAATTAATTTTCGAACGAAAAGTGTTTTGCTTATTTCCCGAAAATTGATTTATCGAAAAATTATTGGAGCTTAACAAATACACCTAGTTTGATTTTAATCCATGAGCACATTGAAAATAATTATATAATGGTTACAATGTCAATGTTAGAGTACGGACATGGTTGACAGCTGCCCCGTAACTTTATGATTTAGAGTCACCCTTCCATTGCCTCTTAAAGTGGTTGCATGTCGCTCTCCTATACTTGACCTTTTTGTAAATATTACATTTTTGAGTTTTAGATCTACTACAGAAGATGGGTTCATTTTATTTCGTGGGATAGAATAATATTATCTTAAAGTTCATTATAATTTAATGTATTCCCGTCCATTGTTTGTCTTACTTAACACCCGTACCGGGTTGTCGCTGGGAATAATACTTGCACCAAAATGAGGACACCGAGCGGATAAAATATAATGTTTATGTCAATATCCTATAATTAAGTAAACGCCGTGAAAAGTGCAGTGTCACAAGGTAGTGCAGAGTATTTTTCCACGTTCCAAGGCCATTTTGGGCTGTTTGTTTACGAATCACGCGCAATATACATTTTTCGCGCCAGAAAATATTATATAAGTATACACTGCACGGTTTGTTTTTATTTCACGTTAAAATGTATCTTAGTCCCCAGTAACAGAACCACGGTAGATTCCAATTTTTTATTTATTATTGTTATATTGGTTGTCCTACTACACGTTTTCTATTAATTCATTTTATAACATGTGATACCTGTGATATTATAAATTAATATTTAATTTTAGATTCTGATTCTGTCATTGTCTCTCAACATTTCTGATAGATCATAAAACTACATTTGCATACATTCACACCTATATTTAAAACCAAATACAAAACCTTAAAATTTCGGAAAAATAACTATGTATATCCAAGATACTGAAGTTTAAAATTATGATAACTTGTATAATAAATAAAATGAATTTGCTTGATATAGCGAAATAAATAAATAAAAAAATTGGTATGCTTTGTGGTTTGTTTATTGCGGGAAATGAAATAATAAAATAATATAAATAAAAGTCTTAAATAAGCTGAGACTCATAGAATACACAGATAATAATATATTGTAAATTAAGAAATATTAAAGCTTCCAGTAGGATTTGCTGCTTGGCAACTAAGAAGCCAATTCGCCTCAGGGGTCTTATTTTAGAACCACAAATCAAATGTTACTCTTTGTGTATTTTGTTATTCCTTTTTTTTGTATAAAATAAAACAATTTTACTTAAAACCACAATTATTGAACAGAACTCAAATGAAAATTTAGAACATAGAAAAATGGCGCCTATCTCTACAATATTAATAAATTGCTAGGATTGAAAATGTGACAATTTATTTAAGTCATTCTTTGATTTAGAATAATTATATTCAAATCAAAAATAACGTAGTTTTTTCTAAATATTCTGACTTCTTTAGGAACTTAATGGAAATGGATTTTCTTTTAAAGATTAAATTTGTATTACGTACTTTTTTAAATAAACTGAGTGATAAAAAAAATCAATTACGTTGATGATCGATCTGAATAACAACGTCTGTTAAGTTATACATTTATTTTTATGATACTTACTCTGAAACGTAATGAGGATGATGTAAATAATCTGATTCGACGGCTTTGGTAAAAGACACATTATATTGTACGGAAATATCAATAACTCTATTGATTATTGCCATCGCTGTGAACTGCACATGATGTATCCCTTGCAGTGCGCTTAAACATACTTTCATAACAGAGCAAAGTACTACGCTCAGCTCTTCTTTCTTTCCTTGTTCTCCGAATTCCACGACAGCCACCTGAACCACGTTTAAAAACGAAAATACACGGAACTATTAAAACTACGTAGGCAACATGTTATACAATTATATAACAACATGCACGGCAGCACATATAAATAGTCAATGACGGCTGTATGCAATTATAATTCCTTATATTTGTAATCATACCAGAAATCAGTTGTTGTAATACATAAATTCAGTAAACTTGGGATATATGGTAAAAATACAATTCAAAACGTACATCCTAGAGTTATTATTCGTTCTCAGTATTCAATATTCATACTTATAGTTTAAATTAACAAGTAAAAGTTTTCTCAGAAATATTTCTGAAATAAGTATTAAAAAAAAGATTCATAAGAATTAAATATTACATTGTAATTTTTGATTTCCACACAAAAGTTAAGTAAAGTTATGTAATGTTAAGTACAATTAATTAAAATTGTTAGGGGCACAATTAATAATATTTTAAAAATCACAATTTATCAAAATTGTCATCAAAGAGTTAATTTTAAATAAACTATTGATATTTAATAAAATTAAGCTTTGAATAGAAATTAAAATAAGCCGAGGAACAGAAGTCGGGTGAGATACAATGGGTAGGATACGGCCATACAGGGAACTGCAGATGATATTGGTGAATTGTTTTTATATAATTTAAATCCATATACCATTGGTATTGAAAAACTATTATGAGCTTATGTGTACGGGTGGATCATCCTCCATGTCTAAATACGGTATATATAACTATAACTATATTATAGCTTGTACCTAATTTTACTAGTTCAGAACTGTTGGTTGAATCATTACCGTAACAACTTATCAAAAGCAACTTTCCAATATAATTTTTTTTATACTGACTAGAAAATACCACTTATGAAGAATCCTAAATTAAATGTTCAAGCCTACATAGTATTGAAATAAAAAGTATTAGGATTTTCTACCTGTAGAAATTGTACCTTGACGTCTTATATTTCATTCTAAATCTTGATCATATTCATTTTAACTATAGTTTATATTATTTTAGAAAAATATTTTTAGACACAATTAATCTAATATAGAGCTATGCAGTCTTATTTTTATAATTGGTAGTGGATACATGAAAGCTTCCACTAGACGTCACTGTAATCGTTTACATTCAACTTGATAAAAACAGGTTTACAACAATAGAATGGAAATTTGTTAATTTTATTGTTGAAAACCTGTTTTTATCAAGATGAATGCAAACGATGATTGATTAGAATTCAGCATGAATTATTGTTTGCTGTGAATTTTAACATAGTTTGGAGTTTTATTACTATCATTTTTTGATCACAACTTGGAAAGATTTTTAAATTGTTTAACTCGGATATTATTGTTCTTAAGACTGTTATTTTTAAAAACTATTAAAAATTATAAAAATAATGAATTAAAAAAGCAAAGCACCGAATACATGTCAAAAGAACATCGTTTATATAGCTACTATTTATTTTAAGCCCAACAACATCTCCTAAAGGCATATTCTCGTAGAAACGAAAGTTTTTTGTTAAAGTGTTGGTACAGAAAATAACGGTATAAATAATTTGGATATATGTAATTAAATCGATTTGGTAGTAATATTATATTTTAATAAGTAATTTACGTTTGAGATGAATTATTACAATACTATCTTAACCATAAAAAAAATGCTCAAAATAACATGCATCAAATTAATTTCAATTACAAATACTCATCTTTAAACACCGCCATTGATAATAACAAAACCAACAAAATATCGTATGTACTAACAAACCTAGATTATAAATATAACTTACGTTCAAAATCGTCTTGAGTAGAGTGCATATATGACGTAATGACAGATCATAGTTCGCTTCTAAATATTTCAATATGTATACAATATAATTGTCTAGGCCATTCAAAATGAAACCCAAGCATTCCACGTTGCCGGAAAGATGTGAAATCACTTGAAACTTTCTTTCAATATTGTACAACTTTAATGCTTTTGAATTTTTGTGTTTTATACCTGTCAAAAAAAAAAAAATCATTTAATGAACACAAATAGTCACGGCTAAGACTGAACGTCGTTCCGCAATAAACACGTCACGAACAAAATTATTGTTTACCCTGACCGACAAACAAAGTATTTAGCTGGATACAACACGCGGCAACTCTTCACCTTTTCAGCAGACCCTTATTTCGGATCATCATAACGCTTTTTAAATATTTTTAACGTAGTTGTTTTTTTAGCAAATAAAAACTAACCTTTTGGGTAACTGATATGGTAGTCTACTATATGTTGTTATAATTTTTAAACTGCAGTTACTGCACTAGTGGTTAATAATTATGTTTCAAAATTAATTATTTAATAATTTATTTTATGTAGAGTAAACTATGAAAATTGAAATGATAACTATCAAAATAGCGCCGGTTTCTTTAAACACATTTCAAAATAGTGAACTATAATTGCTCTGAAAGTTAAACGCAGAGTTTCCTTTTAATTAAAATTCGGATGCAGAATACACGTGGTGCTTATGATTTATCATAATTGAAAAAGTCACAAAGTGAAAAATTACATAAAACACTAGCATTTTTGTCGTAGAATCGTTATTTTTTTAACATTTAAAACTGGTCTAACAATAACTATTACGCATAATATATTATAATGATTATTCTTTTGTTTTAAAGGTAAAAACTATTTACAATTATAATCTAGCATTTCAAATGGAAATATTTTATGTAAGATTTTATCTATTGCATTGCATTAAGCTCCCAACTTAAAGTAGTTAAAATTACAGAATATTGAAAATGCAGAGTACGATAACTTAATCATAATAATGTTAACACGTTTCAGGAAAAAAATTAAAAATACGCTCAACTTATTTTAAAAACTTTTATTACTTTTTACGAAATCATAAAAAATTAAAACTTGATTATTATTATAACTAATTACATAATAATTAGGTCATAAAAAAAGTTTTTTAAGTTTCTTATATCTTTAGAATTGTTCTTAATTTAAATGTATTAAACAACATTAGTGGTTTCAAATGGATTCTCATTATTAAAATCCTTCTTAAATCTTGGGACTAATGGTAAGAATAAGAAAGCACAACTATCAACAAGTAACAGGGATAATTATTTTGTCACAATATCTGCTGGTAATATCACAGAATAATCTTCAGTTATGAATAATAATTAATTAAGTGTGATTCATTATAGCTGAATTGAATACAAAAACTCACAAGGGTAGTTTATAATATCACCACCGAAATATAATTAAATACAATTTGTCACCTGTAACGAAGAGTAATGACTAATGACCAATATTTTAATTTTGTAAATATGACATTTTTTTCTCTTATAAATTCCATTATATTAAGTTAGACAAAAGAAAGTTATTTTATTTGTTTTGGTCTTTTGGTAACAGCATAATATAATTTTTACACATATTCGATGTTGACATAGTCTTTTAAGCAGATTGTCCCACAAGGGTTTAGTAATTTAAAGTGTTGAGATAATGTGAATTCCATTGCCCCTAACATTAGTAAATCTTCGTCATACATTGTATTTAATTTCAAATCATAATAGTTTTTTCAACTTGATATGTTTTTTGGGATTTATCTGAAGATAAAAGTTCTAGTGAACCTTATGACCAAAATATTAGAAACACATGTATACACTGCGATTTCATACGAACGACTTAATGACATTTTAATGTATATACGGCGTCAACATGAAATGAACGTAGATTCGGATACGACGTGAATGCACTTTATTGAACAATTTGTACTCCGATCGAAGCACACAAAATTGTATTATATTTTAATACAAGAACAGAAAAACCAAGGAATTATTTTGATCAACTCACGTAGGGGATTTCAGTTACTCACCGTAATCGTATATACCAGTTTTCTTGTCGTGCTTCGTTTTGTTACATTGCACCGTTGCGTGAGTTCGTACTTCATCCTGTTTCGCATATAAAAATAGTGACATCATTGAATAGTACACAGTATAACAAGTACAATAAATAACAATGGTTTATACTTCGTACGTAAAATATAATTATAAATTTAAGAAAACAAATTGCGTCGATTTCTTAAATTCACACTTCAGTGTTTATCGTTTTATTTTGTCAACACTTTTAGTGTAAATCAGGTGACGTATTATTGTAATCACATGTACCAAAACCGTTTGATTCTTATCGAAATACAGTGGTGTTGGAGTTTAGATAGTTTAATTTCACACTGAATATTCGTAAAGTTTATTAGAATTTTACTTTGTCAGAGGTAAATTAATAAATACGCCGTAAATATCCATCAATGCGGGTTGGCTGCCCATGGCTGCAGCCTCAATATAAAATATTTTATTTATATATTTATTTATTTCATATTGTTTGAAACCATCACTCGTGCTTATTGTAAAAATACATTTATAGATTGTACAATTCCACAGTGAAAAAGTTGACGATGAATAAGTATAGTTGCAGTTCTACTATACTTCGTTAAATCGAGATATTATTTTTTTAAATTAAATGTAAATTCAAGAATAACGAAAACAATAGATGTATAAATATGACTTTACATAGGAACTTTGGCTGATTTTTTGATTTTTGGTAACTTTTATAGATTAGATTTTTATTGGAAATGTTCTAGTTTTAAAATAGTGATTTTTGTTTACCCGTTAAACTGTAAGTTGGACATCATATTGAATAATCTGATAATTATATATATTTATTCAATGGTTAATATGCTCATGAATCATAATAATAATAATAATAATAATAGTAGTAATAATTATAATAATAATAATAATAGTAATAATAATAACAATAATAACGCGATGCGTTAATTGTTGTTTAGTAATGAATATGATGTATTAATCGACAAAGGTACGGCGAGCGACGGGCAGCTGCCATTCTCGTATTCCCTACGACTTGACCCACCCTGTAAAGTGTATTCTCTGGTGACCGTTTCAAATTTACATTTATCCGCACGCAACGTCATCGGTTTATCGCTTATGAACTTTGTCACCGATACCGTTATTAACACACATTTTGAGCAGAATCCGTTATGTGGTGGTGAGCCAAGGGTAATTGAATTTTAATCAGCAACGGGCCAGAGCCTGAATGTCGCATCATCTGAGTGTGCACTGTGCATGGAGATGACACGCGAAATCTACGTCGTACGTCCAGTCCGCGGTGCAGGGTGGGCAATCGGTATTATAATATTGATAATATACCCAACAATTATAAATCGTGCTATACGTACTATTAATTATTACTATACCTAATATTATTGCTTTGAGTGCGCCCCACAGATGTTTAATTATTTCGTGATAAGCTATTTTACATCAACCCGTTTGACCAAAATTGCGGACAGCTCGACGTTTAATTTACCGACTGCAGATGAGGTCAAAATTGTATACAAACTTAATAGGACGTCACACCCGGGTATTGAGTGGTCTCCATCTTACAAGCGCATGTAACATCGCAAATCTGCGTTCAATAGAATCAATTTTCTACATTTATATTGGAGTGAACTGATCTATTACAAAACTTGAAGGAAAGAATATCATCAGTTGTATCTGTCTCGGGTTTTTTTCTACGACATTTTAACTTTTAGGTGAGTTATGGGAATATATATTATGAAATATTAAAGTTAAAAAATCCTCACAAATCGCTTAAAGATATTAAATTTTATTTAAAAAACCTACGCGAAGACACAGATTATAATATGTTACGCGTCACCGTGAATAGCTCACCTATTCCGTCCATCTCACACCATTCACGCAAGTACAACAATACGTTCTACTTTCACTCACACAATCATTAACCGACGAGTTGTGGTTTATATTAATTCACCCTGCTTGGAATGTGAAAATAGTTTTGCTGTTTCGGGTTCAATATACTAATATGATACACATATTTCCAACGGTAGCGAAAAATCACAAGTTTGAACAGTGGGCGAAACAAAATAAACTGTCATGTATTTAATGAATTTATAAAGAGATAGAATACGAACCAATTACATACGAGTACTGTGAATGAGAGTGTTAAAAAACTGATTTTTTGACATTAAATATAATAGGTGATGTACCAACTACGTTATAATATTACGACTTTACGGGCATAATAAGGAACATCCATTTCCATCGCGTGTCTTGCAGATAACATTGAGAATTATTAGTGTTACGATTTGTATTTTTTTAATACGAATAATTTTTTGCCAAATACCGGGCTAGCATATATTATTTCTATTTTGAACCATTCGTTCCTGTCTAAGATTCATCCGACAAATATGTACACCATATTATATTCATAATGGATGTGAACACCAAACTTCCTAAGCATATAGTTATACATCACTGGTGTGATATCATATTATATTGTAGAGTTCACAATAATTGCGAGTATAAATGTGGTACAAACCTATGTATATTCCACATCGTCAATAAGAGGTTAACAAATTATACTGAAGTGCATATTACAAAATCTAAAATGTATGTATCATTATATTATACATAACCGTTTTAAACAAGACCGAATTAAAATTAAAATCGTGGTGTAGGTAGTAGATTTTGTTCTTACCGTATCAGGGCTCTTATTGCTGACTTTACTTCTGAGCGACCAGATCGATCCAAAGAAGTCGTCTATGTTACTACTGTGGCGCTCTTCTGCGCTATCGGTTTGTGTAAATTTCATCTTCCGGAATAATCTTGACGGTAAAGTTGGTAAATCACTGGTTTTGCCCATCTGTTCAAAATTGGCAAAATTATGATGCCACACTCGTTCTGGGAACATTAATTCAAAGACAATTCATTAGCATTAAAAAAAAAAAAATCTATAAAAATAAAGGGATACGATAATTCAAAAAATATTTAAATAAACTATACTTGGGCCAAAAAAACTAGGCATATTATTTTGAATTGTTTATAGTTAAAACAATCCGGTCACGTTTTCACCATAAAGTTGGCTAATTATAGGAGAAAGAGTGGTGTATATACGTTTGAACGCACAGGGTTAATGGATTTGACAAATTATTCTTAGTGGAACACATTTACGCAAAAACTTTAAAAGTATGAAAAAAAAAAGTTGAATAAATATTTTCCAGATTTTTAAGAAAAGTAAAGCATTTCATAAGAATTATATATATATATATAATAATTAGAAGTTAAAACTTATAAACGACTTGACTGTTTCATAAAAAAACCAAATTATTTTTTTTTTTGCAGAAAACACAATGAATACAAACTATTAATTATTTCAATGTATAACACTTATTAATATAAGTTCACGAATATATTTATTTATTTTTAATTTTAATTCAAGTCAAATAATATAGATGAAATAGAGTTTATAACGAATTGGTTTCACAATTTTAAGAATTTTAACAGAATAAAACGTATTACTTGATAGAGAACTGCATAGATATGCGTTTAAAAGAAAACCTACATTATTTATCATAATAAAATACATAATAAAATACAAATGATTGAAAGATCTATAATATAGATTCTATATAAAAATAATAATTATCAAATTAAGAAGTTAAAATTAGTTTTATTTTATAAATGTTTTATATTTATAACCTTAAATAATGTAAAGTATAATAAATATGAAATTAATGTATTATCTAAGAAGTAGTGATGAATGATAATCCAATTGTAATTGGATGTGTTTAAAAAAAATCATGGAATTCATTTTTACCCGATTATGCTAAATTCAGTGTTTTTAGCAAAATAATTAAAAGTTAAATTTAAATGATTCAATAATTAATTAATGAAATCGAAGGTAAATTAGTGACATGAAACAAAGAGGCGAAGAGGCGTAGACATATAGACGTTAAGTAAACGTTGGCAACATGTCTATAATGATTCGACTTGACGTTCATAGTAGCGTCAATGGCTATAATTTGATTGTTTTCCATAAAGTTACAGAGTTTTACGATTACATTTTTATGAAAATGAAAAATAATTTTGTGACAGAGTATTTCTATCAACTTATATTTTATTTAAAAAAAAAAAATTCTAATATAATTATATTGTCTCTATAAGACCTGATTATTGAGGAGACTTTTGTCTAGATAAAAACAATACTTCTGTATAATTCTGAAACAGATTTACTTGGCAGTATTTTGTTATTCACGCAATATTTTTGATCATTTTACTGAGTGGTAGGTAATAGCGATTTTTATTCGAAAAACAATGAAAATAAAAAGCCGCACATCGTTTAGCGTATACCAGCTGCAGCCCAAAGACTTTTAACAATGAACTTTTACGAACGAAATTTGAGTATACAATACGCGTCATTGATTACTATATTTTATCTGCTATTTGATTAATTTTGGAAGAACTTTCCTTATTTTTTTGTGGCGTTCTGTATGTATTTTGTTACTATCGACGAAACGGCAAACAAACATTTGTGAATCTTATGAACGAACGATCAAGCACTGCAGTATTTGAAGAGCTCTATACTTACATTGAATAATAATAGATACCGGAACTAATGCGTAACGTCATCGAGAACACAAAACGTCTACAATAACGGTCTTGCCGCAGTCGTGTAGGTATTAACATTAGATACGGCGTGAGTTAATTTTGAAATTTTGTCGTTCGAACGAGGACGAAAAAAATTGCAACGCTCTGGGTGCGCGTAAAAACAATACGCGCACGTTTGAAGTGGGTGGAAAATCCATCAACGGTGTACAATTAATTTTAAGTAGGTACTGAACGTTCCCAGAAATATATAAATATCGAAAAAGGTATATTGACGATATAAGGAGCGTGCTCAGACATCTATCGCAGTACAAAACAGTACGCGATGAAGTGTATTGACCACTTTCAGGTTATTTAGAATAATGGTTTAAAATCTACTCGAGCATTAAAATACGTTTTCGCGTAATAACTCTGACCTACATTATATTTATGTACAGTTATTCATGAGTTTCAATATTATTAAAGGGGTTTTTATTTTTATTTTTATCCTCCTTCGGGTCAGGTGATTAATTGTCATCCCCGCGTGAATATTAAACGTTTCTAGAAAAATAATTGATCAACGAGAATATTTATTGAGAAATACGTAACGTTGTACAATATACCTTTGGTGACAGCCGTCGATCCGGACAAAATATTCCAGCAGTCGTTGATCATGTGAACTTGTATGCGCAATAATGAGTCCACTATGTCCGACGGACAAACGTCTGTAGAGTTTTTGATGCAAATTTTCGCACCAAACTCGAGAAGGTCCAATACGCAGTTCCATGAAATTTCTGGTTGCATGATGGCCAAGTGAAGTGGCGTGTTTCCATACACGTCCTACAAATAAATAAAATGTTTAAAGGACATAATATATGGATAAATGACGAAAAATGTGTTTAGGTTGAAAATCATTTGCAAATACTGTTATAAGAATCTTTTTTTTTATATTTTTAACATTTAATAGTAGCGTATGCGTACAATCTGTAGATTGTTATTTACAATAAGCATAAGTGATAATGATATACTTATTTTATTTTGACAGGAATAAATGGATTTATAGCTGAAGTGACTCAGTAGTAAAACTTTTAAAGATAAGAATCTAAAAGATAAAATGAAAAGGAATATCACAAACATAACATTCGTAGAAATCAATATTTTATTTAGTGTGCACAATGGACATTTTTTTGCTTAATATTATTTAAAAAAAATAAAGATTCGTATCATTTAATATAGTAATTACCTACGTACTATAATTATTGTTTACAATATTATTCAACACGATTTCATCAAATTTATATAAATTAAATGTAAATACGTATAAGGTCATTATTTATAGTAGTCTTGAACACGTAATATGTCTGGTCGTCACTGTATATATTATTCTGGACATATCGTATTTTAATTGTTTAATTTTTTGCTCTTTAAAATAAACAAAAAAACATAGTTTAACAGCTTGATTTTTTTCTTTTATATACCTAATTACATTAAATACTAAAACAAACTAAAATTATTCAGAAAAAACATATCGGAGTCAAAGACCCATAAAAACTCCCTCTGGAAGTACCATAGCATAATTCGTGTAAAGTAATATGGGCTTGCAATCTTTAAATATTGTACTTAGTTCCTAGTAAATACTTTAATAATAGTGTTAGATTTAATTTAACTAAAATTAAAAATATAATTTCCTATCTCTCATCTATGTCGATAAGAAGCTACTTGAAGCACCTCTTTGAAATTTTTAATTTTTAATTTTCCACTAACTCTTAGGATTACATTACAATAATCACCAAACTCAAGTGTTCTGTGCAATATAATCAAAACGTGACGTGATTCCAAAGAAAGATTTTATTTTATTAATTTATTCAATATTATGTCATTTTAATAAAATTCTAATCAATTTTTGACACAGAGAAATGCACTAGATTATAATAATAATAAAATGTAACGAGAAAATGTTGAACCTTATTTTAACAAATTTCCTGAAATATTATTAGAAACAAAAACAATAATTTCCCTTTGTCATCTACAGCCTATAGGACGAGTCTAAAGATGTCAAATATAAAGTTACAAAATATTTTAGCATCATAAAATAATATTGTGATATCAAATATCAATTTTAGTGTTATGTAAAGTTTTTGAGAATTAATAAAGCAGAACTTGGCTTAAGAGTTTGGCATTCATTCAAAAATCCAAGCGTATGTATGTTTTTACTGTAATAAGCAATATTTGACTAAACATTACATTATATACACATTGTGTACGTTATAAATATAGGTAATTTTCATTGTAGCCAATAAACCATTGTAGGGTATTAGTTTAACATAGGTACTTGATGAAATGGTTAAAAATTGTTTAATTTGTATTTAGTAGTTTATCAGAAGACTGGTTTTTTAAATAAAATAAAATTATAAAGTTATTTTAGTCGATAAAGTTATTTTAAATTGATCAGTTCAGTTACGTCAAGTGTTTACTATTATACATACGAAAATTACAGCAGAGATATTTTATGCTTTTTGTCAAAGCGCTTGACGAAGCAAATATAATATCCCCACGAAAAGTCACTCGAGATTTAATGCATAGGTACCTATTGCATTACAGGGCTAAATATTACTACATATCTCTATAAAGCTGACTAGTATGATTTATTAGTATCGTTGCCACATAGAATTCGTTATTATATGTATAAGAGGGAATCTCTTGGAGGGAAAGCATCTACGGGAGGGATCACAATATTTGTAGGTCATTCAAATGAAATGATAAAAGAAAACGCATTATTATTGAATAATTTAACTTCAAAAAAAGGTGTTTGTATAAAAAACATTGCATCAATATTAGTTGTGTACAATTACTGCAGCGTAGACGTAAGCGAAAGAAAAATTCTTAAATAATAGTATTTCGACTGACAGTGAACATTTAAATGTTTTGTTCAATTTTGTTTCAATAGACTATTTTTGTACCTAAAATGAAAATAAAACGTAATAGTAAAACATCAATGTCCTTATCGTTTTGTAAAACGTATCATACTATTAGTATAATTTCTAAATATGATAATATTGACATATGATTATAATTCGATAAAACTATGCGAATTACCAAAGAGACATTTGATTTTCCTTTCAACGAAGAAGAATGATATTTTCCCCCGAAATGACGTTGAGGATTTCGCGATGTAATCGTACAAAGGTATTAGATAAATATGAGATATTCAGTAACTTTTTCTGACCACCATCACGAAAGATGTGCGAGGAACAAGAATTATATGAGGTTCAGTAAAAGATTCAGTAGATCGAGGTTATGCATTGCACTTTTGTTCTAAATTAACGATAAAGGTAAAATAAAAACTGACAAACCGAAAATACGAGGATATAGGTATACGTTCCATTTTAAAAATAAAAATAATTCTGTGATGTTATGTTGATGAGTTCTATCTGTGGTTCTTTGTGTCTTAAGCACTGAATAATGCTTTTATACTACATAACGTATTCTTCTGCAGTTGCATTTTATATTGAAATCTAAAAATTATTTAGAAATATGCAAATTTTAATGAGAGTTGCTGAATTTCTACCGAATTTGGTGAACAATAAATACCAAGATACTCATTCAACTGGTGAAGAACATAACTTTAAGCTGAACAATTTGTTATTTCAAATAAATATCAATAAATATGAAACCATTTTCCTATATTACAAAATAACATTTATAATTATATCCAATATCCTCTACTATCAAAATATAAAAGCAAGTTAATACAGCGTTAGACGTAATAAGTAAATGAAATAGTACTTATACAACAAATTTATTTTACAGCTTATTTTGTGTTTTATGTTGAAATTAGTTACATTTACTGAAACGTAATTAACTCAATATTTCTAACAAATAGGAATTATTTAAATATTACCTATAAATAAACTAACAAAGTTATGAGTAAAAAATAAATATTTTTCATTAACAGATTAAACACATAATGATCCCAAAGCATATAAACATACAAATAATCGTATATAAATCGCCAACACTACAATTATAATATTAAATTATTATAACATCGTATATCATACAATATTATACTCTTTTTATTGTTATTAATCTGAAAACTGTATCAAAATAACATTTATAATAGAAGATATTTTATTCAATAAAATTGTATTGCGAAAAAAGTTTTGTGGATAATATGCAAAGTAGGTACTTTTATCCGATAGCTTTTCTGAACAATTAAATGTTTTCTTTATTCTTGCAAAATGTTCAATTACAAATTTTATGTGTACACTATATAACTGCGTAAGTACATATTCTACCCATTAGGGTTATTTTATTTTTAATAGAAATAATAAAATATGGAATTACTTTTTTCTTATAATGAAATACCATGTACATTTATTTTTCCGAGCGAACAATGATATTATTTATCTGTTTATACAAGACAGTTCTCTACCTATTAAATTAAAGAAGTTATGATCTTATTATATTATTGACAAACAAATTAGGAATGGGAATATATTATATTAGTTACTGCATATTATTCAAAAATGAGACTTCCTGGTTTCTATTTGATTTCTATTATCTCTGATAATATAAAATAGCATCTAAATGAAATTAAACAAACATTAAAAAGCATCTTTATGTAACGCGCATATTATTAGATAACTTTATTAGATGCCCACCGCCACGCCGTGTTCACAAATCAATAAATATAATAAAAACGATTAAATTGTTCAAAAGAAATATCAATTTGATCTAATCGAAACACAGCTTCACTGCTTTATATAGGATAGACACAAATGTTGGTCAATTGGCACAACACAATAGGCTAGTACAAACCGTATACTGTACAATTTGGCTAGGCATTTAAAATCAAAACATCTTATGGTGATATTCAGAATTTATAAACGTTTAAAATATACTCCAAATTAATTAAAATCCCAACATTAGATATCTAATATCTATGTATGTACGTACAAGCATAACTTATGATTATAACTATAAGCTCATGAAGTTTGTTTTCAAAGGAAATTAAATGAACAGTTATACTTTATATTTTCTGTATAAATTATTAAAATAAATCACCGTTCTAATGACAAGAACGAGTTTTTCGAAACAAGATTCACTTATTTCACATTATATCTTATTAATCATTATAGTTTCTAATTTTCATAATCTGTACTGTTTCGCATTGTGCTATATAATATTGAAACTATGTCGTTAATTGTTCAGTAAAACTTAAAAATCTTTCACGATCAATCCGCTAAACGTTCTAAACTACATCTCTGAAACTAGTGTTTAATCGTTTTCGTAGGTACCTATACGAGTACACACATAACGTACAATTACACAGAGCGATGGAACCGCTGATAATTATAACTTACTAAATTTAGGCACTCTTTATATTCTACACAAAACGATAACAGTTAGTTCAGCCTACACAAGGGGGTAACGTTGGTCGTCCCTCAAATGTCAATATTTTAGAGTGTTGAGTCAAACATTTTCGTTGGCCCATATGTATGACTGTGTATATTTTATTATTATTTATAGCTACTAGGAGAATTGCAACTTTAATAATAAATTATAGCACGTGTATTACACACTGTAGGTATACATCAAAAGTTTTTGAATACAAACAAAAAAATGTCTTGAGATAATATTGCTGATATTTTCGATAGTTTCGGACACGCTGTGTTGTCGATACAAGTATACTCAGATTGTTATAACAAATAAGGAACAATATTATTAAACATGCAACGTTCAACTTACAATATTATGTATCGGTAAAGTGAAAAATTATTAGGTAGCATAACAGAAATATCTTGTTACGTAATACGTCACATAATATTGTCAAAAGACTATTTTTGGAAACGAAAACGGTATATTATAACACTTTAGTTTTATACATCATGTCTCGTTAAAATAAAAATTGTATTTACTTTGATGACTTGCACAACAATGGTAATCACGCGTTAGTGCGTTGTACACATATCCACTGAATACGAATACATTATACATGTAGCATATACGATTATAATTAATAAATTCCTCGTGTTGCCGTTTCGATAACCGGTAATGTAGAACATATTGTACCGGCTAAACAACAAAACATCAAAATCTATGTTCAAAAAACTATTTCAGAGAAAAATCCGTGTGCCGTGCTTGTACATAATTCGACTGATTATCGGAGTTTGTCAGTTTGTATAGGTTCGTGAAATGGAGCAGGACCCGTTTGGGCCAAATAATGTATTTAAACAGGCCGTTTATAACAGCATTTCCATGGTTAAAAATGTTGCTCTTTATTTCTATCTTTATAATATACTTACATAGTTTTTATTTTCTTTATTTGTAAAATTACTTCATCGATTAGAATATTAAAAATGTGTAGAATTTTTTTGAGTTTTTATTTTTATTAGTAATTAATCACAATGTATTGGATAACTGTAGGTTTTATTTCCATTTTAAAATATAATTGCTACGTGTTAACCTGAATAATTTACTTCGTTAATTTGCGCTAACGCTCTGCAAAAAAGTATCACGAATTAGTGAAAAATGTACTAATATAATATTGCTCCGCACATGAATTTACCAAATCCTGGTGTTAACGGATTGCAGTATTATTAGTGGCAAAAACATTACTGGTCCAAACGTGCTTCGCCCGTCAAATGCACTCAGTTAAGTATTACATTTCCACGATAATCCATCTAACCTTCCCTATTTGGATTTGATCAAATTAAAGAATTCCCGTGATATTCGCAATATTATGACACCAAGTTATTTTGAAATTATTTTTCCCGAAACACCGCACGTATTTTACTGCAGCGTATCCGTGACCGATTCTAACCACACACAAGGGCCAAACTTCTCGTTAAACAGTGAGCCCCTAGGGTTTCAAATGAATACACATTGGCGGGACGACACTCATAGTAGCATAGTTAAACCGAATAACTTAAACGTAGTATTAAATATATTGACAAACTCCACTTAGTACAAGCGGATGAACTGAATATATTTACTTTTCCGTCGGCCTATAGCTAGAACGGTGCGCGCTGATTCCTGAAATAGCACTCAAGACTGAACCGAGTAAATATATTATGATTTATGACAAATCGAAACGGTTCGACCCACGTACTAAACGGTAGAACTGCTATATCTGTACTCTGGACATTATGGACGAAATGCCAACAGTGTAAACACACAGTTCACCAATACTCATGATTTTCGAAATCACTTAAGTTTTAAATTGTTGGTCTCATCTTGGTGCATTTTTTGGTTCAGAAATTAGAAAGTCGATTGTATTTCTTTATGGGAAAGGTAAAATCGAATTAATCGAATATGATGTTCGACCAAAATTTGAGAATTTAAAAATAATTTTCTTCAAGATATTAAAAAACTGTTACTTAATATTTCTAAAAACATATAATTATAATATAACTTTAATGTTTTGGTACTTTTATATTTTCGTATCACTATAACATACTGATATAATAGGTACAAACGCGTACCTAGTACGAAAAAATAAAAATCGAGTAAATAAATAATAAACAATGAATAAGTATTTATATTATTGTTCTAATTGTGTATATTATCTGTACACTATAATATAAGTAACAATTTGTATACATTGCCCAAGTATGAAGCAACAAATAGCCACCTGTCGTTATAATTGCACACCCTAATGTGCGAGGAGTCGGTTATGTAGCTTTTGTATACCCATAGGCTATAGTGTTATGTCTTAGGTATTTACCAGCTATTATACTGTCTTTTTCAAAGTTCAGTACACATGTGGATCTCAGTTATTTCAGTGGTTTTTATCTTAGTAGTATATTATCACGTCGATCGGTGACATTCTATTATTGTATCGATACTAATTTTTGTTGGTTTAAACTATTGCTGATAGTGATTTTAATCGAATCGTAAGGTTAACGTCTTATTATGTTCAATGGCTGTACCAATCTAAGCAACAACATTTTGAAAAATGGTTATGTTTTCAACATTTCAATGTAGCTAATTTATCCAAATGTAATTTGTATTTACTTAAATGTAATGATCTAGTTCATCACAATAATAAAATGTCGGTGAGATCGTTGGTTGTTACTATTATTGTTACTAATTTTATAGCACCGAAATTAATACGTTGGAATTAAAATATTTAAAAAATATCGGGCATGGCAACTAGGTTAGCATATTTATGTACCTGTATATTTATGGTAAGCCTTTATCATATTATATGCTAATAATATAATTATTATGCAGTTCGAACCTGTAAGTGATGGCGTAAAATTGAAATTTAATTGAAATACGAAGTTCAGTCCAAATTTAAGTTTCAATTCAATTTTAGTTATTAAATT
Organism: Periphyllus acericola; assembly: GCA_949715065.1. Lineage (NCBI taxonomy): Eukaryota > Metazoa > Arthropoda > Insecta > Hemiptera > Aphididae > Periphyllus > Periphyllus acericola. The sequence continues at coordinate 55,411,671 of OX454264.1, forward strand.
TAACAAGTATGTAGTACACTTGTTTTGAAGTTGAAGGCACGTAGTGGTATACTTTCGATATAGTTGATGGGTCGTGTCGTGAAGTAGCCAGCGACAATGGCAATTGTTTATTAGTTTATTACGAATAAAATTAAAATTAAAATATTTATCAATAAGTGATTATATATTTACATATTTATAGTACAGATTGTACATATTTAGTACATGCATATTATAAATACTCAGTTCGTGTTCAATTTTTCAATTTAACATTTTTGACTATGTGTAAAATATATTACATATCACAATGCCTATTACATTTAATGTGAATTTTTTTCGTTATGAAAGGATTTATTTTTAATTTTTTATTAGTTGAAGGCTCACATGCAAAATACAAATTTACAAATAGTTATGAACCATAATGGCTCAAGAAAATATTATATTTATTAAATATTTGTTTGATTAATATGTAGGAATCTTGAAATACATAGTAATTAGTGATTCGGTGAAGAGTTATTTTCAACTGATTTTATACTACAAAATTTGTGAAATTAAAATGTCGTGTAAGAAAAAATATAATGTACAACAAGAAGTACGGAGAGAAAAACACACGCAAGCTGTCGAAAGGCACGCAAATGAAAAGTCAGCGTTACTTCAACCATTTTTGGTTATGATTATTATTTATTTTTGCTTTATTTTAAAATAAATATGCTTTTTTTTGCTTTGTTATTGTGCTTAAATATCCGAGCCCTAGTAATAAACAATGTATTTAATATATATATAAAATAAATAAAATGAAAATGGAAGTAGTGTGTGAAATTTGCCAAGGACGCCACAGAGGGTACCCAGTTACGGCACTGAGCAATAATAATAATGTACCGATGAAGCGTAAACTCGTTTTTGTTGGAAAATCACGTTTTCTCGTATTATTACTATTTTTTCAATCTGTATGCACACACACGCGGAGTCCGACACCATCATAGTCGCTTTCAAGGTTTATCCGCATATATTTGGGAAACTGTGGAAAACGTTTGTAACGGAAATGTTCAATAAATTAACATATGGATAGAACGAGCTTGTCAAACGGACGTTAAGCGGAAGCTTAGATCGTATTATTACACTGTAATAATACGTGTGGATGTATATATATATATATATATATATATATATATATATATATAAATATATATATATATATATTTATATATATAAATACATACATATATTTAGTGTACACGATCAGAGGTGTAAATAAATACAATAAAACGTCCTCCGCACGATAAAGAGAAATAGATGCGAAGCAGCAAACTCTATACCCTCGGTCTTCATCACTTTCGACCTCATGCAATATTCATATATAGTTACTATTAACCATATCCAATCAATTGACAATATGTACATAAATATATATATATATATATATATATATATATAAATATATATATATATATATATAAATATATATATATATATATAAATATATATAAATATATATATATATATATATATATAAATATATATATCTAAGAACACTCCATGATAGCAGTGTTGTGCCATCATCATCATCATCATCAGCATCATCGAAATCATTTGCTGCCAACGACGCTGTGCTATACATATATATAGTGTACTGCTGCGGTGCAATCGGCATGATAGCCTGTGTTCGGTGTTTCTTCTGGGAAATATTACGTAACTCGCGTTATCGTTGTTTTCTCCGCATAGATTATAGAACTATATTATTATTATTTGCTATTGATTGGACCCAGATCGTCTATGTGATGTCAGTAAATGGATTACGAATATTATGCGAGCTGCAGTATTCTCAGTGAAGTTTCGCTATCAGACTATTATTAATATAGGTGAGTGAATAATCTCAACGGTAACTGCCCGCGCGCCGTAAAATCGAACACACGCAATGACACAACCGCAAGCCAAAATAGACAATCAACTCAACTTCAAGGACCTGAACCGTACCTATGTATAAGCTATTGCGGCGAAGACCATAATATTATATTATAGTCGTGAGTTTGAATATATTGTATAATTAGACTGTATACAAGGATTGGTGAAATTACTTCAACATAAAAGAAAAAAACCAAAGAGACATGAGAATCTAATAATATAGACAAAGACAAACAAGTTAAAAAACATTACACCGTCGTGTGGCTTACCCGTTTTTATAACGAACAATTTTAAAAGACATAGTAGAATCCAATACTACAGCTGCAATCGGAATCAAACTGTACTCAAATATTAATTTCATCGTTTTATTTTTTTTTAAAATTGGTTGCTAAAATATATTGTTTACAACTATGCAAACAGAAAGTTAAAAAATCCCTTCATAGATCGATCTAATAACGCATATACTTAATGAAAATATTATCACTTATATACCGGTTGGAATTTGATAAATTCTACTTAGGGTTTATACCGGAATCAGTATGAAATCGATGAAAAATAGGAGGCCCACCCTTAATGTCCATAACATAATATGCAGGCACGTATCCTGGTCATGCGGTCCATGCAGGGGTCTTAGACCCCCAAAAATATGTTTCCGTACCTGACCATAAATCGTAATCCTTTGTAAATAAAATGTAAATAAATTAATATACTCTTAATTTGAAAGGTATAGTTACAAATATAAGGTGTTTTCATCTTGAATGAATCCAAAAGTGTATAAAAATATATTTACCATCATAAGGACTTTTATATTGGATGGCGAGAATGAGATATTTTTCAATTAATAATTAGAATTAAGAACTTTGAAGTCACTCGTAACCTACGTTTATTACTATCATAAATCGCTGTGTATATGCTAAAAAAAGAGATTAAAACAACACTAACTAATATGCTTATTTTAATTTAATTGTGGCTTCTAAAAAAGAAAGGTACGCGCTTTTTTAAGAATTGTTTGTGCTCGTTGTAGTATTTGTATCGCTTTAGTGGTCTGTTGCTCTACTTTAAGGGACTTCTTTTTAGCGTTCTAAAGAGGTACTAAATCCTAACTGTAACTATGACTGACCTGGATGTTTGGTGTCGCGCTGTACTTGAGGAGTAGATAGATGACGGTGGGGTTCTGCCGGACAACGGCCAAGAACAGCGGTGGCAGGGTCATCAAGTACTGTTTGGTGTACACGTCGGCCATCTCGTTGATGCGGTTCAACGATAGCGAGCTCTTGATCTTGAATATCATCTTGGGCACGACCGGGGGAAAGTCGTCGTTGTCCGCGCTCAGTTGAGACGACGATTCCGGCTGCAGCGTCTGCGTGGGCAGCAGCGGCAATGTCGGCGGCGGCGGCCGTCTGGCCGGAGGCGGCGGCGGCGGCGGAATTGGGGGCAGCGGTTGCGGGGGCGGCGACGACGGGAGCTGGAGCTTGAAGACCGGAGGCGTGGTGCCCGGTTCCGGAGCCGTCGAGCCGGCCGCGGAGCCCGAGGCCGCGGCCGTCAGCGATCCGGCGGCAGTCAGCGAGCCGGCGGACGACAGCGACTGGAACGACTGGAGCGACGACAGCGAGTCGAGCAGCTGCAGCCGGCCACCGTTCTCCATCTCGTAGTCGGCGTACCGGCGCTGCTCGTGCCGGTCGAACAGCGTGTCCACGTCCAGCTCGTTGCTGCTGTCCATGTCGCTCACGTTGCCGCTGCTGTACGTGTCCCGGAACGACAGGTTCCACAGTATGGCCCGCACCACGTCGCTGCTTCGGCGCAGCTCGCTCATGATGCCCTTGAGCTCGACCGGCGCGGCGGCCATGAAACCGGTGGCCGCGCCCGCCGCTTTCCTCGGCTGCTCCGGGCCGGCTGCGGCCACGGTTTGCGGCTGTCCAATGGCGCCACCGCCGTACAGGTCGGACGGCGTGGAGCGCACCAGCTTGCTGCAACCGGCACGCAGCTTCTGGAACAGCACTCTGCTCTTATTCAGCGGCTTGTCGTTGTCCAGCGACAGTGACCGCTGTCGCAGTATCGCCGACCGGTTGGTCGTGCGCTCCGCGATGGCCACCAATGTGGACGTCGGCGAAGGCGACGCCGGTACGATCACTAGTTCTTGGCTTCGGCGTATCTCGTGTGACACCGACACGTGCACGTCTGAAACGTGAAATTTACGGTTTTTTTTCCATTGTTATTAGCTTCTAGTGTGATTCTGCTCCAGCCACAATAACTCTTGCCGTTTCTTTTTATTTTCCTCAAACGTAGGTAACACGTCAAGTTTAAGGGACCCAAGATCCCAAAGTTATTTATTGTACCTCAAATGTAGTCATTCATATAACTTACATAACCATATTATGCCCGTGTACATAGTAACTTTATGTATCACGTATGCCATATTTGTTTAAATTATTTTTATCTGGTATTTATGTGCCACGTGAATATATTATATTGCCCATCACAGGGTAACACAACAGATTTTTACTAAAATAATTAAGTGATTGGTGTTTGACATTTATTATTGCAAGATCATTGAAATTATTATAGGGTGAATATAAATGAAAAGACAAAATAACACTAGTATATATACTATTTTGAGAGTCTCGCTACCAAAACAGATATAATTACAATACTAGTTCGCACCACCATATCAGTGGTTCTCAAACTTTTATGACTATGGCACCCTTGGAAACTAATTTGTTCACATGGCACCCCAATTCCAGGGCCTAAAGATTTAATCGATTTAAGGGGGTAACTGCACACAATTTCCGATTCGATATTGCAAGTGTCGACTGATTTCTATAGCCCAAAACCACACATGGCATTTTCTTCTCCGAACTCTCCTTCCGCTGCACAGCGACTTCGTCTAAAATGTAGGAAACGTTTTTTTTTCTCTCCCGTTAAAATAACGTAGAATAATAAAAATCTTTACATTCGCACATATCTTAGAAGACCATTGTGATCGTCTCACGGAACTCGCTGTGGGAACCGCTGGATTACATAATCTACTATTTCATATTGTTCGGCAACACAATAATTGTTATAATAAATGTTTATCCTATGGTACCGAGTGGGACCACCACTGATCTACACGGGACAACAGCAGAAACGGATTATACAATTAATTGTATAAATTGCATTCCTATCGTGAACAACGGCTGAAAGGCGGATCTGTACAATGTTATGAGACCACCAACGCAACGCGTTCCAGTGACAGACTCTTATCTCACAGATAAATGTTTCCATACCTATGGAAGTGTGTTCGTCCGGGGAGTCAACCTTCGTCGGACCGAACAACGGCTCCACGTCCTCGTCGATCTTCAACTGGCCGTCGCCCGGTGGATCGTTGCACCGGTCTTCCTGTCCGGGCGTGCTGGACAGTGACTGCGACTGCCGTTGCCCGTCCAACTGAACGTGTCCGCCGGCATTCGGATTGATACCGTTCTCGAGTAGTGTTCGCACCACGTCCAATGAGCCATAATCAATGGCCATGTGCAAAGCGTTCTTGAAAGAAAACAGCGCTAGGCCATCCGACGACGTGGAACCGCAAGGCGAATCATCGAGGTCGGACCTGTTGGAAAACGCACATTTTTTTTTTTTTTTAGAAAAACCGTGAAAAACAAAATTTTAAATAAGCCATATCACAGCCCATGGGCCCGTGGTTCTCAACCGGCGCGGCGTGTCAATATTTAAACAAAATATGATATTATCATGGCGCTGTGAAGAGATGGTGAAAACCGAAAAATCAGTTAATTTTTTTCAGTGTGTCGCCATTTTTACGGTTCTAAATTAGGGTACTGTAGTAAAAAAAATGTCGAGAACCACTGGTCTAGGCTATATACTATATACGATGTGAGCGTTTAAAGTGTAAAAATAATTACACACATCAATCGCGCCGAAATTAATAGTACATTAGCGCCAGTATAATATTTGGGTGCGCAAGAATTGTATCCCGAATATGGTCTGGTTACATTTTGTCACATGAATTGCCTCCGGTCACTTATGTTCACATACATCAAAATGCCTCCCGTAGCACCGAACATAACTCATACATGAACTTTGTTGTTATAATTTTATTCATTTATTATTTTGAACTCAACAATTTTATATTGTAAACTTTAAATTATATTTTTATGTTACTCAATATGCTGCCTATAGATTATAATATATAATTTTTATACAAAATTGTAAAAAGTATTTAATATTAATTAATGTAATGACAATTTGAATTATTAATATTATACTGTTATGTTTATTTATGATAATTTTTCTAAAAACTAATATTAACTAAACAGAGAAATTGGGTGTACTAAAGACTACTACAACAAAAAAAACAGTAATTAAAATAGGTAAAATGTATAAAATAAATACAATTATTTTTTAATTTTAATTTTAATTTGTGTTTAGTTATCATCAGATTTTATTTCGTTCATCATGACAAATTCATAAGGATTATTTATATATACACTGCAGTTAGTCTATATTTATTGAATTTAAATTGATTAAGCTGATCTTATCGGAGGCAACTCATAGTAAAAAGTAAATTTTCTAATGGAAGGCAATTCCATAAAGTCGTACCCATTATATTTAACAAAAGCGTCAATGATTGTTTTTGATTTTAAGTCCCGAGAGTATACTTTATATAAACAACAAAACCATTGGTTAACTTTAGCTGCTTTTGAAGTTATTCATCAAATTTTATTATATTACTATATTATATATGTGTATAATATTAAATTCAATTTGATTGCTCCATGTGCGACTGTTTAACGAATTAGAAAATTGTAACGATCTGTTTTATTACTTTCAAGAAAAAAACACGAACTATTTATAATTTGTGTACAACAATTTTTTTTTTCAAACAACCCCACATCGAGATCAGGGCCGGTTGATTGCAACCTTGAATTAAAATATAAAATTCCTTATATTATATCCAAGAAAGAGTTTTTCAGATTTTCTTTGTTGTTCATAAGTATTTTGTTAAGTTTAAGCAATTTTTTTTACCAGAGGTTTAAAACGTAACAATTATTTATAAAATATTTTGTGTTCTTCAAATTTGAAGAGATACTTTATTCTGGACATTCCATTTAATATTATTTTTTTACTAAAACAAATCCTTATTATATAAGTAGCGAAAAAACAAAGGGATACTTTTGTACAGTTAAAGATTAAAATATTTTAATTGAATAAAATATTATTATATTTTTAATTTAATTTAAAAATAGCCCATTCCATCTCCGTGTATCCAAGGTTAGGAAATAATTCTTGTTAAGTTAAAACTGCTCAAAAACAAAAGTATTTAATTTTGTTATATTCACATAATATTTTTTTCATCGGAATAGTTTTTAAAATACAATTCTAATTAATTTTTAAATTAAGTCGATAACACTCCCGTCCAAGCAATATGCGTAATGTATTACATAGTTGAGTGAATCAACATATCTACGATCACGATGGTTGATGTACTGATGTTTAATATAATCATTTGTTAAGGAGCCACTATGTTTGTAATTATGTTCTCATTCCAACAACAATGTATTCGTGTTTATATTAGTATCGGATAATATGGGACCAACAATATGTATGAGGAAGTTGATATTCACTTTCTAAGAAAAATTATTCTACTTATATATCGAACAATAATAGAAAGATATAATTCAATTTTAAATACCCATATCCATATAATTAATTGTTGTTGTTATAAATTATATTATGATTACAATGAAAGTGCTTCATTTAGAAAATATAAGTATGATACCGAGCTCATATATACATATAAAAAACAATTATTTCAAACTTCAAAACATACTTTTTTAGTTGGAGCTTTGATAAAGTTATGACAACATAAGTAGTTAATTTTGAAAATGTCTCCAACACTAAAAATGTTTAAAGCGATTAAAATTCAGAAAAACAGGACCCATGGGAAATTGTTCTGCCGAGTAAACTTTACATGAATTTAATACGAAATCAAGGATAGCGATAGTGACTTGCAATATTGTGTGTTAACCTGAGATAAAGCATTTAGTTGATTACTATTCAAATTTTATTTCAAGTGCGTAGGTGAATGATTTCCAATAGAGAGACATTGTGATCAATTTTACAGCTCTTCAGACTCAAAGTTCTAAACAAAATAGTGACATCTAATTACACAGATCCAATCTATTAATTATATACAACAATTGTACACGTATTAATGACGAATTAATATTCATAATATATAACTACTGCCACAATAAAATTACAAACATGTAATATAAATCCAATATTAAATCATTGCACAGGCTACATGTAGAATCTTTAATCATTGCATATTGTTTATCTTACTTGTATTCGTGAAAAACTGAGTTTTAATAAAATCATTACGTATAATATTGGAATAATAAAATTATTATTGAACTTAAATAATTTTAATCGATGCTTTTCAAGTGCGAATCTTTTCAGAATTTAATTTTGAAAGAGAAAGAGGTAGAGAGGCTGAACATCGTAATTACGAGTCACAAATTATAATAAAATAGTTGATTATTAATAAGAATACAAAAGTATAAAAATAAAAATATCAAAACACTTGTATAGTTCATGTACATCATACATGATCGAATACGTACATCAGTTATCATGCTATGATCTATACTTACATACCTGAACAAACCTAGCGGTAACTTTGGTAGCAGATGAGCAGTATTATCCATGACCAAAAGTAAATTAGACATAAGTATACCTTTGGGCAATAGGTTTAAGTTATAAAGTATTTAATTTATTGTAAAGTAATTTTTATTAACTACTGGCTCCTGGGTGGTTTGAGAAATCGCGGCCATCCATGAATATCAGTGAAGTCAGATTAGATGCCGTTATTGGTGGGTTATATAATTTATTCGAACTAAATCGGAGTAATAAAGTATCTACTGAAAACTTCAGCCGTTAGAACGGAAAAAATATTTTTTATGTGCGCAAGAACGTATTATGTGGCTAAGTAATTGAAATGTAACTGATATTTGTGTAAATGATAAATAAAAATTGAACGTTAAGGCCAAATACTCGGCAGATACTTGCAAATAAGACGGCTATCGAATGACGAATGTAAATATTGTCGCCAACATGTATAGAGTTCGGACGTGGTGTCACGCGTATATATCTATGTTATAAATAATAATATGATATTGTTCACCAACCAATTACGGCAACGGGATTGACGACGGAAAACCGTTAAAACGACTTAAACCACTGACCTATTTTAATAGTTGTATAATTTACTAGTATTATTATGTATCGTATATATATCGTATAGTATCATGATTATTCGTTATTTCAGTTTATAAAGTTGTAAGATGACAATAAAATTTCTGGCGCTTTTATATACTTTTAATATAGTACAATGTAAAATAATAATAAGTTTACTGTTACCCCATTTAAGGCAATACAGTGCACGCTGTAAGTGTTGCTCGTACAAGAAATATACAATATTATGTAACTTATAAGTATATATTAAATACATGATTTTAAAGTCTATGATATAGTAACTATTGTATTGATTATAATAAAATTATTAATTTATATGAACATCGTACAGCAGCTGTATAACTGATAATGTATTATACAATGAGAAATGTATTAATCGAAAGTTAAATATAAATTCCAAAGTTTGGAGTCATTATCAAAATTGAAGTCAAAGTTATCCAGGCCATTACAGACCCGAAGCATTCGACTTTTAGGTTTAATGAAGCTATGTTGTTGCGTGTGGAATGACTCATAAAAGGTAGTATTGGACCTAGTGTAAAATGTGGGAACCAACCGTCCTATTTTGTTCTATACACACTACACTTTATATAGATTATAAGTACTAAGTGATTTGAGCTACTCCTAAAAGTTATCCTATAAAAACGATGTAGTACTTCACAGTTACATCAGCAGTAATCATTTATTGTAATATTTGAATAAAATTAAAAACATGTCTATAATTGTTCCAGCCCACGAAAGTAAAATGATTTGTTATTGTTTTTGCTTTTTCAATATTGACAGTCATATGCTTTGAAATATTCGAAAAATATCTAGACGCGGGTATACTTGAATTATATAACAATTAATACCTATACCACAAACGAGGTAAGGCGAGAATTGTTCATCATGTAGTGTACATGCGTGCATCAAGATATTATTATTGTGCCTCACTCGACACGCGCTCATAAATTTAATCGAAATTCGACGGGTAAAGCTCAACCATCGCCAATATATTACTGAACAGACATACTCGTACATGACGACGTATGTGTATAAGTATAATAATATCGAATTGTTAAAATTAAATGAAATTTTTCACGGGACGTCTGTGTATCATGATAATAAACTGCGGTAATAATTGAAGGCTAATTTTTTTTTAGAAACATCTTTCCCTGCGCTGGTTAACGTTTAGTCAGTCGTCCAGCTGATAATTAGTCGTCCATTATTATGTTTATTTTTTCAACATGAGCTGCTATCGTCTAATATAATATTATACACAGCAGAAGGTTATGACGTAACGTTACCGTATCCGATTTCCGTTCATTAGCGACTACGTCCGCGGTGTTAACACCGCCGCATGCGATCTGGCCCGAATACGCGCCTCGCGTATGTACCTACTAATTGATTTTCGAGAATCTTAATGGAAAATATTATGAAAAATGAACTACATTATTATTTTCTCTCTGGAATATGCGTCGATCACTTTTGGCGGAGATTGAAAGAAACGGCGGAGAGAAAAAACCCATTAAAGCAGCGCTCGCAGGCTTAGCAAACAGTGCAGTTCAGTTCTGTTTTCGAATGCTTTTACCCGTGGTGGTATCATATTGAGTAATACCTCTATCATATTTTGCCACGTATCCTCGGCATCCGAGCTACGCGGGTACTATAATCCGCAGGATAGTCCCCGTACAGCGTACAGTATGTGCGGAAGTATTGATGCGTCGTTCAGGGGCGTTTATAATAATTTTACAATTCTTTCTGTGCTGCAAATAGCACGCCGCACACGACGCGGCGAAGTAATTAATTTACTGTTTATTCTAAAATTGTGCAACATAGTGCGAAATTGACTCGTCACTCATGCGTGACACGTTGTTCTTACACGTTTTTCTACGGATTTCGCAAATGGCGATGTTATGGGGGATAGGTAGTTATCCTTTCCGGCGATCGAAAGTTTACAAATTATTCCGTCATCATTATGTTGAATGTTTTATGTGCTCGGAGTTCTGCGAAAGTCTTATGATTAAATGTTTAACACGGCACCCGTAACACCATGGTGTATAATATAAGATAATTATATTATGTACGGAAAAATGTTTATAGGTCCAGGCAATACGGTTCAATCGTGGCTTAGTCGGACGAGCAATTTCGTCTACTACGCAATTTTGTCCAGTTCTGATTTAGTAATTTATTTTATAACCCCAATTGTTACATATCTGAAGTAAAATCTACATATGATTCCCCAGACATGTTGTATGAAAGTGCTTTTGAAGTGCTCTGAGCGTCCTAAAAATCGATCTTTGAAGTATAATAATAATAATAAAAAAGCCAACATCAATCCAATGTTTAAATTTTAAGACCAAAAACACTATTTTGTCTCACGTAGACCATATAGCAATATATAACCCACATTACATAATTCTTGGTTGAAACTTGAAATAAGCTATAATAAGTTTTTACGAATTCCTTTGAAAAAAACCCGTTTACGTGTTGTATGAAAATTATCATGTCAATTTGACCACCTTTACAGATTATTGCAGTGCTAATGTGGCCCGAATAAACGCATCAATACTTATTATGTCGTTTGTGTACACTCGTGTTTTTAAATACTTTCTATACAACGGCAGAATTATTAGACGGAAGAACTAAGCACGATTTGGTTTTAAGGTAAAATCGAGCGAATTAATTTGTAAAAAAAAGAATTATCCAAATTTTATAACGCTAGAGACTAACGTACGATGTAACCTATACTACTGGACGATAAGGGCCGTCCTTAGGGGGGGCGAGCAGGGCCCAGACCCTGGGCCTCGCGCTTTTTGCTTAAATTTGGGGCCTCGCGTTTGAAAAAAGTAGTAAAATTGGTTTTATTTTCTGATGTGTTGAGTTCTGATAGTGTCTGAGCCACTCTGAGGTACCTACCAAATTTTTTGCGTGATTAGAATTATTAATGTCATTATAATATGTTTATAGATAGATGATTTAATATCTAAAAGGTGTTTAAAGTATTTTCGCCCTGGGCCTCGCAAATCCTAAGGACGGCCCTGTGGACGATGCATACGCTCACGCACTAGCAAGCTGCAACACAATATGTTACAAGTCAAACGTGTGACCGTTAGGTAAACCTACCACGAACAATCGCATTCTAGTTCAATTATTTATCTATACTATTATTTATATGTACCAGTATTAAATGTTATTCTGAATAAAAGTTGGAATCCCAAGAGGTTTAAACGGTTGAATATAGGCTCAGCACGGGGTCGCATATTAAAAAATATCGCCCAAACCAAATTTTACGATGGTGAAACGCGGATGTATAATATAGTAGGCACTGGTGGAAAAATGCTTTACGTGGTCGTCGTCGTTTTTTATTAATAGAGAACGCATGTAGAATGACGATATTGGTCATGGAAATGAATAAAGAGCACTTTTATGAGCGGAAAATTGGTTTACAAAACAAACTAAGAACGCTGTTTATAAATATGCGAATAACATACTTTATAATATAGTATATGTACACAAAAGCTTCCATACTAAGACACGCTTAAAATAAATATTAGAAACTAAAGCACGAAATTCAAATACATAGCTATAATAATCATTTTTCATAAACTGGTGTACAAATATTGTTATTTGCGCTCATTAATTTTAACAGTTTTTATTTTCCCCCGTACGGCCGTTTGTACGTAAAATATCTTGTAAGTAGAAATATGGTTTATCAGAGTTAAGTAACTATAGAAATATTTTAATCTTTTTAACGCAAATGTATCTATATACGTTTTAAAAAACATTTTGCCGTAGGGTTTTCCCTAATGCAATTGGACTTGATACGATAAATGTAGGATCTAAATTATTGTACAAATGGATTTATTTGATTTATAAATTATGTTTAAAAAAAAAATAGAAAACTTAGAGTGATAAATCCACGATTAATAATTAAAACATTTAATTAATATCATCTATGAAAACATCCTATTTATAACTCCTTATTATTGTATTTGTTATTTACATTTTAATGAACATTGAATATAAATGTAATAAAGATCGAAATGATAATGTCATAAAAATACTTATGTACCTGACTGTTTGAGTTTTTGATTGTAGTGAGTTTGTGTTTGTTTCACGATTTTGTGGAGTAAAATTGAACGTCTTTTCCGGTGGTTTTGAATTTATCTGAAAAGAAAAAATAATGTAGTGCATATAATAGTAGACAAACCATATACTAATAATTATTTTATTAAAAAATTTTTAAGTTCTAACTTTTCATAATTTATTTTGATACCATCATACACAAAACAAAATTTAAAAATAGTTGCTGAAAATCTATACTTAAGTCGATAAAGATTTATTACTAGTTATAAAGCATTATAAAAACTATGTATGGAAACTTTGTTTAAATTTGTAATTTTTGTTCGCACTATTTCAACACGAAACTTAATAAGTCAAATAAGTACATACCTAAAGATTTACTTTAGTTTTAAAACATTGGGTATTATTTTTAAATTCTTAAACTTTAGTCAGTAACCACTGACCACCATCACAATTATAAATGTTTCGAGTTTATATACTAAAATAATTTTTAAAATATTATGAGCATTTTAAAATTATAAGACTACTTCATTGTTCTTGATTATGCTATTATAACAACATATAATTTTAATACTTTATGATGTAAATGGTCGTATTGTTAAGATTTTAAGAAAACTGAATCCGTCACAATTAAACACAATTATTCATGTATATTTTTTCATAAGTTTATAATAATAATTTTAATATAACATTTTGAGTATCCCGTACATAATATTACGAGTATTTAAAAAAAGTATACGTATGAATACTTGAAACACCCGGTCGTTTTTTAGATATTATTATAAAAGTATTAAACATTTTCGTTAATAATGATATGTGAAAGCATATATTAGAATCTCCGTATTTGAATATGGCTTTTAAAATGAGTACTTCTTCACTAGACTGACCATCATGATGATAATATTCTCTAATCTTGGAAAATTGCAAGACATGTAGTCTAGACGTGATGACATTATTTATACAGGTTTGACGTTAACCTGAGTAAATTCATGAAATTCAAATTATGTTTAAAAATAGCCTACAGTGGTCTGGGTCACTATGCTCGTATTCCACCTATCAAAGTCAAAGTAATCATAAGTATTCCGGACGAAACGAAAGCTGTTATTAATTTTTTTTTACGACTAGAATATCATCAGAATATGTATATTATTATTATGATCGTACGTTCACGAGACAAACTTCATCATTGAAATCTTTGAATCTTTTAACATTTCGGGTTTTTTTTTTTTTTTTTTAATTTCCGCTTTGGTATTTATCGTCCTCCGCCCGTAACCGTTTACTCCATTAATAATATTATGGTATACCACGACTACTGCGAACAAGTGTGGATGTCGAATGATAAATAATAACATTGTGTTGTCATTCAACGTGAACTTTTTCCCTTCGCTCCCTCACTAATTGAAAATCAAAAATATCGTCTCTCATGTAAAACGACACGAAAAATGGAGAAATTGATTCCCAAATAATATAGCTGCCGTACACCAAGTGGAAAAGCATGCACCGATTATTCGTAATCTTGGAAATTTTTTAGACTGTTGAATTTATTGTTATTGTCCAATGTCCATTGACCGGTAAAAAATATGGTGTGTTGTCCATTGCGTATAAAATGAGAATCCAGTCAAAAATGTTTAAACGATAATATCATGTTTGTTCATTTATTTTTTCTAATTAAATATAAAATTAAACAATATATAAAATTGTTTTGTAATACCTATGAGACGAATTAAATTAAGACGATAAGCAATTGCAATAATATGCAACACAAGCTAAGCCCGTGGAATATGGTACTTGGTAATATTTTACACAAAATATAATCGACAAACCTGAAATTTATCTCGGTGTATCATCAAAAAATGTTTAACTTTTGAAACATCATTTGTGCGGATAGCCACTTCCAATAATTGACTTTCAAAACCCAGGTGGTCAGATGCGGAAGAACCAATACTGAAAACAACATAAAAAAAACATTAAACATAATGATCTATTACAGATTTATAATACATAAAAGGTAAAGAACGTGTTCACTTTCTGTTTACGAATTTCTTACGTTTATAATAGCTATCTAACATGAGAAGAAAAAACAAATTTTTTTATTCTTCATAAGTATTACTCTGTTTTGGATGAAATTAAAGTGAAGTTCACGTTTCCTATGCTTCCATGGCGTTAGACAAAATATAATACACATGATATAACCTAAAAAACGTAAGTATTTGCCTATAGATATATAAATATTTTATATAAATTTACTGAAGGTATTTATGTTTTTCTACTGTAGTGTTTATTATTCCTCATTGCTTATTATTTTCAGTATTTACCCAAGTTTTTAAATCAATTCACAGAATTATTATCCGTACTGCTTACACAAATGTCTAAAACTTTCAATTAATGTGTTTCACATATGATAAATTAAATATGCGTGTGGAAATGTATTATAATAATAACCGAACTTTGTTAATTAAAAGTTTATAAAATGTTGGTTATAATGATGTAAACAAAATATAAGACACTGTTGCTTATACACTTATTTAAGAATTTTGTTCGTTTTACGTATTCTATAAGAAAACATATTACCAGCAGTATACGTGAACTTTAATGACCACTTTACCATACTCAAGTGCTCAATTGACTGTTGCTATACATATGAATAATTTTTATTTACTCTCATTCAAAAACGATAACTTTTAAATGTAGTGTTTCATTTACTTACAGTAATACTTAAGTTTAATATTGAGGCAAAGTAACCATTTTACACATATTGTGTTACATAACAGCTTGTAATAAACTAATATGTGTACACGGTGCAAATTGTTTTTTTTGCGCATGTATATTATATTGTGTTCGTAACAAGGTATATACCAAAAGTTTAATTAATTCTATCAAATACAGTTAAAATAATATTAAATACAGTCAAATTCACTTATAACGATCTTCATGGGACCTAGAGAATTCGATAGTTATAACTTATAACCTAATTTCGTTATATCCGGATTTCTAAAAATAAATGATTTTTTCGAAAAATTGATTTATTAAACAAATTTTTATTGTATTATTTTATTTAAGATTACATATTCTAACATTCAAGTACATACTTATAATTTTTAATAAAAGTACATGTTATGTATAGTATTAGCTTGAAAAGTAATCTTTTATAGTGATTCGTTTATAATTTGAATAAAATGTGTTAACAATATTAGAAATATTGTTTAATGCCATTGATAGTTCTGGCGTATTTATATCACTGTTTACCGAAACAAAAGCTTTTTATTTGGTCGGTCCTTTGATTTTTATGTGGTAGATAGTGTTGACTGACTGATTCCCAACTCTTGGCAATGATCTTTATTAGAAACACCACTTTCAAAACGTTCAATTATTTTCACTTTTTCAGCGATAGTGAAACAACGTCTTTTATTTGACATTTTTACGTACATAATATACGGAACATGCCTATACAGATGGCAAACAAAACGGTGACTAAGAAACGAATGCCACCTACAAATTACAATACGGTCGTACAACGTATTAGACACATTATCTGTTACTGATAAGATTTAAGAATTATAGCTTCTAATGAAATCAAATTTACTACATAATATGTACATGTATTTTTAATCGCTATAGGTGATTATAAAAACCAATTTTCGTTTCAAAATAACATCGCTATATCCGAATAATCGTTATAACCGATATCGTTCTATACGAATAAAACTATTACATAAAACATATGAAACCAACCAAATACATTGCTCGGAATCGTTTTACCCGGAATATCGTTATATACGGCATCGTAATAAGCGAATTTAACTGTATATAATATTTCATAAAAAATGAAAATAAATAATCATGCAAAATATTTTTTTCTTATGTGCTCAGTTCTGAAAACCTACGTATATATTAATTTTATGACGTTTGTTTGAAATTAAAACAATAATAATAATAATAATAATAATACCGATTTCTATTTTTCATAATATCAAATTATACGATTAAATCCAGGTCATTTAATCTTACAAACAAATCAAGGAGGACCAATATAAATTTATTGCTAGATAAAACAAAATTTAGTAAAACAAAAATTACTGTCGGCCAGTCAGTATAGTTAAAATGAAATTTAGTAAAATTTTCAGAATTTTTTTTTTTTTGATGGGGGCTGATCAATTACATATCACAGTTGTATTATTGAAAAAAACCCATAGTTAAATTTAAAATTTAAAAGAAAATTCTTATTAAAATTTTAAAACTATAAACTATACATTAAATAAGATGTAGTATTTCTTTTATATTATTTGAGATAATTTGAATAATTATTAAAGATTTCCTGAAATTTCTGAGAGTGGGCTAAAGGCCATTCAATTCAGCCCCTCCCATTGATACGCCACTGGTAAAATTGTTGACCTAGTCTGATTGAAATTTTTATATTTTCCTATGAGCTGAATTTAACCGATTTTAATTTTAAAAGTAAAACCTAACTGTTCATTGAGAATGGAAAAATAAGTAAATTATATTTTCTAACAAAGATAATTTATAAGCCACTATGTATTTCTTATATACGTTTCTAGCAATATTTTGTCTGTTAAAAGGATCCCGCGAATGTTGCACCGGGACTGTGGCTAATATTATTCTATATATTTAGATGCAGCTATTATAATATATTTTTTTAATCCACATTCATCCATAGTAAAATTCATATTGTAAAAATATATAAAACGTAAGTAAATAATAATGTATAATAATTTCGTGAGAAAAAAACATATTAAAATGCGAAGTAAATAAGATATCAAATATTATTGATCGATCATTGAGCATAGAATAGAACTTATGCAAATATACTGTACAGTATAATATTTCATGGGATTTAATTTTTTATCATAAGAATAATTGTACTCTAATTTTCTAGTCATTAAAATTCGTTTTATTGTAAAGATATATTACTGAATTTCAACTTTTTTCTTAAATATAAAACACTATATTTAGTTATATTATTCACGAATCGTTAAATTTGTATAAAATATGTACATCTGTAATAAACCAATCTTGGATAGTGAGTATTCCTTAAAAGATTAAATAATCCTATTAAATAAATAGTAAATAAAACTAGATTTTCTAACAGTTGGTAACTACCAAAGACCTGTACAAGTGTTTAAATACAAGAGATTGAAAATTCAAATAAAAAAAACTATACATATATTATATATAATATAAATTTTAAACGTAAACTGCAGATAACCAAGGTATGCGGCTTCTCTTTTGACCAATATTAACTGTCTGTAAAATATTGTATCACATACTCTTTGCGTATAAAATATTTTATCTACGATATTATATAGGTGCATAGTCGTACGGAATATACTTTATTTTATGTATAAAAAAAAGGATAAAAAGGTTTTTATTCATATCGTGTACCTACTCAAAAGTATACGTTCAAAAATAAATTATTTTCGGTCAAGTAAAACAGTAGTACCTTTATTCCTCCAACATTCTCTAAATTAACGTAAGAAAATTTAGCAGTATAATATCTCAAAATGGACATACCTAGTAGAATATAAACCAACATGAATGTTTACGAAATTATTGGTATCCTAGTTCTTCACGAGAAAATAATGCACGGTAAAGGAAACGTGAGGATTCCTCAATATCTAATAAGTAATAACCAATCCATTACGTCTATATCAGAATAGGTTGTATACCTAAAAACATCCTCTACCCTGTTTTTCACACTTGTAAGATTTTTGTGAAAAATAACGTAAAGATGATCCAGCATGAAATACACGATGTAAGTAAATAATGTTAAGTGCTTCTTACAATATGTTACAAAACATACAATCGCAATTAACTCACCACCCACGCATTCCTAATAAAATATGTCAAGTTCATACAAAAAAGTACATTATTTGTGTTTTTTTTTGTTATTTAATTAGTATAACATTGTTGTAATATTTTAAACTTAAAAGATCAACTCTTGATTTTACAAATATTTTTTCAAAATATGGGTGCCGCCACCATATACATGAACTCCAGTGTCTTTGAAGTTTCTGAGTAGGGTTAATTAAAAATAAATATAACATTGTATTTCATCTTACTTCATTCCAAACGAAACTTAAAATTTTTAATCTATTTAATTAGCAAACTTGATACGAATAGACATGAGCCATAAAGCTTTGATTATCTTTTGATTATCTCATCATCATGCCTTTATAATTTCGTATTTGTACATTTTTCTGCGCTCGGTGATATTGCATTTAGTGGTACATTGTCTTTAGTCTACTATAAGCGTTAAGCACAATTATATTGGATCAGTAGGCAAATATCTTATTGTAAATAAACTTGACCTCTTTAACATAATTTTAAATCATACATCGAGTATGAAAATAGTATACAATTGGAGGTTTTATTATTTTTCAAATTACATTTTTTATGGACAGGTAATTTTATCTTTGTTATGATATTATACAATGAGTAATTTGATACAGAATTTGATATTTTCATTTAGAATTAAAATTGCTGGTGGCAGATGGAACTTTTAACACATTTAAATAAAAATAAATGTCCCCAGTAAAGAAATTGAGTTAAAACTGACGAAAATTTACATTGTCCAATATAACTTTATCAGATCGTTAATTTTTCGAATTCGAAAGCTTTCTCTATCTCTCGGAGAGTTTGAGCGCCCGCGACATATTTCATTT
This sequence comes from Periphyllus acericola, assembly GCA_949715065.1. Classification (NCBI taxonomy): domain Eukaryota; kingdom Metazoa; phylum Arthropoda; class Insecta; order Hemiptera; family Aphididae; genus Periphyllus; species Periphyllus acericola. Next base: position 55,431,548 of record OX454264.1, read on the forward strand.
AAATAAATAAATTGAACATTATTCAAAAATTACATTAGTCTACTAACCGTCTCACGAATAATAATATAACATATATAAACTATAACTCAATCACTAAATGTAGGGTTTTACAATTTGTATTAAAGTGGTTTTATCCATGTTGAAAACAAACTAGCAACCTTGTAATATTTGAAAAATACCACGCCTGCTCTTTATTTATTATGATTATTATTTTATTTTCAGTCATTCTGTCAAATTAGAAATTATTAATTAAATATTTTTTGGACTCAATACTACCTCGGAATAATATCGTCAAATAAAAAAATTATATTTCTTTTTTGATTCATGCACTACGCCGAATTTTTTTCGAACAACCTATCATACCTATATCGATTATTGATGTTCATATTATATACTATTGGAATAAAATATGATATTTATAACGATTGTTACTGGTTTTTCCAGCGATGGTGTTATGATATAATACGTGTACAAGACACAAGGTAGAATTTAGTTACAAGCAATCGCGACGATATATACCTGCAATGCGGAGTGTTTGACGACGGAATGAATAACTTTGACGGATTTAGCCCGTCCAGCGGTTGCTCGGAGTTGCTCTCGTAGTTTTCGCCGAAAGGATTATGGCTCACGTCCGAAGTCGCATTATGTTGACGGTCATCCTGCGAACACACACATATACATGCCCCGTGAGATGCATTATACGAGTACCGTTAAAGTCCTGCTGGACCAGAAGAAAGGGCGCGTACCTATATATGATATAGGACGGAAGCAACGTGCGGAGGAAAACATACCCATAGCACAGAGATAAAAATATCCTTGTGCCGTAACAACGACGACGACTACGTGTCTCGCACTACGAGTATACCTGTGCAGTTTGATTTTTTGATATTTCCCAACTGTACGTGAGCTATACACAGAGTGGCCCGCCGTCATTAACCGTGTTAATCGAGATAAACAAATCGTTTTTTTTTTTTTTTATGAGCATCCCTGGGCAATGGCAATTTTATTGTTGACAATAGTTTGGTAAATGTAAATAGTGTATTGTTAAAAAAGTCAAAAAATGTAAATAGTGTACTATTCACACAATTTCAAATACTTCTCAGTTATCACGTTGTCCGCAAACCTTATCGGAAAAATTACGAGGTGATAATAATTAACATTATTTCTTTGTAAACTTAAAAAATTATTAAAAATCATGTTCTCAATGAAAACTGAAAATTGAACCGTCGAAATTTTCAGAAAAATATCTCTATAAAATGGCTATCTTCGAATTTCACAAAAATTATAGAGTAAAAAGTTAATTTTTTACCTCATTAATACACTTATATTATCTAAATTATTGTCAACAAAATGGCATTTGCCCAGGGTTGCTCATAAAAAAACAAAATTTGATTATCTCTATTAACACGGGAGATATCGCTCTGAATTAATCCCGGAGGGACACCCTGTATATACTATATAAGTACATTGATTACGTTTCAATATAGTTAGGTAGTATCACTTAACTATATTGTACGAGTATATCAATTCGATAGGTAGGTAAAGTATAGACTATAGAGTACCCGTTCAACATATTGTAATGTATGGGGCCAGGGACCTAACCTTTTTTACTTGACTTAGCGCACTTGATTATTTTACAAATTTTCACGGCGCACTTAAAGACATAAATAACAATGAATAATATATTACATATTGTATTTATAAGAGATAAATTATAATCTTACGTTTATCCGAACAATTCCAATAAACATAAATAATTCAAAAGTGAGCTACTAAAATGGAATATATATTTTTTAATGTATCATTAATCATTAAATTAGATAACTACAATTAATGTAATGTGATTTTTTGGCCTGTTTTTTTAAACATGTTCCTCTATTTGGGGTGAAAATTTGAAACAATAATACACGAATCAGGTTCAATATTTTCCGAATGATTTCTACCCCTAGTATTTATTTTGTTCTGAACAGAAAATGCCTGTTCACATAGTTATGACGTGGACAATGGTAACAATAATAGTTTCGCGTGCTGATAGCTGTGTTTCGTGAAGCTAATCTTAATCAGAAAGAGTCTACGTTCTTTTTTTTTTTTACTGTTAAATAATATTCCTGATGAATATAAATGAAACACATACCAATAAACTCATCATTTTTGTCATTAATTTAATTATTTATGAAGATTAAGTTTATTTACTTTGTCTGTGAAATCAAAAGAGCCAATATGCAGATTTTTTCAGCTATTTTATTTGAAAAGTTATCAATTTTATTTTCAGTAAATTTCATTATATATTTCATTACAATAGTCATTGTTATTAAAAATATAATTTTAAATTATTGCAGTAAATCTTATAAAATATGTTTAACAATCTTAATAAGACAAAAATTACACGGCACACCCAAATAATGTCGCGGTACACTTTTTCGTCGTGACACAGCAGTTGGGACCTGGGGAATCTCTAATACGAGTATAACTAGCCTAAAGATATACGCTTTACGAAATCTCGTGCCATTTTTTTTTAAATTTAATCTATTACTCATTGTTCCATAGCTTGCAATCTCACGGTTTCGGAATCCATACAACTTATGAGAACAAATTTCAAATCCTTATTCAGTGATTTTATCAGCCCTTAAATTAACAGTAGGTCTTGAACATTAACGCCAAAGTAAACAGAGCTCCGCTCTAATTCGCTTTCGAATGCGATCAATGCCACCATAATAACGTATCTACGTCAAAGACAATTGCCTTTTAGTTTTAATTACGGGGGAGAGGTGAATTTTGGTGATATATGATCATGTAGAATGTAGCACAGATGTTGATTTTAATTAGCAATGACGGTGTCAGATTTGGTGTGACAGATAAAAACGGAATTCGTCTCACTATAATATACCACTGAATGATAATTAATTTGAGAAACTATACGTCTATACACCAATGTAACACAAACTTGAATCGAATACTGCATTCACCGTAGTTCACTTCACAGTTAATAAAACGATAATATTAGAAATTATTGTCTGTGACGAATATGAGTCGTTATCAAAATCTGTTTTTAAATTATATTTACATAAAAACTAATCTATTATGGCATTTTACTGCAAAGTACGAGTCCGTGCAATAATGATGTATCTAATAATTATAGATATTTTTATAAAATTAATCGGATAACTTTTGTTTTAATAATGTTTGGTAGTGATCAACATTTTAATAGCTGCGGTAGATCAAATTATTAAAAATAAACAAACAATAACAATATTCAATTTAACGAATTGTTTTTAATCATTTACTTCATCCATATTAAGGTACAACTTTTTTCAAATATTCTTTATTTCATGTTGTGTATTATAATTGAAATACTAAATATTTTGTTTACACAATCATTTTTTTTAAAGTTCAACAGCATTAAATGTTTCACAGATCACTTATATCGTTAAGAAAGAAGCTGTGGCGCACTTTCCATATTAAACAGGTCAAATATGATTATAAGTTGAATATAAAATAATAAACATTCTAAAATCCCGTTATTATTTTGAATTTAAAATAAATGTTGAGGACAAGAAGATAAAAGTGTAAAATATGTACCTTAAATCATATAATTTGCGGCGGATTAACAGTAAAGTTTACTTAAATCAACGGAATTGAATTACTATTATTCTGTTTTTTTTTAAAAAAAAAATAACTACATATATCAACATTTATTAGAATAAAAATATTTAGGGTTGAAATGACAAAAAAAAACATCATGGCATGATTAATTTTATTATTTCTAGTTAGATTTATTTTGAAAAATGTGTAGTTCAATAAGAAAATAATTTAAGTTTTGATTCATATCATTTTTCGTATTCTGTTGTAAATATTTTTAATTTTTTTCATAAAAACTTCAAGTTTGAAAAATGATATAAACACAGTAGGTATGTACGGTAAACCGAGTCTCGTTTATAATCGTTTTTTTTTTTTGATATGATGAATATGATGATTTATCACTGCTTTTGAAATAATAATTAAAATAATAATAAAAGTAATAATAATAACACCATGAAATATTTGGAAGAAATGTACACTGCGTGGCAGCAATAATTGACTAACGATCATCTTGTGGTAAAAAAATCAGCACAATATTGTCACACAGACGTGATAATTTACAAACCGGCCAATGTTAGTAAATTAATAGCATTGGAAGATGTGTTGTGACCCATAGATAATATATGGCTTATGTACTAAACCGCTAAAGCACAATCTGAAATCCATTAATCGCATTGATACTGCAAATGTACATTTATCGGTTTAAGAGTTAAACGTGTATGGCATTCAAATATTCAGGTTTTTTTTCAAAAACCCTATGGTCTACTTTTATGATTGTGCTGTTTTTTTCATTTTTAATAATGCATTTACATTCATAACAATAAAATATTTTACTATGCATAAAACGACTAAAGATTTCTTTGGATATTTAATTTTATCGAAACAGTTGAATATCTAGAGATAAAAATAAACCGTTTTCGTGATATAAATTTAAAGACGTCGAGATTTATTATGACAAACGTGAAACGTTCTAACCAGCCGATTCAGCGATGAATCCACCTTGGAAATGCATGTTTGAACTAACGAAAATATAAAGCTATGGTCCGTATGAGTAAAATTAATAAGGTAGGCTTTTGGATTGTTTATTAAACGAGTGAACAATGAAAATATATTGCTTGTGCGCGTAGAAAAGTAAATGTGACACTATGACCTACTATGGTAAGTTTTGTACCACCGCGTCCATACAGTTATCGCGGCTTTCCTATTCCCAAGTCATTTTGTGAACTGTAATATCACACAAAGTTTCCTTATTGTGAGATTTACCGTTGATTTAGTCAATTGGCCTTCGATTAAAGAAAGGAATAATAAATATTTTTCAGCATTAAATTGTTGCGGATACAACATGAGTTCCTACCTACTTACTTACATGAAATAATTTAACTCTTATAACTTTATAAGTGCATACATATTAACGACCGTTTTCAACCACGGTATATAGACCTAACAATCTCTAATCATAGGTTACTTACACCTACTACATAGTACCTACGCCCAACCACTCTTATCTACAAGTAAACTACTTATGTTACTATCTTGTCTAAAATGTATAAATGTAATTGACGAGTTGTCCCCCTAAAGCACGGATCTATCCAAATCTATACTCGTATTAATATACTTTTTGAAATGTTCACGTATTACGATAACTTTTTTAGTTTTATAGATAATAATACAACATTAATGTTTTCCGTATCATACCTATGCCTCAAAACTAAGTTTCATTATATATCGAATTAAAAAATGTCTATCTAAAATGTTAAAAACGGTAAATCATACATGATGGAAATTGCATACAACAATACAACACTGGAATACATTATTGTATAGAACCTCATTAAAGGCAAGTAGTTCTTTATAATATTTAACAAATGATACCTATATCTACTGTAAATTAATTATTTTTTACATTTGTGGTAAATTGTAAAGCTGTTATTGTGTATTTTATATATTTCCACGGGCCTAACAGTTGAAATGTACACTTGAAAGAATTCGTAGAAAAATCACTATAAAATGACAATAAAATTAAATAAACATTTTTTTTTTAATTTTCAAGGTGAATACATATTGATATTTGTGTTCATTCACGATTTACGCACAGTATCGTTATACGTTGAAAATTGTTAAAATATTTTTATTTATAGTCCGGCTATTCATTTTTACGTGAAATTAATTTCCATTGATTTTTGTATAAATATATAGAGCGTTATTAATTTAAATCCACACAAAAATTAAAATAAAAACCAATGACCTACATAATCATGATAATATACTCATACATGATGAATAGTTCGCATTGTTAGGTATTCAGTTTATACATTTGTGGAGTATAAATATATTTGAAATGTTCACCGAAATATGTACAAATTTAATTATATTCACCGATATGTAACCACCCGTTAAATGTTGTAGTTTTGAGGTTATTTTTTTTTGTTATGTAAAATTATTTTTCATTTATGCTGTATGTAGATGATATTTACCAGCAATATATACAATGAATATACAATTATGTCAAGATCGCAGCTTCAAAGCGAGTTGACAGTATAGCTGAACGTTCAATTTCTGTTTAAGACCTTTTTTTTAAGTCATAACCATATAATTTACTTAAATTTGTCGATGACTTGATTTTCGAACGTTAGTACGAGTATATTAAGGATCGTTGTCTATAAATCGTATGAAACTTTCAACTGTCTTCCATAATTTTTTTTAGGATAAGGTAGAGACTAAGTCATAATTAAGTTGAACTGCAAAATTAAATGTGATAGTTAAAACAACCTTTTCAATTAAAATTTCAATGAAAGGCAGACATTGTAAAACACAACGATCATAATTTTACGCAGCAATTAAACATTTCCCGTTTATAGTTTTAAGGATAAAACGAACTTTAAAATTAAAAGTCTTGCATTGCATGATTCACTCGATTTGTTTCCAAGCTGCACGCACATTATTGTAACAGTCAGCACGGTAAAAATATAATCTCTATTAATCGATGCCAAAATTAATATTTTAGTTAAAATGTATTTTTTTGGAAATAATTGTTATAATAACCGCAAGAACCGTCCATAGTAAAATTGAGTAAATTTTCTTTCAGATTTAGTAATCAAAGTACTAAGTAAAAGGTAAATATATATTATAGTCTCAATAGTCAATACGATACTATCATAAGCTTATTAGGTATGGATAAAGTATAATAGTAAGGATATTATTACATAACAGTGTATGGAAACAATTTTCGATATAATTTACTATAGTATATGAACGCATCATGTATTATAATGTATCTAAATTTATTATGCATCAGAAACTACGTCGGCCAAATACAACCCACGAATGATGATTAAATTAATTAATTAGTACCGTTTTTTCCCCCGCAAACGGTCTAACCATCCATGAAAACCACTTGCATAATAATATTATAATTTATAACATAACGTGGACATGATAAAATTAACGTTCATGTGCGTTAATAGTGGCTGCCAAGAACGTGCCTAATATAATGATATATAGTTTTTTTAACTGTAAATAATTGCGATCCGTCTACTACCGTGCGGGTCCCGACTTATGTTCTCCGAATGCTATCTCGAAACTGCAGTTGAAACACACGTTTGTCCGTCCCTTCGCATTTTCCAGTGCCGTTAAAACACTATTAAAATAATATTCTGCGGTGAGCACTGGCGTCGTCATTGATTAGGAAATAATTGCAATTATCTTCGACGGGAAGAGACGATTTATAACATATTGCAATATATTCATAACATATATCCAGAATCAAATAATCGGCCAACCGTAATTATAATACAGCCCGTGTGTGGGTGGAAAGGCAGGACGGTTCGACCGTTGCTGCAGTAATAACCGTGTGGGCGCCTGTCGCGTGTGTCACTCTCCTCGTCCGTTCGCCCTGCGATACCGTACGTGATGCATACTTATCTGTATACCTTATCCAGGGACCAAAGCCATATAAAACATCTCGTCTAACCTACATATACCACCAGCCATATTGTGTCCTCTGTTGTATCCCGTATACTCGTTATACCTACCACACTAGTGTGCCTCCACAATAATATTGACCTACCTCCCATCATTAGCTTTTTCTTGTGTTTGAAATGCTTGTATTTTGTAAATCCAACATATGATTTTTTTTTTATCAACTTGGTAAAAACTATTTATTTATTAATCTTGGCCATAAAAGTGTAATTTACAGACATTTAATAATCAAGCTATGGTAAATAAAAATAATTTTTTAAAAATATAGGAACCTAAAAAAGGAAGCTCATAATTTACATATAATATGTACCTTCCATTTCATGTTTTTGATTCTAATATTAAAAGAGATTTTATACTTATTTATTAATATTTAATAAAAATTAATTTAATAAAAATTAATAATATTATAAAACAAGCTTCTTATTAAATAATTTCTTTTCTTTTGTTTTTATTTTCAGTAGAAAATTGTTGACATGCATAGTTATACTTTTAGCAAATGTGTCTTATATTATTTCATTGTTTACTGCAATTGATTTTTCAATATTTAATATTGCTAAATTAGTAAAACGGTCCTGGCCATGTTTAGCTCAGGCTTCGGACATAATATGTGTTAATCCTTCTCATAGATGAGAATGACCTTTCGCACATGACCGAACTCACAGGTAATGTGATTGCCACTTGCATATAATTTTAAATAAATTAGGAAATATTATTGTATCTAAATGACCTTTAATATTTTCAAAATTGACTTTTTTAAACTTGTTTTTCATAAAATTGATACCATATATTTTTCAGTGGTAAAATTATTGGCTAAAATTTCTGTTTAGAGACAAATGTTTTGCCCTCCATCATAAACGATTAAAAAACTTATTAAGTAGAAAAAAATACATTTTGGGATCAAAATGTTTTTTTTTCTATGGATTTTTTTTGAGGGCTTAGCCCCTAAAACCCTACCTCATATTAGTGCCTATTGTTTATCCGTGCGTATTCGTCACAAAAAATAAGAAAAATATGAATAGAATTTAGAACATTATCGTTTATCAGTAATAAATGCGAAAACAAGTTTTTTAAACTTTTTAGTACATTTTTAAGACTGCGTATGTAGTTGTTTTTACTGCTGCAGTAGGTGCGTTTGACTTGTTTTAAGAGCTATATATACCTAATACCTATAAAACATAAAAACTACTACATGTTTAACTAACAAATTAGAATATAAATATTGAACTTAAACATACGAAAAACATTACTCTTGGTTTAATATATTTTGCATTTTACTTCTATACATTTTATATTATGTCTTTTCATTTGTAAATATTAATTATTAATTATCACTGTACTATTGTTTATCATTCTAAAGGATATATACCCGTTTATATATATATATAAATAAATAAATAAAATAAATAAATATTATAATGTTCGATGCGTAATAGTACACGCGGTGTGAATATTGATTAACGTAAGACTGATAATTTTAAAACTAATCAAATGAGAACTAATTTATATTACATTTTTGCATTGTTCTCCATCACTCGTTGATGAATATTGATAAAAACTAAATTAAAATTTTCATATAAATTATACCAATTAAACGTGTTTTAAATATTTTGTGTATCGTTAGCTTAAGTAAGTTAAGATGAAAGTTAATTGATTCAGTTTTTACAAATTTGTGTTCTATTCTAACACAATTTATCAGATGATGAATCATATATATTATCTACACCAATAAAAAAATAAACAAAGTAAAATTTGGTTAATAATCTAATAATTTGTTTTAGAAATAAAGAATAAATTTAAAAACAGATGAAAATCCTAAAAAGGTTGAGATAAAGGAATGGTATTTTAAATCTGTAACAGATGTACTATTGCTCTCGAAAAAACGATTCTGAGTGAAAGAAATCGGGTGGGTCAGTTTATATTACTATGAATGGTCTATAGAATAGTGGAACCAAATTTTCTAATAAGGTTGGTTGAACTTTTGCAAAAAAAAAAAAATGATTTGAAAATTTTGAGATTTCTATTAAATGCTAATATCGATAATATAATATGCATGTCTCAAGTAGCTACGATTAATATTTATAGAATAACAATCGAATAAAGAAAATCTTATAAGAAATCTTGAATCTTGTTCATTTTGAAATACAAAAAAGTGGATAATGCGTGACGTGGAAAATATTAAACGGTGCAAGATTTGATTCACGATTTCAGTCGAAGTTTTTTGCACTTTTTTGGTCTGTGTATCTCAATTAGTCAGAAAAATATTGAGAAAAAAAAACCTATATACTCCATGTAGAAATTAGATAAAACTTACTATCACAAAAGTACCAGATTTGTATACGAGGGAGTAATCCTTCTGGTCGAGAAAAAACACACATACATTTAAAACAAATACATTTTTCGTTTCACTCAGAATCAAAAATACAATTAAATTAATGTAGACCATAACTTTCGAACAGACTAAGGTTGAATATTGCAAGAATAATTAAAGTCAATGATTCTGTGGAAATTAGTTGTGCTCATGTTCAAACTTTTTTTCTCTCGGGGACGAACAAAATAATTAGAAAACGTAATATACATTTAAAAAGTTTTCGAAAATATATATTTCAAATTACAATAGTCTTATACACCGAATAAAAAGCCCCCGAAAATATTTAAAATCATCTGCAGCACAATATACCTACACTTCCTTTACATACACCATATATTACATCATACTTATCTCATTTGAATTAATTAATTCATGGCCGCAGTTATCGAGTGAAAACCGATTGAAAACTATTTAAATTAATATTAATGAATAATAATATAGGATTGTATACAAATCTGAAACATTTTATGAAATTTAAAACTATCTGTTTTTGAAATGAAATAGGCACATAGTGTAATAAGTTTCACCTGAACATTATTTTATAAGATTTTAAATTGGGAATGATATACCTTTATCGCGGTACCCGAGTTCCGTTTTCCACCTGTACTCTTGTAGGTAACCTATTATCTAGGCCTTAATACCCCCACTCAATCAAGTGAAAAAGCATGTTTATGCCACTGTATAAAAGAGAGTTTAATATTATACGATTGATAAGCAGGTCATATTTTCGAACAAAACGTTCGCATTGCGTTGAAAAATACGTCTTTTTTTTGAATATCGTAAAATATGACATTGATCCGCATTAAATACAACAATTATTAGTTTTATATAATTTATGTTATAAGTATTTACATAAGTGAATTCTTTTTATTTTTATATGGGTGAAATAAAGTGGGAAATATCATAGTAGTATATGCTACTGTGAAACCTTTTCCAATGCTTTTCATTGGTTTAACGTCAAAGTAAATTTATTCAGATTTTTGAACATCGTAATCGTCAATTTGCCGGATAATGTAATTCGTTTAAATCTTAAAAGCTTTTTTCCAAGTTTTTGTATTTATAGGTCTCGACGTTACGCACTAAAAGGATGTTAGATCAATTTTATATTTTATTGAGTAAAGGTCTAAATGCACAATGTTAGTTGTATAAAAAATGACTAATAATAACATTATGTTCAAGAACCTGAGCAATTGTTTTAAAATGGAAACGTGCTCATTATAATAAGTAAAATATAATATTAGGTAAAACACTAAATAAAGATACAGTTGGTTAAATGTAGTATTTACGTAATATAAATTTCTGTTGAACATAAAAAATGTGAACTATAATTTACTAATAGCATTTATGAAAGGAAATATAATAATGAGAACTATTTCAATTATCGTCGGTAGTTTTTATAAAATATATTATAAACAATCCATACTTTTACAAATTGTTTTATCCCATTTTTTTTTCATAAAACAATATACACAATACTATTCATACCTACGTTATATAATAAAATAGTTGTGTATGATATTATGTATGTTGAATAAACATGGGGTCTTTATAGAAGAAAAACATATTAATAAAAATTTTAAGTTAATTTAAGATTTTGGATGAAACGATGATGTTTTTTTATTATATATTATGTGTACCCTTTTTTACGAGTATTCCAAATAAGTTCTGCAGCACTGTCAAACGATTGAAACTCTCATACATATGTGCAGGTAGATACGCTATATATTTATATTTTGCGTTTCCCAATAATTTAAAAAACGCTTTAAAAAAACTACGGATGAATTACGGACAACCGATGAAATTTGCGGCACGTCCGTTTTAGTCAAATTGGATTTGGTAATTTTTTTGTGATAAATTCAGAAAAAATAAATAATCCAATAGAATTTCATCGATAATAATCCATTGCAGCGATATATTTTGTGACCTTTTTACACTAACCTGGTAGAAATGTATTGCACTATGTGTACCAGCATGGGGTCAAATATAGAACTCTGAATACTCAAAGCTTTTAGGACACTATTTTATACTTTTTTAAGATAATATCATTTAGAATTTACGTTCGATTCAAATGTTTTTTGTCGTAATAAAATATCTTACTAGCATTTCAGTTTGAATTCGCAAATGTTAAACCAAGTGACCCAATATCATATTATGTCGGTCGTATACTACTTCATAATATTAGTTTGTTCACTATTCTAATCTTTCGATGGTGACTTTTTCTAACCAAACATCTCTTTCGGCCCATAATTAACATAATAATTATTGGTCGTAATAACAATAAGTGATCTACTCGATTCCAGTAAGCACTTATCTAATTTTTGTGTAGTGAAATCATTGATAATAATTGCTAATATCAAACCACTTTATAAGCTAAGAATAAAAATATTAAACGAAAAACTTAGGAAACTTTTGAAAATTACAGAATAAATGATTAAATCTATTATTAAAAAAAATAAAAGCAATACATTTTTAAATTATCAACAGTAAACGGCAATGAATGTTTTTATTATGATGATTATGATGATTTCTGCATTATCGGGATACGACGTGCAATAAAATATAATACTACATATTGGAAAACTGTCATATCGTATTTTCCTTTATGTTTTAAATTTATTTGTGGAAACAATAAATCGGAAGAAACGTTTCCGTAAGGTAGTTGACCATCGTTAAAAACTGTCTGTCACATTTTGTGATGAGGCAAAGAGGGCGTGAACAAGGATAGGTCAAAAACCGCATCCCCTCGGTGTGTCGGAAACGGGTCATAAAATTTTCTCTGAGTGTTTTGAAAAAAAAGAGACTTGGAGCATCTGTGATTCGTATTTAGCCGGAACAAACATGATTTCCCACCGGACACTCTCTTGGGAACTGAAAGTTTTTATCCGATGAATAATGAAAAGTTTAGATAGATTTTAATTCAGTCAGTTCGATAGCACGCGGAATTAAGTGTTTACAATTAAATACAAATACATTCAACATTTTCTATCTGGTTTCATTTAAGCGCATTTCAAAATGATTGCTTTTCAAACACTTACCGTGGAGTCATTTTCAACCGGCGAAGGTAAAGGTACTTGGGGACCGTTGATACCGGAACCCTTCATTTTAAAACAGTTTTGTCATGTCCACTTCCCGTACTTGAGTACAAACTGAAAACAAACAGGAAACGATTATAAATTCATTTCGGGTACTCATTTTATTAATCTTAAATAGATCGATTTGGAGTGGACAATCGATGGAGTTTAATTCCACCAACCGTTTAAAAGGTAAAATTATTTACCAGAACGTAAAGTGTGATCAAATCACAACAATAAGTGCAGTTGTATCTAGAATGTATCTTCATATAATATAATGTATGTCAAGTTAGAAATAATTAAATACATTGTGTTCATTTATACGAAACTAATATTTTTATTCATTTGATTGTATGTATAGTATACACTATACATATAAACATTTCTTTAATCAAGTGTGTCAAACAGCCAATATTTGTAATGTTATTAAAAAAAAAACATAGTAAGCCACGCGATTCTAAATTTTAAACCAATATGTGTATTATAAATGAAAATTTTATAATTTTTAGTCACTTAAATATTATATTTATACGTTTGTTTAAATTAAGATGACTATGCATAAACGTGTGCATAATAAAATCAACACTTCAAGCTATAATACCTCTTTTTTCCTAATTTAATTTTTTAGAAAGTTACGTACTTAGGTTTAAATTTAATTGTCCTCTTAAATCCGATTAGCTCCTAGTGTGTGCAGTTACTTTTTGTGAAAATGAGTTCATCTACGACCTCCGAAATACGTTATTACAATAACTTCACTGTACAACTGTACTTATCTTCCTAACAAGAAGTTATATTTGAACTTGAACATTTTATTTTTGTAGTCCAATGTGTTTTAAACAATAGCTTTAGTATTCCAGATTCGTTCCCCAGCACGGCTTTATTCAATTTATTTGTCTTCGAATTTAAAGAACTCTCTACCTACGTCCTTACAGCATAAAAAAGTAAAAAAAAAAAAATGTCTTGGACGTCATAAAATTTCTTGAACGAGAAAATTCCACACGATTCGTTAAAACTATTGTTTGAATTATTATTTTAAAGTATGGGATATATCATTATATGAGAAGTTTACACATTTTATTTGTATACTTTTAAAAGATAAATATTTTTCTATTATTCTTCAGAAAATTGTTAATAATTAGAAATGATAACCCGTAGTCTAACATATTCTTTGGTGTTAAAATCTTCAAAACAATGATATTTTTTGGGATTTCAGATTAAAACCAGGGATTATGATTTAATAATCAAAATTTTTATTTTTTTTTCGCAAACAATTGAAGGGGATCATTATTATGAAAATAATAAGCATATAGAATAGCGAAAAGTAAAAATAAAAATTAAAACTGGTAATAATCATTAATGCAGTGATAATGTTCTTGGTATTTGTATATTTTGTATGGTTGACCTAAAAAATCACATTACAAACGAGTGGCCATGTATTTATGTAGCCATAGCTATATAAACTATATTTTTTATTCTTGGATAACTTAATCATATATTAGTAAGTATGTATTATAATCTCCAATTCATTACGAAGATTATATATACGTATTTTTACTATTAATTATCAGTCACACTATTATGAATATAATATGTACTTCATGCTTAGAACTTTGGGTTTACTTTTGTTTCACCACTTTTATCAATTTATTTTTTTTTAAATTAACCTGCTAAAAATAAACTGTAAGTATATAATAACATGGTCAACAAATGAGGGGTATTTACACACGAACGCCAAAAATCAATGTCAAAATGTAAGGTCAAGAATATAGAATCCAATGTTTTTTTTTTTACAACGTTATGATTATTTTCTAAAGCTTTAATACGGTAGTCATGACAATTTATCAAATAATTTATATACAATATATTAATATTAATTTTTTTTTAGCAGAGCTTATATTTTTCATTGATTTTCAAAATATTACATGATTTTACACCTAATTAAGAACGTACTGTTCGTTTTAGGCGTATTTAATGTTTGACAAAGAACTTTCAGACATAATATGTTGTTAAATACATGAATTAAAAGCAGCAATCATAAGCAATTTCAGTACTGTGTTATGGATATAATAGGTTTTTGAATGAATATGTTTTTAATAATAGTTCTAATATAATTTAAATACATAAAACCAATTAAATTACATTTTTATTAAATAATATTTCCCATCCATGTAAATTACTCTATAAAGTAATCAAGCTCATAGTATTAACTATTAATCCCCAACAGTTCAGTTCCATTAGTTTCATACTAATTATACTCATTGTCAGTAAAATTTCATGCTGGAAAGCCAATATTTTAGTACTTATATAAATATCATTTTTTTTTTTAATATTTCACGTAAGCTGCAAACAAGAATCAAATAGTTTATTTGAACTAATAAATACAATATCGAAATTGGCTTAAAAATGTTCATGGATTGAACGTTCAAACTTTTTTGTATTTTCTTTTTTTATGATGAATACATTTTTTTCTGCGATCATTATGATTCACTTGTTAAATAATAAGGACACACTTCTCATTATGCTAAGCATGTTTTAGATTGAGAGTGAAGATGATTGCTTCTTATTTCATCGACACTTTTTGGTGGCGGTGAAGTGAGATCATAAAAACTTTGAAATTAAAAATTCCATACATCACCGCAATACAGATTGCTCGTAAAACATGCCACGTTTTTTAAGTGCCCCGATTGTTTTCTATAAACCCGGAAATAAAATGGTAAAGTAAACATCAACTTAAACAGTTTTCAGTAACGCATCCTGGCCGTTTTCTGGCAAACCGAACTTTATAAAAAACTAAATAATCGATCATTTTGCGCTGAAATAATATAAAAAAAAAACGCGCTGATAATAATATAGGTAACATTATATTATTATGCTTGTCTTTGCCAAGATAAATGTGAAAAGCGAAACGATTAGTACAGAGATATAATACCAGTCGTTCGAATAATTATTTTGTTGATAATTCAGAGGGGGTTCAACATTTGAGTGACGCACCTGAGGGGCATATTATTGGGCTGTCAATCCGGGCGGGCTCACGTCAAAAACTAATTTAACAATACATTTATATGTGTGTGTACACAGATATAACCTATGCAATAAATCAGAAAATGCGCGGTATATCCGCGAGTTCAAAATATGATATAGTTTCATTATAAACACTGCCTGGCACTCGTCAGAATAATAAAATACAATAACCCCCCCCCCTCCCCCACTGCAGCGCAGTGATGTGTATGAGAATGATTTTATTTTATTATTTTTAACCTGTGCATTACAACAATATGTACACGCCGGTTGTTATTATTATTATCATTTCGCGCGCTAAGTGCCGTTAGTATAGTAATCTGAGGGAGACAGAATAATATTGAACATCGAGTTGCAGTCATAACAGTATAATATAAACACTCGCGTGTATGCTGGATCCGTTCACGTGCACGGCTATACAGTGTTCAGTGCAAAGCATTTCAAACGCGAATGCACTGAACATAATGTGCCACGAACTTGTATACACGCGGTATAGACGTATAAAGAGTATCCCACCGGGACTTACACAGGGCGAGATCTCTAGTGTAAATAGAGATAGTCAAATTCTGTTTTTTTAAAAGCATCCCTGGGCAAAGGCAATTTTGCTGACAAATTTAAGTGTTTTACTAAATAGATTAAAAAGTCATCTCTTTATTTTATAACTTTTATACATTTTTAATGTAACCATTTTATTGTTTAACAGTTTACTATTTACACAATTTTAAATAATAATAACATTATCAGAAAAATTACGAGTTGATAATTATTTTAATTATTTCTTTTTAAACAAAAAAAAAAGATTAAAAATCATGAATACAATGTAAACTAAAAAATGAACAATGAAAATTTTCAGAAAAAGAAACACTATAAAATGACCATGTTCGAATTTCACCGAAATTATAAGATAAAAAGTTAACTTTTTAAATTCTATACTAATACATTTCTATTTACCAAACTATTGTCAGCAAAATCGTTTATGCCAAGGAATGCTCATAGGAAAAAAAAAATCAGAATCTGTCTAACTCTGTTAACGCGGGAGATATCGCTATGCGTAAATCCCGGTGGGACACTCTGTATAGTAGAATAGGTGAGTTGGGTAAAAGATTGAGAGTATTATGATGGCATACTCGTGGCCGTTACGATATAATTATATGCGACGAACTACCACGTCCGACGCGAATTCGCAATGGAAAAATGATGAAAAGTTTTGTACCTACGGGAAAATGTATACGTTTGCATCCCGCTCCGATAATATTATAATAACTAGGTATATACGATTATCGATCTGTCTCTATGAACATGTACGGCCGTCAATTTGCTTGAACGCAATTGACTTTTCCGCGCACGTCAAAATATAATTTAAGTTCCTAAAAGTGATACCTATTATAAAATAATAATTACGTGATTCTCGTTGTACAGGCATTCCTGGAATTACGATTAAGTGTGATGGATGACGAGTCGTGAACATCGTTTTCGCGCGACGTACGTACTTCTACGCGTTTTTCTTTAAAAGTGGTACGTGTGTCAACTGAAGAATTGTGCTCACGGTCGAGATTGTTCACAATTACCAACAGTCACAGGTAGATACCGTGGTTGCGGTTTTAACCCTTTCCAGCCCAGTGATGATTTTATACACCATGATATTTAACAGTTTTTGTCTTTTTCTGTGGCGACTCAGCGACTGTGGATCATTGTGAATTGCGTGATTAAATAAAGTTATATGTGTTTTTATTATTGGCATCACCATTGTACGGAAAATTATTTCATTTTCCCTTCAAAATATTCACTTCTTATCATTCCTTTATCAAGGCACTATTTCTAAGGGGTAATGTTGCACAATTTGTACGTGAACGCCCAGTGATTCATTTATACATCATACATTTTTAGTCAGATATAATTTAAAAAATTATCATTTTCTCTCAATACAACTACCTATAAGAAGTAAGATTAGAGCAAAAAAATATTTTTTGATTAAAAAATAAAAATTTGGGCTTGAAAAGGTTACTAAAACACTAACTGGAATACGAAATAACAAAAGTACTTATATTATAAATATTGTTATAATATTTATTACACGAATTATTAAAATCTTCGCAAATACAATATTGGTGGTTTTCGTTGAAAATTAAATAACGTTATTGTGAAATCGTTGTTTATTTTAACATATTTTTTCAAATTGGATTTTATAAATTTTTACTTTTGTCCAATTTAAAGTTTTTTTTTGTCCAAACAAAAGAATTTGCTTTTCGTTTTTACTCGTATGTCATTGCAGACACTATTGGAAATAATTGTTGTGTTGAAACGTTTTTAATCTATAACATAAATAAGGATGTCGTATAATGTATTGCATTATTATAAAATTATACTCTTCGTTTCACGAGTTAAGGGATCGGATTTGTGTAAACGTGTCATAAAATCAAGTATAGTGATTAGTGTAATGGAATAATGGCTAAGACGTTTAAGGATAGTCGGTTTTGCGGAGTCTAAAGTTTAAAACAAAATTGCGAATCTAGCAAATTGCTATATCTAGTCATTAGCTTTCTATAAATGAGCTGGTCACAGTGAGTCCAATATTTATTTTGTTTTTAGTAGACGTTGCTGATAGTCATCTCTAAAATAACGCTTGGTCTCGAGAGTGTGCTAATCTTGTATGTTATCCGATATAGTCCATCAGACGCAGTTTAGTCGTTTAGCGACAATTAGATCCACTGCGTGTAATTTAACGCTATTACATAAGTTCTAACGGTCGGTATTTTCAAAGGATAACTAAATGGTCGTAGTTCCGAAAGATTGTGTTACATAATATGATGAACGGTGTCTATGAGTCAAGATTAGCGGACATTATATTAGCCATCATATCAAAATTAATAACGGTTGTATACGGAATATAGATGCGGACGAACGTTTTACATTTGTATAAAGTAGGTATAGTAGGTACAAAATTAATGTGATAGAACTGAGTACCTACCTACAATAAATGTGTTCGATTGGTATAACTATAAAATAAATAAATAAACTATTGTCATTTGGGACATATGTGTCAAACAGACGCGTTAATGTCAAAGGGATTTTTTTTTATTTTTTTTTTTGAAAACTGAAAAGTAATAAATATGTCTGTCCAATCGCATTGAAATGTAGGTTTGTATTATTCACAACGTTGTAAAACTGCATCTTTTTTACTTTGGTTTAATTACACAAAATACATGTTTCTTATAACTATAAACTATAACACATTATATTATATTCGTACGACGATGGTATGACCGACAGCCAAAAGTCAATTAACTGTAAAAATATAACAAAGATGTATCTGGCAGTGAAAATTAAATTTTTGTAATAAAAATAATTTTTTTTTGCACTCTACGATTATGATACATAATATATGCTATTACATTTATTATACATTTACAGTTATCCGTAGTGAATTTTTCTCTATCACTTTTATAAATAAAAAATATTTTAAAACACTTAACGTCTAGTTGAATGGTCATAATACTGTCAAAAAGTTTAAGTATCAGCCATATCATGCACGTTAGTCTAATAAATACTGACAATGTAATAAAACGTATTTACATTACTTGGCAAGACGGTCATATTTGTAAAAGTCTTAAGTACGCACCTTTTAAGTATTATTTCTGTGGATCTGAATAATAATTTAACGAATGACCTTGAAAACAATACTATTGTCGTGAACAAAAAAATAATGTGCCGTTGTTTTTTTTTATAAGCAAAAATATACACCATGTTAATCTTTTGATTTTTTTTTCAACCCCTGACACAAAAAGTGTCATATCGAATGAAACATATTATTGTTGCGAACAGCTGCTTCACATAATTTAACGTTACTTCCAAATCGTTTGCATATTAAAAAAAAAATACCAAAATCAAACAATGTCTCCTTGTTTCAAGTGTATTGAAATGTATAATTGATTAGGTATATGTATGAGTCTACTCGTAAGCTTTTCGAAAATTTACTGACAACTAAAAACATGATATAAAATTCGATATGCATTCCTTGTTCCGCTCAGAACCTAAGTTGACAAGAGGCAGCAAAACAATCGACGGAAAAAATACTTGGACAACCTTGAAACTAATCATTTTGCTCATACAAAGAACATACGAGTAACACAGCTTAGACCTGCAGTGCTCCTTAAACTTTGAATCATGTGTATATTTCGAAAGGGGGGGGAGGGACGTGAAATATGTGTGAAGACGATTTAATTTAAGTACACGTACTTAGGTATACTTAGTGCACATATTTAAGAAAAAAATGTAATATTATTCGAAGGATTTTCTATGGAAAAAAATGTTTCACACGTTAGAACTTTAGGGGTCGTAAACATTTTACATTAAATTAAGTGAGGCGCATCAGAAAAAGTGTAAGAAGCACTTGTGCTTAGACGATAACCTAACCACGAAACTACGTGTAACACATATGAAACACATTAATTGAAAACACCGTTACGAATATTGAAAAACGATATTTTTATATTGCATTGCGGACGGCGCGGCATTTGGTCGTTTGCGGAAGCGCGAGTATACCGCCGCAGCAGACGAAACGGCGGGGGAAGCAGCAGTAAGCTGTTGTTGTACGGTAGACGTTTATATTTTAGTGTCGCGGAACAGTGTATTGGTGAACTGCAGCTGGACAGTGTGCGCACGCGGAGAATGAAATATCTAACGATACGAAACCGGCGGGTTTTCGTCCCGCCCGTAGCGAACATCTTAACTCGACGGCCGTTCTCCATTGGATCGTTGTCAAGAACAACACCATTCGCAAAACGGTTATTGTCATACGCACCTAGCCCTGGCACGAATCCGGAGAAAAATAAAACACATAAAAAGTGAACTAATATGTTTGTTTCCTCCCCCCCAAGGAAACACATAGCAGTTTCACCAGTTAAGCTTATGTCTTGTCTCGCTAAGTATTGCGATTCAGTTGTTCGGCTCCTGGACAAAGTGTCGTAAAGAAAAAAATAATAACAATCATAACAGTAATCATACGACAATAATAATTCTTCTTTATTTCCGACAAATCGTGTATAATACGCACATGGCCATAATAATGCTGTACCATACAAAAATGTATGATGTGTTTTTCCGTCCCAGTATACAACGTTTAAAATAGTGCTAATGAATCAGTTTTTGGTGAAATAGACGAATACTCGTATAAACAGCATCGTTAAACAATCGGAATTTAAACGTAATTTTTTTTCTTTATAATGTTTGCAAATTAAGAGCTCATAAGTGAGCGGCTATATGAACGACGTTTAATAGAAAAATACGTGTTTTGGAAAATCCATGATGATATTATATTTTAATAAAGTTAACGACTGTTCGGAACATGTTATGTGATGTTAAAGATGAAAAAAAAGTGCATGAAAAATGAGAAAAAAAAAGAGTACAGAAACAATACAGTAGGTGTTCCTTTGAAGATATTATATGCAGTGCTGTGCAGTCATGGTCAAAACATCGAACGACCATTTTTTTTAAATATCTTCTCTGAAGAACACGGACTTGAAAAAAAAAATTGTTTTTCGTTTGATTATAATAATCGTTTTTAGATTTAACGCGACAACCCTTTTTATTACTTCTCATGCAACGTTCCATATTTTATAATGCAAAAGTTATAAATTGTTATATGTTTAAATTTGGGTCGCATGTGTAACATAATAAATTCCTTCTTTGATCGTTCATATAAGAGTTTTTATTTATTATAATATCAACTACCAATATAACATACATATAAGTCTTTTGAATTAATTTTTCAGGTAATTATTATTACTATTACGCAGAGAAACCTGTCCAATAAATAACAACAAAAACATAAAGCTCTTTTTTTCCCTGAAAAATGTCTACCTTTACCTACGACATAATATAACCTTTCGATTTTGAAACAAAGCCTGCTGTGAACGTACACGTGAAACGGAAATCTAACGAGACGGGAAAAAGTATAAAAAAAAGAAAAATCAAACACGCATTTTCAGCCAGAAAATAATGAATGTTAGAAGATACAACGTAGTCATGCGACAATATTCTCTAACATTAATGTTATCATATCATCGCTTCAGGCATAATATTTCCAAGTCTTGATTCTCTAATTGATATAAGTAATAACTTATATACTTATTACTAATAAGTATACAATAGTATTTTATGGTTATCGCTATCGGTGGAACTAGAATTCACCGAATCACGAAATCGCTGCTTGTCTCTGAGGTAGACTTTCGATTTGTTTTCCTCAGATTCGAACGTTGGAGTTTCGTTTCTACAGGTCTAACAAATTAATTAAAACTATAATCATTTTCGTATAGCTCTATAACTGTCCAGCGTACATGAGATATCTAGTCCTTGAGCATTATAGCTCATTACTTATGGATTCTAATTAAAATTATTAACTTTTTTAATGGCCTGTATAATAAATAATGATGTTTCAATTCAATATCTCAAAAAACGTTATTTTCATATTTATTAATTGAGAATTATATTTAGAAGTCGGGAAGGCATGGCCAAGTAGACAAGGCGGCTGTGCTTCACACCATCTGAAGAAAAGAAGCCACCAACACCCACAAACTATTGTTCTAACAGGAGTTTGACTCACAAAATTACCAACACCGTATAAAATCACAGCTAATGGCCGCAGTTGTCAAAACTTAAAAATAATTAAAAAAAAATAATTCAAATGTAAGTAGAACCCAGCTTCTTGTTTCAAAATAATTTTAACTTTTAATGTTATAACGGAATTGGAATGACTACTAACAGTTGATTGACAGCTTTTTAACTTTTCATCCGAATCATACACAGACAAATATTGCGATCGATTTCAAAATATTCGCTATAATTATTATCCTATTTGATTCGTGTACGAAATGCTAGAATTTAATGTACTTGTCAACAAGACGTTCGTGTTTTTTAGGAGCTACACACTTGCAAGTATCTGTTCGTCGGTAGAGGGAAGGAGATAATACGTACTTAATGCGCCATTAAAATGTCAAGTGTCGGCGACGTCCCAGAATCGTGGGCGCAGGAAGGACCATGGACGTTACAGGCGGAAGACTAACAGGGTGGTGGTGTCGGTTTCCCGTCATATGATATGGGGCTTATAGCGACATTAGCAGTTTAATAATTGAAGCTGCCGAGAGGTGAGAGCAGCGGCTGCACGACGGTCAAGCTTTGCAGGCGCTTCCGGTCGGAAGTGTTTTTATCGTCGTCGCCTTGTCGTCGGATATACTCGTTGACGTTCAATTTTCCGACACAACGCTTTATTATATTGTTGCACGATTCGTACAGGAACGATGAGACTATAGCACAACGCTATTTGCGATAAACGACAAATCGTCGTTGTACGCGCACCGTCGAGGTGCGACTCGTTTTTGCGTTGCAACCGAATTGTAAGCAAATAAAGTCACGAGATCGGCGAAAGGAAAACGAAAAGGGGAAAAAAGTAAAACGAATATCAAACAGTTATGTCCATTTTCGTTCCGGGGGGAAAAAAAATGAAACCCATACAGTTAGACGGAACTGCAGTACCGCGGCCGATGTTGTAGGTACCTACGTAATGTATTATGTTACACTGCAGCAGGCTGTATCGCATCGGCCGACCGCAATTAGTAACAATATATATGCACAAAACTTTTGAACATATATTATTATATTTTGATGCCGGACTTTCGCGCTGTATGAGAGCTTTGGTAATGTTCAACGATGAAATTTAATCAAAACCCATAAGCCCTACGCCATAGTAATTATTCAATACAAGTTACAACATAACAAATAATTTGACCTAGCTCGATTATATTATGTACATGCGAATACCGTCAACAATTAACAATTGTATTTGTGTATGTAGAAATCACAAAAACTACACGTAACTATCGTTCACAAACAACCCACCTACACGACGATAATATCGCTGTGACGCGTCTCAAGTAATCAACGGTACAACGATATACTCCACGATACGGACGAATACGTATTATCAAAAAATACATCTGTACCGAGTTAAAACGTTCAAAACGCCACCATCAGTTCATTCAAAATCACAATGATTTTGCGTGCACTTGACACAACATTACTGATACGATTCCGTTTTAATAATATTTTCGATTTGAAATGAAAAAATAGATACGTTCTGTTTATAAAAAAATCACCATCAAATATTAATAACTAAATATTATTTATGCAGATATTGCATATATTATAGCAGGTATACTCGCAGTATGCTCGTGTGCGTGCGTGTGAGTGAGTGTTTTTCCATGCTCGTGAATAATTGAGTGAAATTATTAATTTATCGATGGAAATTGAAAAAGAGATACCTGCTTGAATAATAATGCAGCCTACAGGTCCTGTATTAAAGTATGTATAATACAATCATTTGTAAAAAATGCGATCGATTGGAAAGTTCTAAGAACCTAACTTTTTTGTTCGTGTAATCTGCGCATCGTACAATGAATTCTAATTGAAATAATGTTTACAAGTAGGTACATAACCTTAAATAATCTCTATTGTGATGGTTTATAATACAAATTTAAAATAGTAATAGCGTAGGTACAACCGTTCGTTTGACCCAGTACAAAAAGAAAACTGTAATTTACCAAAAATGGTATACCACCTACTTATTGTGCATATACTTACATCATATTATCCGTATAATTTGTATAGGTACCTATGAATTGCCGAAACATAGATGATTGTTTTTTTTTTGAATAATAATAAATATATATACTTTATACAAATTCATATTAATAACATGAGCCGTGAATACTATAATTATTTTTCATGTTTATCATGATATCAGTACAGTGCATTAAGCTAATTTGATGAATATCTGACTTCGTAGCTTATAACTTTATATAATATTACTTTGTTTTGTTTTATAAAACTCTTGTGTAGTGAAGTACATTCTTATGTAATTACTTAGATGGTTAAATTATAGTTTTCGGAAAGTCAGATCGGATGTTAGAGCTAAATTAGTAATACTATATAATGCGGTGCTAAGAATCACATTATATATTCATATTGGGGTATTAATTTATATTAATGTAAGTAGATGATAAGTACGTATACAATCGTTTGGTCGATATTGTAATAAATGTACTGAATGCACGGTTTTTTTCAGTATTTAAATAACGCGTTCTTAAATGTAATTATTAATTATACGTTCCTTCAAAACAATTTGGCTTACATTTAACGATTTGTATCATATTAATTCAATGACGACGGGATTAAAGCCTCAATTACTTAGAATAATTAGTCATGCTAAGTCTCACGGCAAAAGTTGCTTTAAATCGGGACCATGTTTAAGGGTGGATAGACGGGTATAATGCAACACCTCTGCAATGTCTGTTTAATTTGTAACAGATACAGTAGGTATTTTTAAACAAAAAGTTCTAACTATGCGTAATTTATTTTTATTCAGTAAGAAGCTTGACCTCCAATCTCGTGGCAGTCTTAGAGAGCATTATTTAATTTCCATCGAAACATTTCCTTAACGGACTGCGATGTGATAACAAATACAATTTGCACAAAAACCGAGACTGTGCAATGTCTAATTTTTATTTTAGTTACTTTTTTATTCAAAAAATATAATTATGTACTTCATGATGTTTTAGTATACATAGAGTAAATACATACATAAACTTGTATACCTATTACCTGTACATAGTGTACATTATAATATTGTGCTTTGTGATATGCATAATATATTCATAATTTTTATCAGTCGTCCCATGAAGTACCTTATGCACGGAGATATACACTCTTGCATGTAATAATAAACACTTAGGTAGGTACTGTTTTAAATTTATAAAGCTTTTACTGTTGTAAAAAAAAAAAAAAGTATACAATTAATTATTAATTAGCTTTGTGTATAAAATGTTTGTACAACACGTATAATCTCCATTTTATACGCACCATCATGCGATGGGAAAAGAAAAAACGGACAAAACAATACTACATACCAACTGCAATATATTATAAAGTTCTATTTTTTTTATTTATATCACAGTAATTGAATTGTGCAACAGTATTTATTCATTTTTTTTTTTCATACGAATCAGAGTTTTATTTTCGAATTTGCTTTAATCATGAATAAACATTTTATGTTTTAAAAAAATTATATCAAACAAAATTAATACTTTAATCAAGTTATACATTATTTTATCATCTGTTATTTCATAATAACAACGAGAAAATTCAATTTTTTTTCACCTGGCAATTGAAATGCGTTTAAAAGTTGTAACAAATCTAGAAAAAAAAGTGAACGAAAAATTATGCATAAGCTCAATTAATTATTTTGTTGTTGGCTGCATGTTATAAGAGTCTTGAAAAATCGATTATATTGAAAAACCAAGACACCGACTGTGAGTCAATATAAATTATTTTATCGGATCGTTTTTATTTAAAGGCTATATTTCATTTATAAAATGCACTAAAATTATATGATGAATAATTACTCAAAAGTATAACTATAACCATATCGCATTATTACCTATCAATAAAAATGGTTTAAGTACTACGTTTTTTAATACCATAATAATTACAAAATTATTTATCCATTAGTTCGTATAATTTCATTTTTTAACAACTTAACGAAAAATAAAAATGTACAAGTTTTTGTTTTTAAGCTTTGATTTCATACTTTATGTATTTTTTGAGCAACAGTAGAATCAATAATGTTTTCATTATAATAATTCAATAGTAGAGTGAAAAAATTGTTTGTTTCACACAATCTAGACGATAAGTTTTACTTAGAAATTATATTATATGTTATCGAAATAGGTAGTTAGACTGATAAGTGGTAAGTCATTTTTTAAATAATGTAGGTTTAAATTTAATTGTACCTAGTGAACAAGGCAATTTTTATGAAATACCTAAAAGCGTGAGATTCACGGAAAAAATGTTTTGGGTAAAATAAATGTACTTAGTTGTTTTGTTATAGATACTATAACTAAAAAAAAGCTATATACCTTTAAAGTGTAACTGAACAGTTATT
The DNA here is from genome assembly GCA_949715065.1 of Periphyllus acericola. Classification (NCBI taxonomy): domain Eukaryota; kingdom Metazoa; phylum Arthropoda; class Insecta; order Hemiptera; family Aphididae; genus Periphyllus; species Periphyllus acericola. The sequence goes on from OX454264.1 coordinate 55,458,555, forward strand.
TGTTAAAGTAACCATATATAAATGTCAAAATGTTTTATAAATATTAACGCGTTTACTTCGTATTCTGATACTTTTGAGTTTTGATCAATAAAAATTTTCACAGTTTTTGCTTTTTTATAAACGTAATGATCAAGGATAACAAAACGATACGAACGTTTATGCTCAATTGTTTTTAAATTTTCTGATCAACTTTTTGGTAATCATTTTTAAAGTGTATAGGACACAAACTAAATTTACAAGAACTATCTATTGCAATATAAGTAGAAGTACATACATAAAAAATACGGCTTATTCTCATATATATTATTTTTTATACGGTTTGCATTATTGTTATTTTTTTATTTTTTTTTTAATTATTCGGAAAATTTTTTTTCACAATAAGCATATTATGTGCAAAGGATTCTTAAAGACATGAATATTTGAAAAAATATACCACTGGTAGAATTTTATCTTGAAGTTCTTTTTTTTATATTTGTATTTTTATACATACAATATATTTACATGCGACTGATTTCTACAAGAGCTATATTTTGTCGTATTATTACATTTTGTACTTTTGCGATAAGAGGATCTGAAAATAAAAATTAATAATAAGAACGAAGACGGACGTGATTAAGATTCAAAGTGAGTATTACTGTTTTCTTATAATAATTGTCTTATTATTAATGTTGCTATGCGTTTTGCGTGAGGGAGTATGCATTGTAGACATTTTTAACGTAAACCAATTTCAATAACTACAAGGATGCATCCGATTTAAAATTCATTTTTCATACAAGTATTCTTATAATTTTGAAGCGCGTAAATTTTCGAGAACTCGAGATGACGACCAATTATACGAAAAAACAAAATACTAAGAACGATATTATATATAGAAAGTTCCGAAGGAATATATAATACGTATAGCTTATCTCGTAACTTATCATTAAATATTAAACATGCTTTACTGAAGTGCGATGTAAGGTTTATCACACATCACATTTGTATCACATATATTGCACACAATATAGAGATCCTTTCACGTATAATAGTGTCCTAGTGAAATGCAGAACTATACACTGTATACATGTATTATCACAGTAATAAATAATATAAATTATGGTGTTTTTTATTTTCCCAAACACTAATATTTCTCTTATAGTAAATTGAAGGTTCAAAAAGGCATTTCGTTGTATCGGAATTTAAAATAACTTTAGTAATTTAATAGTATTCCTGCGCGAAAAGGAAAAACTAGAACGGAAAATCGAAAAACGTTGAATTTCTCCGAGCATATTATATTTGATATTGAAGCAACGATACGTACGATTTAGTTTTCCACTTCGATTTCAACTTCTGCAACTCGTTGTCTTAACAACACTTGATCGCTTCCTATCAGACGTGGTACTACGTACATAGAGTAGTATAATAATATACGAGTGCACGTCACACTTGCATTCTGAATGGTGAACATCTCGAATGTCATCGATATTTCGGGTTCACAGCCTCATAATATAATTATCACTAAGTCTACTTATCTAGAAGGTCGTACTAGATATATATATCTATACAAGATCCTCCCTGGATTAATTTTATCGACCCTTAAAAGACGAAATCTATGGTATGATGCTGAAAGTATTATCGACAAAAATTATGCCGAACATAATAACAGTTATATTATTACATTTTTCTCGTTTGACATAGTTAATCATCGATGTACGAAAGTAGAAAATATAATATGCAAATACTATAGGCACATACCGTATACCACAATACCGTATGCGAAAAAATTGACATTTTATTATTTAATGCTTAGTTAAAATTGAATTTATCGCAGAACCGTTGAGTGTGTTAAGCCAATCGAAACAATGTATGAAAAAAAAATAAGAAAACACGTTGTGTTATAAATATCATAATTACAAATTAATTCTGTTATCATTAGTAGTTTTCATCGTTAAAGTAAACTAAAAAATGATCGTCATTACAAATAATAACGGTTAGGTCTCGTGGTCGACTTACGATGAATCATTTTAAAATAACCCCCTATCTCGCCAAAGTAATCTAAGATATTGGCTCCCGGGACCCGAGTCGCGGGACGAATAAACCGACATACGTCATGGCTCGTGAGTATACAACGAGGATCGTCGGACAGGACGGCAGGTATAACAGGTTACGACGACGATAGGCTGCAACACTGTTTTAGTTTTTTTCGCCCCGTTCGCAGGAGCCGGTCGCAGTTATCGCCGGAGTCATCGGCCGTGCTGCAACGTTTCGTGACACGAAAATCAAGTCGTTAGATATTTTTATTGTCGACATGAGTGCATCACACGAGTTGTACAATTGCACAGTTATATTATACAACGGCGCTGGTGATAAGCAATAGTCCTAAATCCAAATTGGTATTTTATACGCTGCGTGACCCGTATATTATTATTATAATATCGTACATACAGGGTGATTCGTTAACCATGTTCAACCCCCCCACCTCTCCTTTTTAGACGTAAAATGCTTAAATTTTGATTTATTTTTTTTCAGTTCAAGAGTTACCGTAAAACCTATGTTTTCTATAATTTGTAAAAAAAAGGCTGTAAAAAAATTTGTTCTTTCGGATGCAAACACCATATTAATTTTCAAGCAAAGTATTATGTATCCACTTAATTTTTTTGGAATTCTTGATGAATCGAGGTTAAAATTGGGACCAGTACCCTAGGAATATTATTCAAATTTAAAATTGCTCATGGAAAGTGTAAAATTTTTAATCAGTGTTATCAAATCAGCGATTACATGTTTTTACTAATTATATCATAGTATTATGTATTATTCGACTATTAACCTCAGTACTTAAATAAGAAAAATTCAGTAACTACCGACTTGTTTGAATTTCGATTTCGATACAACAAAATTCAGAGAAAAATGATCTCAACCGAATACCGTAGTGAAAAAAAGGCGCGTTAACATTTGAAGAAAACAATTTGTATCGCTTCATCCACACACCCTTAAGTTGGCATGAAAAAAAGTTTAAGAAAATATAGTTCTTATGGTGAATTTAACATCATTTTTACGGTAAAAAAAGTGGTAAGCATGATTCACGAATCACCCTGTATCTACCGTATATTATACGCGCTACAATATGTATTGTTTTGCATCGTGATTCTCTTACGCTCGTTTATGCTAATGTCCCTTTGGTCCTCGGCGCTCGCCGTTTCGTCGAAAATTCGGTGTACGCACGCAACACCATACCGTTTTTCTTTCCAGGACCTTATTCCCCTATAATAATATTAATCCGTAACACATCACAATTGGCGTCTGGCTAGCTGGCTGTTGAAGGTAATAACAATAAGGCACGGAAGTTTCCGTACACTGCAACAGCTATGATGTACGTGGGCTCGTCCTCCACCTCCCACCCGGTGGAAATGTGCCAACGTAATATGTTAACGAGCATAATAGGTTAAATAGATATTTAAGTGTGTCACATTGGCCGAAGGTTATTCAAGCGATAATTGTAATAAAATAATAATGATGTATAACAAAACCTATTATATTTCCAGTCGGAAGTCGTGTAAATAATATAATAACGTTACAACAACGATTTTCCGTCGTAATTCATTGCGAAATATTAAAACACTTATATAGCTTTTAAACACCGTGCACACATTAGTCATATTATTATTATTGTTACGATAAAGTAAAACACATATTTCTCAACTCTTCTCGTAGCTCCAGAAGCGTATGACTACGCTTAATCGATTTCTCATTTTTAATTCAATTTGTTTGCTCTTGCTCTTTACGCGCACATAAGTCGATAAATTTATTAAACATTTTTAACTATACAGTGCTAAATATTGTAAAACGTTAATTTCTGAATGTTAAATTTTCCATCTGCTAATAGGGTTATTTTCATATTTTATTTATTTCATAAATATTTAACAGTATGGATCAAGTTTCACCCGATAAAAATAATAACATTTTTTTTTTTATATATAGAATTATAGTTAGCATTTAATCATGCATTTCGTACCTACACGAATATGAATATTTAAAATTCAATAAGTACGAAGAATAGTTTTTTACAATTAGAATATAATATTATATTCATGGCCATTCCACCATCCTTTTGCAGTCAATATATTTATGCTCAAACGTTCAAACGAGTATGACATGTGTCATACTGTCATGTACAAATATTGAAAATATCAAGTTTTATTAAGGTACCTACATCAGTTCATTAATTAAATATTTGAAAACTATGTAGAAAAAAATAATGATGTTGTGACAGATAACGTGGGAACAACTCCTTCATTTTTTCGCAGATAAATATCGTTATTATACAAAAACAATGCAATACAACTTAACATCAGGATAATGATAAAAGTTATGAATATAATCGTGTTACATATAAAATGCGCCGTATCCATCGCTTACGTAGAGTTTTCGTAGAAGATTGGATCACGATAGCAAAAACTTAACAAAACGGAAACCAAGTATAACTTGAAAAACAGCTTTAAACGAGTCAAACGGCTCAAACGTGGTTCGATTGAAGTTTGTCGTGATACGATAAGTTAAAGAAGGGAGATTCCGTTTAAAACGTGAACAACCATGATTACTCGGTATTGAGATTATACTTCCATGCATGTTATAAACATAAACACAAACAGCAAGCAGTATGTTGTATCACGTGCGATTGTGTTTACCGTTTTTGTAATGTAAATTTGAACACGTGTTGATCAGCCAATATTGTACAACATTATTCGATAGTAATTATTCATTATTATTAAATTTAAAACCCACAATTTACACACGGTTTCCCAAAAACGTAGTGACGAACACGTCGTAAGTGATTTTATTCGTTTGTCAAATTTGAATCATCGTAAACTCATAACTGTCTTATAAGTAATAAAATACCGTATTGTACTTACTGGATTATAATAAGCTATACATAATCGCTTTGCTGTAATGTTTTAGATAGAATCAAATAATGTAAAAGAATGTAAATACCAAAGTTTTACACACGCATGAGTGCATTGACAAATCTCGCACTGAAAACATTATTTATGCGCCTGAAAATCGGTCGGTTTTTTTCGCACACTTCTATAGTATAATCTTCGGAATTTATTATGAACGCGGTTGAGTTAATTATAATCGATTTAATCTGACTACAGACTCTTTTATATACTATTCAAAGATTTGAATTGCAGGTGTGATGGCAGCAAAATAAAATTATCAGTTCTCAAGAAGGTAATTTAGTGGTTTCGCCAGGTAACAGAATTAAGAATTACGCTGATTGTATGTCACTCGTGAGTCGTGAACGTACAAAATATAAATTTAATAACGTACAGATATATGGAAAAAAGAAATTTAATAATAATTTCATAGTATAGTTGATAACGTTATATATTTTACAATCCACTCGGAAATATTATATTCTTCGGCGTATTATACAGGGTGATTTATTAACCATGCTCACCCTCTTATTTGACCGTAAAAATGTTTAAATTTGATTTTTTTTTCATGTCAACTTGAAAATGTTCTTAACTGACTTTGTTTTTTTTAAATAAGAATACCATATTTTTTCGCATTATATTATTCAGTTAATTTTTCTAGAATTGTTGACGTAATGTAGTCAAAATTCAGACAAGTACATTCAGAGTTATTCAAATTTAAAATTTCGTATGAAAAGTGTGAAATTCGCGTTATCTCGAATAAGTAGCGATTAGTGATAACATACAATTACAAATAAAATCATAATATAGGTATTGTAGCACTATTTTCCTTAACACTGCAATATTAGTAAAATTCAAAAACTACTCGTTGAAATTTTGATTTCGATCAATTAAAATTCACAGATAAATGCTCTCAATGAAATACCGCGGTGAAAAAAAAGTGATTCCACCTGGATAATAAAAATATGTTGTATCACTACCCCCATAAGGTGTCGTGAAAAATAATGTTATGGAAAACACGGGTTCCGTGGTAAGGAAAATCCAAGTTTATAAACATTTTTACGGGCAAAAAAGAGGGCGATCGTGGTTAGAAAGAATCACCCTGTGCATGGGTAATATTATGACGCGAGCATAAAATATTCTTTCGCGTGAAACCGAGTGTAGTGTAACACGCGTGGTCGTTTTCCGTAGTACATTTAATACGTTTATAAGCACTGCAGTACGCAACACCACCGTGTACAAAACTAAGCGAGTACAATTTTTGCGAAAACTCTCAACGGTAATGAACTATAATCGTTCGTGCACGTTCAGTGAAGTCGAACAGCAGTGTGGCATTCTCGCGGCAATCGATTTGAAACGTTTAGAGGGGTACCATCGCTCGAGAGCTCGACGGAACAATATGTGGAAAAAGTCTCATTATGTGGAAAAATGCACCTGCGTACTCGTGATCACGTGTCTGCTCCGGTCGCGTTTGTGAAATCCAAGATGCAGAATCGCGGTAAACAACAGCCACGGGATAACGGTCGACGAACGATGATTATGCCTTTCGCGACGGACGTTTTACACATAGGTACATGTATGTACCCAGTGATGTTTCGTGGGGCATACGCGGGTGTACGGCGCATATTAAAATACAATATAATAATAATTAAGATACAATTGAAGTAAATTGTTTATTTTCATAAAAATATACTTGTATCAGTTTCATGATTATGTCCGATCAGATTCGGTAGAATACTCGTGATTTGTTTTACGTAATGCATCACCTAAAAATCAAACCGAACTAAAGAATATGCGCAGTGACTATTAGATGTTGTATTTTTACGTTCTCAGCGTACGTCGGGTTGCAAGTAGTCGGAGAGCAGTAAACACTGCGTGGAAAACATTCCCAAAATACAATAGCACCACGGATGGGAATATGTCACGAAAATTAAGTTCAACTCCATTTGATGCGTACGCCGTGGAAAAAAATTGCGAAAACATCACCGCTGCCGATGGTGTACCGTACCGTCCGCTTTATGTGGCTGTAATCGCCGTGTCGCGCTGAAATCTTGCATAATAGATTGCCGCGAGGAGGGAAATGCGACCGGCGGGGATGGGTTTTTACTTGTTTTCTTGACAATTTTTTCGCCTTTACCGCTCGTTCGGATGACACGGCGTTACGTTTCGTCGTTGAAATCATTCGATCGATCTGCGGGGTTCTCCGCAGAGCGGACTTTGGGGAGGCAACAACGCAACAAATCCCGGTGTGACGTCCTCTTAATCACACGGAAGATGATTGGAACTCGAATCGCGGGCTGTATACCATCCGAGAACGTTACAAATGTGTCGCGCGTTTCGTCCCGCGATAATAGCTAACCCTTGCATAAGCTCGCCGAGATAGGTTTTAGTGTTGCGCCGCTGCCTCGAGGTGTTTCCTAAATTCCCAATACTTAAAACGTCAATCGGCTCTGTGCAGTGCATCGCGGTCGGCGGTGCGCGTATAAATAGCACGGTATAAATTCAAATGATTTATACGCTTACGCCACGTCGTTTTGTTCGTACAGACTTATATACCTTATACCCGCGCGCTAATGCGACCGTTACACTATACACGTACCACATGCTTCAACTGATTTCTGCGAAATAACACGCGGTCTTGTGGGGCTCATAATATTCGGTGGCGTACAACACCGAGTGGAACTCCTGCGCGTTGTACCCGTACAAACGTAAAAATTAAAACCTCCCCCCCCTCCCCACGACCAGTCTAAAAGTAACCAGCGTCGAGCGGGGTAAAACGGGTGGATAAAAAAAAAACCATTATATCGTGAACGAGTACCGAAATCAACTGTCAGCGCACAATATTCGAGTGTCGTAACAATGATACATATTGAAATAGACACCGTGACGTGTGTGAATATAGCTGAACACAAAACGTGTAATTTAAAATACATAATATAGTCTCGTGCGCATTGGACGTGCATAATGAGTTCGTCGCGGAGAAGTGGGAGGTTCGCATATTAAAATATACACGCGCGTGTACAATTTATTTCGAATTTTCTGTGCTCGCCGCTCGAGTAGGTTCCGTAGCCCTTACAATGTTCGCAAAATGTTTTCTCATATTGCGTTGGATTGTTATAATTTTTCGAAATTTGAATAAAAACGAATCCTGTCGATTAATGTATTACTACTATTGGGTTATTTATGTTGTCACTGTCTATAGTGTCTGTACGCAATATCAGCCGATTCTGAATTATTTGTAAAAACGCTAACCGTAAATATCATTGAATAACGTTATGTTCAAATTAAGTTAAGTTAATTTAAGCTCAAAATAAATGTATGTATATTTAAAACATAGTAGGTATACGTGGTTACCGTCGAGTCGAGTTTAAGTTTGCCGGCGGTTTGTATGCGTTCCGGACAAAAAAAAAATCACAAGAACAATAGTGTGTTAAATCATCATAACATAATATCATTAAATATTATATACACCATGCGATATCTTTGCCGTGAATTGCTTTTATATTAAAGTGCTTGCATGAATTATAAATATGATTACCGATACTTAAATAGTGGCCTGTGAATTTCAGTGTACGAATGTGTGAACTCAAATATTAGACGATTTCGATTTGGAGAAGATTATTTGCGGTGTTAACGTGCAAGTTATAATTTTAAACGCGTTTTCATTTGACGTACGAAAAACTACTCAATACTTTGGACTAAAAATAATAACATATATGTAACATATATCCATCATGTTTGATGTGTCCGCTTTACCGGAGCATTAGTAAAACAAAATAATTATCTCTCTTATTTCGTTTTAATGTTATATATTCGTATAAAAGTATATAATTTTGTAATTGTATTTTACACTTTTTTATTCAAAACCTTTCAGTGCTACAAAAAGAACTGTATTAAATGATTGTCTTACAGTATTTAAAATGAACTTGAACCTGAACAATTACATCTAGTATTTTTCTTCGTTGCTGTAATTTATATGTGTTTATTATTGTAAATTGAATGTAAATACTATTTTAATGATATAAAGAAATAACCATAACCTAACTCTTTACCTACAATCCAAAGTTTGCTTATAGGATGTAGACAAACTATGATACCTATTTTGTAAAGTAAATTTGTATGCTTGTAAGTATTAATAACATTGGATATTTTAAAAAAATTAAAAAAAAAAAACTTGACTTGACTTGACTTGTAAATTTATAAGCAGCGAATCCTCATAATATTATGTATATAAATAAATATATTATATTATATAAATATAAATTCTTAGCTTATGCGTACTTATAGACACGGTTTAGTGTTAAGAAATACGATAACCTAAATATTAAATATAATAAGTTTTAATCGTGTGATTAGTCTTATGAAACATTGTTATACTGCGGATAAAATGTTTTTAAATGCGGATTACATAATATCGTGGTAAAAATATATGAATCGTTGTATGTACTGCAGTTTGTTATTATTCGGTTTTATTCGTTTTTAAAATCAAATTTTGATCATTCAAATTTAATAAAAAATCACTCCCGAAATACCCACTAGCTTTTGGTCACCCAACATATAAAGAATGTTCATCATTTTTTATTATTATTTATAAATTTATCATTAACTTTTTTTTTTTCCATTAATATTCCAATACGGTGGTCCGTAAGTGGAAAATAAGTTTTGGGTGATACTGATTATTTTAATGTAATCTATATTTTGCATTTCGAGTGCTTCTTTTTGATGATTTTGTCATTTTCTTAGTATTTTTAGAGTATTTTTCACCATTTGCTCAAGAAGCGAATGAAAATTGTTGGGATTAACTAGAGACTTTCGACAGACAGCAGACGGAACAAATATTAAATTATATGGTGCAATAAGTTACTGTCGACAAAAATGTTGTTATAACTAGGCCTTTCCGCACGTCATATGAACGACAAAAAACAGGTTTAAATGTATGTTTTAAATTATTATTTTAGAATTAATATCTCAAAAGAATAAAGCCGAACATACAGTACTACTAAAAAAATATACTTTTGTAATATAATTTTTTATTTTTTTTTATTTTTAAGCAATCATCAATCAATTAACTTGCATTTTATAATGCATTTTTTGAGTTTTTTTGTTATTTTCTCATTTTTTTAGTGGCATTTTTTGTTATTTTATTTGGGCATTAAAATCCCAGGTCTAATAATTATTAGTTACTTTTAATACCGTAATAATATCATATGCTCGTCATTTCAATAAAATAATTGTTGTATACTATAATTTTCATAGATACACAAATCAGTGTAAAGGAAAACGTAAAAATAAAAATGTTTACATATTTTCTATCGATTATGCTCGATACAATTAGCCATCTGTTTTGTACCGCATCACGGATATGAAATTGTTTTTTTATGATACACTCATAATATAATGTGCGTAGTACATTAGTGTTAAAAATGTTTCAAATCGTTTGTAGATGAAATTTTTATCTTGATACCGATAGTTTGATGTCAAATATTTGAGTGCAGGACGTTACTTTGGTGGGCATCGCAAGGTATAAAAACAAATATTATGCATTGCCTACAGTACCTGTGTAAATACTAATTATTTATTTCTCAAAAAGAACATCGGAATTCTTTATTTTGGAAATTTTGAAATTAGTTCGGTTTATTTCGAAAATGAATGTGATATACATTTTTATGCATTGCGCTACCTACCTACAAATACTTAATTTTTGACCTAATGTATCCAAGAGTGCCAATCACACGAAAAGTAGTTTATCGAATGGTTCGCTGTCTGCTCTAATTGTCACTATATACGCATTTGCACGCCAACGCAATAATGTTGTTTATTTCACGACTTTTCCAAATTTCTCCTTCGTCTTATATATTTTGTAATATATTTCTACATTTCGAAAAAAAAAAAAACATTTTCCGTGACAGGAATAATAATTACTTAAGGTTTTATTCCGTGTCATTTCAAACTTTGGTTTATTCATTTCCCAGTAGAAACTAAACAAATTAAATATTAAAACTGCGTACAAATTACCTTACGAGTACATTATTATAATTATTTACGACTCATAATCGAAACGAAAAAATAAACATATATTTTTCAAGTACATCGAAAATAATAACATAATCAATTATAATCATCAAAACTTATCATTCTACATTATAACAATATAAATTATACTTTGTTGACAAGTAACACACTGGATTTATAGTGAGCATTCGGTCGCATTGATTTATTTATTATTCTAATTTAATATAAGTACCTAATGTAATAATATTGTTTTAAATTGTACGAAAATATAAACTTATTTGTTCTTCATATAAATTTTTTACAAATTTTAAGAAAACATAGATGAAAGGCATACCTACGCTAAACTCTTACCACGGGACATTCGATCCAATTAAGGTTGTCACTATGATTAATTGGAGTATAAAAAAACATCTTACCAAGGTTGAAACTTCATACGGGATTAGCCACTGTCTTGGAATCTTAAAAACGAAGTTCAGACATTAACAAATAATTTGGCTTCCCATAAACAATATGGTAATTTAACTTAAACACTGAACTTGTAAAGTTTGTCGAAATCACAAATGTTCATAAAGAACATATAGCTGATGTCTTACATAATGCGCATAAGTATAAAAGCTTTTAGATAAACGTATAATTGATCAAAAGTATTAAAATTATTATACCTAACCTAACCGTAATATATAATATTTTAATTTAATCGGAAAACATGATTGTTATTAAATGAGAAAATACAAAGGGTCCCAATATTGCAACTATACAAATTTGTTAGATATTCTTATTAATTTTTAATGGATAAACTACGGTTGAATAAACAAGATAATATTATTACAATGTTACTAAAAATCACAACACCGTTATTCAATTATTTTAAAAGTATGCGTGCTGCTATTAACATCTATAATTATACGTCATAATAATTATATAGTAACATCAATTTGTTAATCGATTAAAAACTGTGACAATTATTAAGGATAAAATCGAAATTTTTCTTGTTAAATAGAATTAGATAGAATTAGACTGAAAAAAATGATTACTTAGCCTGCAGCATTTTTGACCACATAAAAATGTGTAAATTGTGACCATTTGAAATTTATAATAATTTTGGTAATCGGTAGCACAAGTGATAACACTAATCTCAAATCTCCAAGACGTATAAAAATAAGGGCGTGTTTTACTATTTAAGTCATAGCTTTGTTGTGTAATGAAAATTTGAATTTTACTTTATATTTTTTAATTGTTTTATATTAACAGTATCGATTTCTTAATAATTCATAGATGCACCATCCTATTGTTAAAATCCGTAGCTCCTATGTGGACGCAGCCGTAGGCATTAGACATCGCTCTATAACTGTTTGCATTCAAATAAAATTGGTTTCCAATAATAGAAACACTATTCACTTTTTACTGCGAATCACTGAAATAACAATACCTGTTTTAGGTATCAATAGACGATTGAATGCATATATTAACGTTAAACACCGTCTTATCAGTAATAGCAGATTTTCAGCTTCACATCGTGTATAGAACAAAAGAAAATACTGACCATGCGAGTTCTGTTGCAAAAACAATCTCTGTTTTGTATCACTGTGCCTATAAGATTGCCTATTAGATCCTCTGAGAATGTCCCGGTGGTTAAGTGTAAATAAAATACTGTATTACAAGATTCAGAATATCCAAAAGAATCAACATGTATTGGTTCGAATCAAATCAGTGCGTTTGACGTGTGTATTCTCGTATAAACGTTTCAATGTCAGTTATACGACTAAAAAAAAAACAAAGGTTGTTGAAATTATTTTTGTTAATGTCCCGGCTCACTCGCGCCCTACACGAAATAAGTCTACCGAACACCATCTGATACGTGTGGACACCCATTTCGACCTGACACGGCGCGGCGTAACCAACAATCAATCATCAACCCGACGGTATTTGAGGACATTGTGAGGGCTTACGACCATATTTCTCTAACATTATGCCATATTTTTGTTTGAATAAAAACCACAATGTCAGTGTTAATCACTCAAGTATTTCCCTCATCCTTATCCAACAGTAAGTCAATATAACGTCAAAGTATGCTTCATTATAAAATGTTTCGTCTCGACGCAATCGAAAATGATCATCTTAATCTACAGTTCAATGCTCTAAACCGGTACTTCTCACCATTCTCCGTGATGCGCCCCCCAACACACAATATATACTAAAACTAAATTGTTGTACACAAATATTTCACACCCTACTCCCGTAACATACAAATAGGGAGCCTCTAGGGGACCACAGTCCACAGTTAAAGAAACATTTCTCTGAACGGTAAATCATAAATGTCAATAAAACTTTCATGTAATTGTCGTGTAGATTTTACCTTATTAGTATACAAGCTCTGTGGTCTAGTAGGCCCGGACCGTAGTTTCGCCAAGACACGGTTGTTGTTATATACCTACTATACATATATGAAAGCTAATGTATGCCTGTTTGTCCTTTATGCATTCCTACACTATTCAGACGATCGCCATGAAACTTTGGGAAGTTGTTGAGTACACTCCCTCGACAATTTCTGGCATATAAAAGCTTACCCGTCGCGCGTGACTGCGATCTCAGAAACATGAAAACCGAACAACAACATAGTGTTGGGTATAGGGGTTGCCAGGTAATTAATATTGATATTAATATTAGTGCTTAAAATCTGAATAGTTGACAGCTATTTTAACTACATTTTATTCAGTGAGTGACACGTGAAGTGATGTGTCAATGTCGAAGGGTCTTTCCGAAAATGTGTCCGACATTGAGAATGTTACCATGATGATGTCGCGCATCGGGTGAATACAGTTAAATCCACCCTTTCCTTAACAAAGATTTGGTTGTCATGGTAATAGTACCGTAGTACATTTTGAGTAAATATATCAATAAATACATAATACGAAAATACCACTCACTCACTGATCACTTCAATAAAAAACGAGAATAACGAAAGTACTTCAAATTTAACTCAGTAATTCTCTTAATACTCTAGCAGCGGTTCCCAAACTCGGAGTCGCATATGTTTTTTTGATGGGTCACAGAAAAATAAATAAATTGACATATTTTTATCTCTTTTTTTTCATTATTAATTTGCTTCAATCATGTAAAACTTTACTTTTACAAAACAATTTTAAGAAAATAGACATTAATTTATTAATTTAAGAATAATTATAATCCGTTTCAAAATGTTTGTGAATAGTAAATAGTAATAATTCATTTTTATTATAATTTTAAAATAATTATAGATTTGTATACCGCTTTAATGGATGTAAATTTAAATTTAATGGTATTTCTTTATATTTTTTTCTTATATTGGTAAGAAAGTATGACTGGGTAACTGGATCGTATATAAGTAAATATTTAAATGTTGGTCGTGGTGAAAACAATTGAGAAACCACTGCTCTCTAGTATTTATTTATTTATTTATTATAATTATACGGACAGAGCTCTTTTTAACATAAAATATTTGAGGTAACAATTTATATACAATCAAAAGAAAAACTTATAACAGTAATTATACGAAATCAAATTAATAACAAATCGTTAAAGGCAGGACCTGCATTGGCATTTCACATGAATCGCGTTAAAGGTTTAGCCATATATAGTTGGTGGTGAAGTGCGGAACATAAAAGGAGGCAGTGTCACTAGAAGAATACAATGGAACTTTAAAACAGATTTTAGAAAGCATAATAACCCATAATCCAGCAAGGAATTTATTACCAGCAATACGTCTACGCTCAGCTAAGGAAGTCAAACCAAGAACAGAAGTAACTGCCATATAGTTATGAGGTTCACAAAGAATTTTGAGTTTAAAGCCAGTAGAATAAAGCGTAGAAACCTGCGTTGAACGCACTCAGGCTGTCTTGAATTATCAACTGTATGAGGATCCCAGACCACAGCTCCGGTTTCTAAAATAGGGCGCACAAAGGAACAGAAAAGTATTTTTAACGATAGTTCTAGTCGAGTCTTTTGTTAAACGCATAATAAAACCAAGTGAGTACCCGGGTAAAGATTGTAGCTAAGTTTGAAACTAGGTCTAGAACAAAGTTGACAGCGTGGGAAACAGCATTACCATTAAGGAAGTATGGGAATAAACGAGGAGAGTGGGATCTTGTGAAAGTTATAATTTTGCATTTAGGGAAATTGAGTGTTCAGATTGTAGTTTAGTGCTATCGTCAGGTTTAAATATGCATAAATACATTTTGATAAGTATAGATACAATAAGAAAGGATTTTTTGAAAATTGCATGATTAAGGATTGAAATATAATATATTAGGTACAATGATGTATGCATTTAACTTTAACTTTTTTGGTTACCTAAGAAATATTTTAATTTGATTACTATGCAGATTTTAATAATTACCGATTCTGGTGAATTATTAGAATACACGATGGTTACGTTATTTTTTTTTCAATAAATTGAATACAAGCATGAGAAATAAATTTTAAACATTTTTTTGGTATTACTTAAAATTATTATTTGCAGTAACGAAAAAATGAAATATGACTCTTAAATTTGAAATAAAATAAAATGGATATTGACAATAGCATAAAGGATATTATTATATTTACACATAAATTGTACTGAATAAAACAGAGATTAAAATTAAGTGGGAGAATAGTATTAAATAAATAAAACATGGTTATGTTAACCTCGACGAGGATCAGATTTATTATAATATTATGGTTGGACTATTTATTTTCTATGAAACAGTAAAATAAATGTAATATCACTTTTGGTACTTTAATAGATGACAAATTTATCAATTTTACAATGTTTTCTAAAATTAATATCGCTCACGATAAATACTAGAAAGCCTAAGAATTCACGATTGTTTTTTTTTACTTTTTAGTTTCAAATCGTTTTGTGTTATTTGAAACAACCGATCATATTATACGTGCTCGACTAATAGTCTTATGAATTGTCATTAAACGGAGTAGCTCTACGACTCATATAACACGTCGTGAAATCATTTGGTGATTTGTCCAAATTTTAAATTGGTACAGTAAATCATAAAATATACATCGAACGTGAAGATATACATAAAAAGAGAAAAACGTGATCCAGTTAATGTAATTTTAGCCGATTTGTTCACGGACATTAAGCTGGGCTTTTCAACTCGGGTGAACCTGGTTGATTTGCTAATTGTTAATCACCGAGATTATACCTGAACTGCGAAAATGTATCAACAACGCTGTACATAATGTATAATATTGCGTTTAAATATTGCGTTCGGAAGTTATTACCAACATTCGATTAATCTTCTAAAATGATCAAAATCAACGTGAATTATTGATCAAGGGAAGTGGATGCAGAAACTAGAAAGCATAATACTGATTTGACGTAAACTTATGAAACGTTTAAACATTATCACGGCGAAGTTGGCTTGCGTCAAAGTTCCCCTAAACTATACATAGCATTTCGAGAATTATTTCGTTCGTAATTTATGTACTCGTTTTAGATGCGGTAAAAAATTAAATTTACTCGCTTTGCATAAATTATTTTGATGAGGAAACCCATATTTCTAACTTTTGACTCGCAGCAATCTTCTTTTCAAAGTTTATACTTTAAATCAAGTGTTCTAGGCATGAATTGCAGTACCTATATTTTTATCCGAAATCCCATAGATGTCCAAATTAAACATAAAATTATACCAATAATGATCTTCAACCGTGTAGGTTTATCTAAATTATATTTTCAAACGTTTCGAATATTTCGTCAACGAAATGGTTCTGCAAACGTCATAATAATACAAACAACGGGAAATCGCTGATCAAAAATTGAATAATGTATTATTTTTTTTTATCAATAAATCGATCATAATAATGATTGAATTGTACCTGTTGGTACAAAAAAATAATACAATAATTATTCAGGTTTCACCCCGATTAAAAATGCTGTCAAGTGTTTATCACTAACATAACTTTATTAACATGATATAACATTTACATATATAAAATAAGAAAAAATATAATTAATAATTTATAGTACCCTACCTATATTTTTGTGATTTTAAAGGCTGAAATATGATTTCATTTGTTGTCTTACTCTCAATTTTTCTCGTCAACATAGCCAGACTTTTCAACGGTAAATTTGAAAGATTTTATTTAAAATTATGCATATTCGATATATTTTATACGACGCATCATACGAATAATAAATGTATTATTTGTAACCAAATTTCGCTAATTTTCTGCTGTTTGAATAAATTACCCGTTCGCACAAAAATAATTAATTTGTTTCTACTGTTTATATTTTTCGTCTACCAAAGATATTAGAGGACACAAATTTGGATAAACTTGTTCGAGAGCACAATAATACGAGTAAATGGTAAGAACAATAAGAAAATAAACAACCACTACTTTCTTTATTTCTCTTTATAGCTGTACACTAATAAATGTGGAATAAAGTAGTACAACAGACTCTGGCGTACTATATACGTGTCACATGACAGTATTTGTTTTTTTCAAATGGGTCTTATTTGTTTACTAGTTAAATACTTGAGAGTCTTATGCAAAATATCTTAAATTCATAAACGCTTCGATGCAATTTTTCCATTTAAAGGTACTGAAATACGTAGTAATATTATGAATACCGTCAACAATGTAAACACAACAACTGTCTGCTTTTATAACTGCATTTTCATAATGATATAAATGTAACAATGGAGTTCGAAATTGAATTTATTTATTCTTCCCGTCACCTACATGTTATCGTTTCAATTTAATTAAATACTTAAAAACTTTTTCTAGACAATCGCTGCAGTCTTTCGAACGCACATATATATTTATTTTTTTTGAATACGATAATACCTACGTTGGAACTTGAATTGAGTTTCACAAGGTTCACTTATCATGAAAGTTTTCTATGTACATTTTATCTATCAAAACAATATTCAGGATTGACGAAAAGATTTGTCGTTCTCTTCATAACTATAGTTACGATCGTCCTAATTATCATTTCATCGTACAACTGCATTATAGGCACCTGTATCGATCTCGCTTTACATTCATGTCTGTTTCTATGTCTTATTTTTGCAGTATAAATAAGTTGCCATCTCCGAACTCCGCCAACATGCGAATAATTAACAATGGTTATTTTTAAAATTTTCTATTTTACTTCGATAATAATTCTCGTTTGATTATAAATCAAAGACATTTTTAACATTCTTCTAAGCTTCTAACTTGTTAAATTAGTAAAAGTTCTTCGAGTGCAATATTACATTTCTATACCTAGTCATAACATTGTACACAACGTCCGTATAAAAATAATTTTGATAATTTGACGTTTTTCTCATGCCAGATTTAAATAATTTAGCCGAGTTCATCGTAAAGTTCCATTGGAACATTTTACTTCTTAATGAAAGTGTAGCAAAGTTTTCGCTCGATTCGGTATACGTACGTCACAAAAGTCTTAAAATCCGTTGGCCATTACGTTTAATACATTAAAAGTTACATAAATAATTGGCCCTAAAGAATAATTACTGATAGTATCATCATTATATCGTCAATTAAAACTATATCCATGTGCGATAAATATTTGCTATTTATATAACGTAACATTTTCCATATGTTTACGTAGGACACTAGGAAGAAATATTTTTTACAAATGTTTTATCATTCTTTTATTTGTTTACTAACATGAGCTATAAATCGATTAAAATACTTGGGAATAAGTAACCTCTGCCACTCTCCAAAAGACATAAACACATTGCTTTTCACATTCAGCAATGTCTGTAAAACTACAATACTGTCATTTGTAAAATACTCTTCCATAAAACTTTAAATACTTCCCAACCTCTATGCCTCCATCCTATAATTATCGAACGTCCACAACATATTACGTGTATATGGTATTAATCTTAACCGTACGCTCGATATTTGTAGATTTTCTAAAATTTTTAAAAAAAGAACTAATAAAAAGTATCAACCGTAGGCACAATTGGCGTTACGATGAAAGATACTTTGTGCATACATGAATAATCTTCTTACCCGTAGAATATTAGCGGCAACTTAATATTCTATAAGTCTATGATAACAATGAAAATCCGTATCGTCTATCTCGGTACCTTGTAATAGCACTTTGAGACAACAATCTTGGTAATTGAACTTTGCAAGCGACTCTAGACACTATTACAACATTAACTTACTTAATGATAAATGATATTAAGAGTGCGTAACAAATTAAATATGTCATCTTTGTGTCTTATACACATATATGCTCATATACACACTCAAATACACACACACACACACACACAAATTACATATGTAGTATAATGAAACCACCCACCGCAATTTCACTCATTATTGTGCCTAAACGGTTATCATCAATGTATACGTTAACTACGATTTATTAAAAACCGTTTAAAAAACAGAGAAGACGAAATGTAGTATTATTTCGTTAAAAAATTAGCTTCATATTTTTTTTATAAATAGATTGTCTTATTAGGTACCTTATTTGTAATTAACAGAAAAACTAAAATTTTGAAAAATTGAACTTGATGTGTTGATAATAATGTTAACCGGATTTATCTTCAGATAATAATATCAATTAGTAAAATATCAATTATTTATTTATCCACAAGTATGTATTGAAACTAACAAAATTACCAAAAAATATTAAAAATAGGTAAGTACTCTAAAAGTGGAAAATTATCGAAAAATGTTAAAAAAGTGTTTCACTATCAAGTATATATCTGCAAGGCTGCATTTAGGGGGGGATGGCAACTACCCCGGGCGCCAATAGTTCGGGGACGCCAAAATGTTCTAGTTGGAAATTTGTTCACTTTTGAATTGTTAAACTCTTAAAATTTATATTTTGTTAATAATATAATGAATATTTTAGGCTATATAGGGTACACATTTACCAGGGTATATACTTTATTTAACCTTTATAGAGGGGAAGAGGGTTCATGACATTATTAAAAAATATTTTATAAAAAACTCTAATTATTATCTATATAAAACCAAGTTTTTGAATCTAAAAAGTTCATCTTCCAAATTCTCCGTGGGTATATGGTTATTTAGGGGTACCATTTTTTTTTTTTTGCACCAAGGCGTAAAATGTCGCATTGCTTATCTGTTATATCAAACAAATTATGCACGTGTAAAGCATTGCAGTATAAACTATAAGATCAACTAAAAAAAAAGATGCACTTTGCATTGTAATCCGGCCAATACATATTATAATAAGTGCTCTCGTTACATGCTTTTTTAGTAGCCCAATTCTTAGTCAAAAATCAATATATTTTTCAAATGTTCACCGATGTTGTTAACATAACGAGTGAATAGTTCTGAGAGCGGTTTCGTCGTACTTGCCATCTGCATTACTGTGGTGCGCGTAATGCAGCAAATGCGACGAATTGTTTTGCAATCTTAATAGGAGTGTCAAAGTATGACGAATACGATATTATTACAATCACGCACCGACGCACGTACCTATATACCTATACTGTACCACGGCTGCGACTATGACTAATATTTCGGTATAAATCGCGAATGTGAGACGGCGTTTAATCGGACGGTGTTTGCAATATAAACGAAAACAAAACATCAAGTAAAGGAAAAAAGTTAACAGGATTTTTTTTTTTCAATCACGTAACGAATAATATACAAATCGCCGTAATACATTTTAATACTTTACTAAATCCCTCGGCCCGTTTTCGATGGTTAATTTTACCGCCGGTACTTGGGGATTCATGCGATTATAAACACATAGAAAAAAATGCATTCACATAATGTAGCACAATTTTGGATTAAAAAGTGAACACCAACATCCGGTGAGCATAGAATAATAGCAGTTATATACTATACGGTATTCGCTGTAAGAAAAAAATACGTTCCTCGTTCTCCGAGACTTAAAAAATTAAAAAACAGACCAAACTCCTAGGCTGAGTGGGATATTGGGAAGGGTCATTTTAACTTGAAAACAATGGTACAATTGCTCTCGAAAAAACGATTCTGAACGAATAAGGTCATGTGAATCAGTTTATGTTTCTAAAGATGTTCGATACTATAATGGTAACAAACTTCTGAAAAAAGCGAAGGTGAGATTTCAATATTTTGACATTTGAAAAAAAAAAAATTGTTTTGAAAATTATAAAGTTTCCGTTGGATGTGAAATTACTTCACGATATGCTTTCGATAATATAGATATGTAACGAGTAGCTACGATGATGGATTATAGAATAACAATCAAATCATGAAAATGTTGTGAAACAAGTGTATAGTGCGTGACTAAATATAACGTAGGTGGTGCCGGGTTCGATTCTCGATCGACAGAACATACAAAAAAAAGACATCACGATAAAACCAACACATTCCTCGTTTCACGCAGGAATCAGAATTCAAAAGAACAAACACAAAACAACACAGAATAAAATGCTTTTTTTTTCTAAATATTTACTCGTTTTGAATTTGTTCGGTGTAAGGAGAAACTTGTATCGATGCAGTCAAAGAAGACCGTACTGCGATAAATATCAAACGTTATTTTTTAATTGATAATTAAATAAAAACAAAATGCGTGTTACGAAGTACCATACGCTTCGGAAAATGTCGTTTTTCAGTTTGTTACAGAATAATATTTTATTTCAAACATGATTTTACCCGACCGTTTGTTCAACATTTTCATTAAAACCGTGTTATGATGGCTTAAGTCACATGCGTATGATAAACAAAGGGCCGTGTCGGAGAATCCTATCAAAAAATAAAAAAAAAAAGTTCAACATTTGAATTTGTTTACATACGTATGACGCATATGAATAATATATAAACATTAATTTCGTATCATATACTCGTATAATCTACATTTAACAATAAAAACACTGCGCAGCAATTTATTATGTGTTAATTGTATCTAAACGGTTTTATATTGTTTCGCTACATAAAACGTCTGGTTTAATTTACGAAGCTTTTAATAGCATCGACGTCTAACGCACTCGAATAACACACATCTACAACACATGACTGACGCAATACGGGGTTTGTTTCCCTTCCTGTCCCTCACCACCACCACCCCGCCGCCGCCGGAGCTCGTATCGAATAAATCTTTTAATTTATTTTTACTCATTAATTATTCGTTATTTCGTTGCGCGCATCTCGTTGATTGATTTAAGCTTAAACTATTTTAATATTTCAATACGACCGCTACTAGTGCACTACTAGTGCACGTACCGCGTACGAGCGATCGAGTCCGTCTCGCGTTTTCCGGACGTATCGTTAATACATTTATCAAACCATTAGGCAACGTCACGCGTGGGTATGCGCACCATGTAATATTATAATATTTTCTAAAGGAATTCCGTTTACTCTATTTTTATTTATGATTTCCCATCAACCGCGTTTGTGCGAGACACTACTCGCGTGTTCGATGAACCGTGCTTTTCACGGCTTACATCAGGTTTATTATTCGTTGATGGTCCGCGCGCATATTTCATACGGGCAAATTTGAATGTACATTTTATATACGTATATTATATAAGTGCGATGCGTCGGTGATTTATGGAGGCCAACAGCGTTTTGTCAACGAGGAATAAAAATATATTCGCGGATTACTATTATTTATTTTGCCTCCAAGAGCCGTCCACAGTTCTACACGCTCAACAGTTAGCCGGACTACGTTAGTTCCGACGTGGACACGCATTTTACGCCGTTTACGTCGGCGAGCGCCAAACGCGCTTTTAGAATTTTTTTTCCCTTTATTTTTTCTATCATTATTTCAATTAATGTTTGGTGTAAATGTAGTAAACTCAGAGTTTTTGCGAGAGATTGTGCGACGGAAACTGTTGCTTTACAGTGTTTAATTGTTATTCTTTCAAGTAAAAAAAAAAAAACAACAACACGTGATAACTTCAATTATGTACGTACGAATACATTTAAATTTAAATACTTTTTACTGTTTTATTCTTATTTTGCATTCTCCCACTGTTGAACACAACATTATTGGGTAAATAAGACTTTCGTATGATATTATTTAATACGATTTAATCCTTATAAGTACTTTAATGGCTTGTAAATATTTGCGAATAGAAATGGACTTTTGGTATAGTTGTCGAACTTTGTCGGGCTCATATGCTGTATAAAATATAATATATATTAATGTTGTGTTGGATTTAATTCAAAGGCAATTTTTTTAAAGAATAATTTTATTTATTATAACAAGACATTTCGGTAGTTGTTATCAGTTATATTACAGTAAATTTGTCACTTTGAGATATTTCATATTACTCTTATTGCAAAGGACTTAAAGTACTCATACCTTCAGTATCAAATTTCCAACCGATAATCGTGTTTCATGTCAGGATTGCGCTGCAGTTTCGTGTAGCTTCTGCGCCACGTAATACTGTTGGATTTTTTTTATATAATCTTATAAATCGTTTTTAACCGAAACAACAAACCCCTAGGTCGGGTGAGATACAGGGATGGGTCTTTTAAACTTGAAGCCAATGTACCATTACTCTCAAAAGAAAAACGGTTCTGAGTGAAGGAGATCGGGGAATCAGTTTGTATTTCAAAAGATGGTCGGTATAGTATAGTAGAAAAAAATTTCTAAATAAGGTTGTTTGAACTTTTAATCGAAAATTTCAAATTCCCTTTAACGGTACAAATCTCATTAAAATATTTATGAAGGGCTAATATGAGTACTCATCATATGTTTCAAGTCATTACTATTAACATTTATAGAATAACAACCAAATAACTATGATATCGTGCAATCAAAATTCGTTGAAATATCAAATTTCGTCAAACTATTATTTTCTAACGCTCATAAAAGTTATTTGCGACCAACCAGTAAATACATTTTTATTTGTTATCTCATTTGTAAATCTCGTGAAAATTGTTGAATCCTTAAAATGTAAACAAGTAGAAAACTCCTCTCTCTCTCCTCTCCCTCTCCAACACATTGCAACTGTACACAATTTCCGATAAAAAAGTATCCGGTTTGTCACTGTCGAAATCGTGTGAACAAACAAACAAAAAATAAAAATACATTATGATAACACCAATACATTCGTTTTTTCATTAAGAATATCTAAATGTACCATCACGTACTGAGAGTATAAATTTAAAATAATTCAAATAGCAATAAATCAATTAAAAATCATTAAAAAATTAAAACATATCAATAAAAAAAATTATCAAAGCACACTTGAATCGATAGAGCTAATATTAGAGCTATATTGAGTAAGACCAAATAGATTTAAACTAAGCCCAAAACATATATAATCGTACCGACGATTTACTGTGAAAATCACTAATATTAAGTAGATACACAATAGCTGAGTAGTATTTTCCATCGTTCAAATTGAAAATGTAATTTTTAGTACAAGCGTATTGAAAAAAAACACGTATAAGGCTCTAAGCCAAAGCAGAACTTTTTATTGTAACAAAAACGTAATTTTCAGTTGCAGTTTATTATTTCAGTACAAAATCATCGTATCACATAGTACATACACACATCGGTGATGAATAAAAATTCAATCTGAAGTGATTACTGACGCACATGATTTTGCTAATATGTTTTTACTCGAACTTCTAACCAAGCCATGATTCTATATTACACAAACAATTCTGCAGATTTTGTGTGTATAATACTCCGATGGAACCTATTATAGAAGAATAATTGTTCATTATTCAATTTAGCAAACCAACCACATGAATAGAATGGCATTCTAGTGAAAATCCCCAAAACATAGCCGCAAGAACATGGGAGTCGTTGTAGTATAACACTATACTGTACAGGTTTTATATGGTATTAAACGTCAATACATGTGGTCACTGCGGTCACATTATGCGAGAGCGCTTATATTTAAAAACAACGCATGGCCTATCGTTCACCGTAAATTTCGCATAAACGCTGAATATAAAACAAACAATTATTCGCTTCTCAATCAATCACCGTGTGCTCATTAACTTTAAAACGGCATCCAGCGTATTACCATTAATTATTGCAGTAACGACATATAATTATTTTGATAAAATCGACTTTGGCATGTTGGGATGCCTTACTCGCGGTGTCTCCCACAGTTTAAAAAGTAAGTCTCTTTACCGTATAAATACCTATAACAATCAACCTTTGTACTCGATCAAATTAAATATCACAAGCCGTTTAATAGCGTTCTCCGACGAAGATCCGTGTGAGGGGTGGAGGGGGTCGGGTAATATTTCATAAAAAAGAAAATCGCCCTATATACACGAATGTTGTAATATAATTTGGTTACTAAAACCATCTCGTACACACATAAATGTATTCTGAAATGTTTTTATTTTTATTTATTCAATGCTTCACGTGCGCCGAGAGTGTTCCAAAACTTGGAATCGTTATACTTTAAGGGTACATATGTGCGGTCGGGCAAACCAAGCCTTTTCGTTACAATTTAATATTATATTACATATATATATATATCGATCAAAACCACGTGTTAGCCTATGAATAATTAATTGATTGCGAAAAAATATAACTATGATGTAACATAGATAATATTAATTTACGTCGACGCACGTTCATTTTTATTTTTTGCATTGTAGAAGACTGCCACATTATATAACAATAATTAGGGCCCGGATTCAATTGACTGAAAAACTATCGAAAATGCTCTAAAAACTATCAAAAATACATTTTTCCGCAAAAATTTCCTTTAAAAATTACTAAAACAGATATTTTTATTAAATAAAATGTTTCTTTAGGTACCTGATTCATAATTTATATAATTTAAAAAGTACTATAGTACTAAAATGAAATTTTAAAAAAACTGAAATTGAAAGTTTGACCTGATGGAGGCGACGATGATGTTGGCTGAAATTATTATCTTTAGTTAATATTATAAATTAGTAAAGACTTAAATTTAAATTATGAATCCCTGTTTTATACAAATATGCATTAGTACTAATAAAATGCTCAAAAACTGATAAAGATGAATCCATAAATGAAAATAATTTGAAAAGTTCAAAATGGGGGTTTCACCATAACTGTTATATAAAACGAATAATGTACTTGAACATTATAGTCTAATATCACCTAAAGAAGATTCACTTCGCATTGAAATCAAGGCCCAAACAGTAATATATTATGTAATCGAAAATAAAATATGAACTGTACAACGAAATCATTCATTGTTTATATTTTCACTCCGGCTATCTCTCGAAATTATTGATTTACACGGTTCCAACGATGCTCATGTTTTCATAAATTATTTTTTCGTTGATCTCAATTAGTAAATATATCCGTTTAGTGCAACTTCTTTACGGTTTAATAATCAAGCACTATTGGTAATTCCCAACAAAACATGTACATGAGTAAAAAAACAGGAAAGCAAATTTTACTTTAAATTGAATGAAAAATAAACAATAAATATCATAAATATAGATAAAATGTTAAGGAATAATAATATGTAAAATATTGTCATAACTCTATGTTATAAATTTACTCAATCCTTATACTTATACTACATAATTTTATACGTACGTTGGAACGAGAACGGGTTTCGCTGAACTGCTAAGTACCTATATAAAACAAACAATCCAATAATATTGAATTTATGTATAAAGTTTAAGTTAACATGTACTAAGTGAAGTTAGTTCATATTTTATATGAACGTTTTACTATTTTACATTGTTACACGAAAATAACGTAGGTATATATGTGACCTTTAAATATCACTTGATCAATTAAGTGAATTCTCACTCGAAAACCAAAAATCAAGTCAAAGATTATCAAAACTGTTTACTTGTACAACTGATTTTAATACGAAATGCACCAAATAAGTTTTAAATACTTTAGTTTAAGAAATCATCTATAACTATTCAAAGAAATATGATCACAAGCAATTATATTTTTGTAAGACTCAAAAATGTGTAAAAGTTATTATAAAACAATTAGTACTACAATGATAGAAATTGGTTTTTTCATTAAAATGTTTTTCACTAAACGTCTATCTGGCTGTGGTCAACATCGATGAAACTACTAATTATCCTGTCGAATTTCTGAATTCATTGAAACTGCCGCACCGGGTCTGTCATATTATAGACTTGTGTGAACACTCCTATTTTGTTCTTGCTAAATTTTAAATCATCTAAACAATGCCAAGGGACCAGGTTGAAAATCAAAGTCTTGTACCGCGGTATATTGGAAGCCACAATTTTAACCGGGTGCGCTCAAGGCGAAACTGTATTTGATGAATTTGTACCAAGAATTCCTTTAACTCCTAACGACCTTCCATTCGAATTTAACCGATTACCGTTTCCTCTTAAAAGCTGCATTGCAATGACTATAAACAAGTCTCAAGGGCAGACTCTCAGACTTGAAAGAAAACGGTTTCTCACGTAGCTTATTCTACGTAGCTTGTACACGCATAAGCTCGCCCAGTGAAGAATGTTGTCTTGAAAGAGGTTTTGTAGATAATGTTTATAGACACTATAAGTATGACATTTTTTAAACCTTTGCATCTAAAAACCCTATATAGCGGTTGGTGTAATCTAAAATATTTCGGTCGTTTGAACTCGAAATTTAAAATAGTGGTTCCTCTAATACTCAGGAGGACAATAAGAAGGGATTTCGAAAAATGTTGGCCAAGACTGTTCCGTGCGAAGACGGGTGATTAAGCAAGTATTATTATAAAGTATCAAAAAAAAAAAAAAATTTAATTACATCGAATCGGAGAATTTCTGTATCATTTGTCGAAAATGTCTTAAATTTCAAATACTTTCATAAAATATATATAATACATAGTGGCACAGATCGATTATAAATTTATGTTTTTTTTCCTTCTTTATTTCCATGCGAGTATAAACATAATATAATTTTGATATAACTATTCAAGAGCAATGGTTTGAGTGATAATAGTTATTTTACTAACATATACAAACAAAAGATGACGTTAGATTTTTTAAGTCGAAAAACTATGAACAATATTAATACAATCGGTAATACCTACGCATTATTTATACAAGTTACATTGTTCCACAATACGTGTCGAGTTAAGTATTTATGGGAGTATATTATTACAATAGTAGCTGAACAGGTAAGTAACTATAATAATAGTTAATGCTAAATACAACGATCAATAGAGTGGATTTATGAAGTACTGAAACATGTTTCTATACAGGCACGTATTCAGGGGGGGGGTCCATGGGGTCTGGACCCCCCCCCCGAAATTTTTCAATGATTGCAAATAAATCTTTATCCTTTGTAATGATGTAAATAAAAATAGAAATACATGGTATAGCATAATAAATGAATATTATATATTTATATTGTATTGTGGTACAAAAATAACTTACTGAACGTTTGAATACCTATTATTTTATCGTGGAAATACGACGCATGTTCGCAGTAGGGCTAATTGATTACATCAATTATTATCTTATAATATGTTGTACCTTAAAATAACTGATGTATTTTTACACATTATCGGAATTGTTGTAACAAGTCGTCGTTCAATAGCAATTATCAAATATCAATCAACATTCGGCAGTTTGTCAGTGTCTTTCATTTGATATTGATCATAAACGAAAACTGTTACGAACTTTGTTATTAGTGGATTCTATTTTATTGCGATATTTTATTTAATATTTTAAAATTGTCAATTTAATTGTAATAATTAATTATAATGAAGCGAGGGGCATTAGATAAGTTCTTTAAACCTGAAGCTAAAAAGCAGTCGGGTAACTGCGATCCGAAATGTAAGCCTGAAGAAAAAACGACGGTCACAACCGAGTTCACTACTCCGGACATTAAAAATGTAAGTAATACTAACATAGATATAGGAACGGTTTCAATACAATTATTTAAAAACAAAAGTCAATCTTCCAATAACGATTTGTTTAAAAGTAATGTTATGGATTCATTATTTATACCTGATAACACTTATGATTTTCCTGTTCGTGAGTATAATAAAAAGAAACTCAAATTTCAATGTCATTGGTTGGAAAAATGGAGTTGGTTAGCATATTCAAAAGAACTGGATGGGGCGTTCTGTACATTTTGCGTTTTGTTTTGTAACGAACATGTGGGAAAAGGATCTCATGAAAAAATTGGATCACTAGTGGTTAAACCATTTATTAAATGGAAAGACGCTATTGAAAAATTTAAATCACATTCTGATACGGGTTACCATAAATTTTGTTTAAAAGCTGCTGATAATTTTAAAAAAGTTATAAGTGGGAAAATTAATGATATTGCTACACAATTAAATTCGCAACGTAATCAACAGCGTGAGGACAACAGATCAGCTCTTAGACCTATTATAGAAACAATATTATTATGTGGTGAGCAAGAACTTCCTCTCAGAGGGGATGATGACAGTGGTCCGTTCTCATTACAAAAACCAATAAAAAAAGATGGTAAATTTCGTGCTCTACTTCGGTTTAGGGCTAATTCTGGGGACGAAAATTTAAAAAAACACTTATTAAATTGTCCAAAAAACGCCACCTATTTAAGTCCGACCATACAAAATGAGATCATCGAAATCTGTGGAAATATAATTTTAAAAAAAATAGTCACTGACATAAATGCAGCTGGTTGTTTTGCAATTCTCTGTGATGAAACTTTAGACGTTTCTGGAATAGAACAACTTTCCCTGTGCGCTAGATTTATAAATCTAAATAACCAACTTCGGGAAGATTTATTATGTTTTATTCCAGCTTATGATCTTACTGGAGAAAATCTATCAAATTTAATTTTAGAAAAATGTAAACAGTTAGGTTTGAATATGAGTAATTTAGTCGGACAGGGATATGATGGTGCAGGAAATATGAGTGGACAGTTCAATGGGGTTCAGTCAAAAATACGGCAAAAATTTCCAAAAGCAATATTTGTTCATTGCGCGGCACATAGATTAAATCTAGCACTATCATCAGCTTTGTCAATTTCAAATGTCAGAAATAGCCTCGGTGTAATGAAAGATATAATTAATTTATTTAGAAATAATGCTTTAGCCAGCCAAACTCTTAAAAAATATACTTTAAAGCATGTTCCCGAATCTAAAAAAACTCGTTTGGTGGGCCTATGTGAAACTCGTTTCATAGAACGTCACGATGCTATTAATGTTTTTGTTGAGCTTTTTGAACCTATCATAATCAGCCTTCAAGATATTCAAGAAACGACACGCTCTGTATCAGCTAATGCTTCTTCACTTTTAGCAGCAGTGGAAAAAAGTAGTTTTATTATTTCGTTATTAGTTTGCGAATTTCTTTTGAACTTCACGCTTCCGTTATCGCATTATTTACAAAATCCGGCCCGTGATCTTTCGTCTGCCATCAACTACGCGAATGATATTATAAATAAATTAAAACATATAAGAATTAACTATATTGAATCATTTTCACCAATTTTTCAAGAGGCTATTAAATTAAAAAATCTACATTTTGATTCAGATATTGTACGTCCTCGCATCATTAAAAATCAAAACAATAGGGCAAATTATGATTGTAACTCATCGGAAGAATACTATAGAGCATCTATATTTGTACCATCGATAGACAGTCTCATTTTAAATCTGGAAACCCGTTTTAAGCAAAATAATGTTATTTTATCGTCTATTGAAATCATATTGCCAAAATTTGCTCAAATTGAAAATGTTTCAAAACTTCAGAATCTAAATGTATTTTACGGTGATCGTGTATCTGAAAAAGTGATCAAGTCTGAATACTTGTTGTGGTGTGAAAAATGGAAAGATGTAGAAATAAAACCAACGGAAATGATGAATATTTTGGATGCGTGTGATGCAAAGTTTTACCCAAACGTGAACTACTTATTGAAAATGTTGGCAACTCTACCGGTATCGACAACAGAAGTCGAACGATCATTTTCAACATTAAAACGGTTAAAGACTTTGCTTCGAAATAAAACCGGAAATGAGCGTTTAACGGGACTTGCTCTTTTATCCGTCCACTGGGATATATCCATCTCTACTGATGAAGTATTAGATATAATGGCAAAAACTAATAGAAAAATTGTGTTATAAATATAAAGTTAATTAAAATTTGATTGTATTTGTATTTGTAATGTCTTAATTAAAATGTAATTAAAAATAAAAGGTTTTTATATGTTAAATACGAGTATATTAAAAATGTATTAAAAATTATTTATTTTTGTACTATGGGGGGTACATTTGGGCGGTATTTTTTTAGACCCCCCCCAAAATAAAATTCTGTCTACGTGCCTGTTTCTATATTAATTCGCAAAAGGACATCAAGCGAATCGAAATGGCAAAACTAACTCTCTGAAGCAATGTTGATAATATAACTTATGATTAGTCTTACAGACCCTCAATAAAATAAGTACATCGTTTTTGCAGGTTCATAAAGGCCACGTTTACCTAATATTGGTCAAGACACTGCTCTTAAAAACTATTGACTTAACATTCAAACAACAAGTGAAATATTATTACCTATAAATAAATTGTACGAGAGCAATTTTCATAAACTCAATCATAGTAATGATAAAAGGGAGGTTTTTCATTTACAAAAATTGATTAAATAAAAACACTTATTCCTTTTGCAAGTAGCAAAAACTTTTGATTTTCGGAACACAACGTCGGTATAAGTAATAACAATATTGCATCGGCAAATTCGTCTGCTGATTATAATTTAGACGTTAAGCGTCGCGTATTGAGTGTACACCTACGTCATTGCACAGTTGTAAAGACCAAAATGGTTAGGTAACGTCGTTATCGATAAAATAGTAAAACATATCATGAATAAACAATGAAAGTTCTGCCAAGTCCGTTGCATTAAAAACACTACAATTTTGAGTAGGAGAGCAATTTCAGCTGGATCAAAATGCTTTTAAAATGTCATGCGTACAGCATAAACAATTCGATTAATTTCGGGTAGCGCTGACGTACTCATTATTTCGTAAAACCCCTGGAACAGCTAAATTTTATTTTCTAACGAAAACACAACAGACATAATATATATTATATGTATATATTTATATACTGTATAGCGCGATAAATAGGTACCGCATATTGTTATATTTTGTACTAGAAGTTAAAATCAAATTTTTATATTCTCAACCGGCACCGCATAACGGAATGGCCGTTAGCTGAAAATTACGAGGACAATCCATTTTTAAGTTGCCATATTTTTTGTAATAGTTCAAAAAGTTACATTATTATATTTGTTCGCTCAATATTAACATAACCTAACGCTTATAACTAAAGACCAGATTTTGCATTAAATGCATGTTGTTATTTTCTTCAGCATAATATGCAATAATATGTAGTCAATGAGTATCCATAAATTATTACTTGATTGATTGGATAACAAAAATGTATACTGCATATTGTTACGCATTCCGACGTTAGTGGATGTTCCGTACGTATTAGAATATTTTGCATATTTGTTCGCGAAAAAATGTATAAATTTATAAAAAAAAGTTATTACGTTTGTATGCTGTCAAATACTGAACGTTTCAAAGAATATTTTTTTTTACATTATTTGAGTTTTTTAGTAGTATTTGCAGTGTATAATTCAAAATGTAATTGGAAATTAAATGTATTCTTAGTTTATGGTACTTTTGAGTTCGCGAATGCCAATTAAATGTGTATAATTTAAAATTTTCATACTCGGTAACAAAAATTAAATATTACACTTCTGTACGTTACATGTCTGCATTACACATTAAAATAACGAAAAACAAAAAAATGTGATAAAAATTGAATTTTTACCCTGCATATTTTGCAATAATTGAATTGCATATTTTGACTTTATTTATTTTATGTTTGCATGCATAATTAACAATTAAAAACGCATGTTAATCCGGTCTTTACTCATAACGTGACTTTCACGAATCGTGTACACAGGGATATGCAAAACTATCAGCTCATGATGTGAACCGTCTTCAACGAACGATGTCTTTAACGATGTCCATGTGTACACCGCGCGTACGTGACAAATATGTCTGGCTCGTGTGTGGCAAACGTTGTTCGACAATCCTTAGTACAGATAAACAAGTGCTGAAAGCATTTGTAATGGGATTATGAATAATAATAAAAAAAAAAGCCCGGGGTTAGTTTTTTCCGAACACTCGAACAAACAAAATGTGAAAAGGGATCAAGTGAAATACAAGAATCGTTTCCGTTCCCTTGAGAATTCCGGTATCGAGACTACATAATACACACGCACGGTGCCGCGTAGTCAAGGACCGAATATATGTGTAGTAAGTCTACACCGGCAATCCGTAATGTTATCACGCGGACAAAACACGCGTCTCCTAACGGTTTCGTATTTTTCGAAATTAACATTTTGATTCGATATGAAAAAAAAAATAATAAAAAATAAAAAATACCGACCAACAATAACATTATTGTGTTTTAAAATCTAAAAACTATTTGCATACGAATGAATTTGCATCACAAACCTTATTATAATATTATATTTATATTAAAAGTGTAATTACGTTACGTTTATCACACCCCTAGAACAATACCTCGGCGATTCAGAACTTGTCATTTTTGAGTTATGGCCGTACACACAGACACCTACCTTGAAAAATGTTTAATATTATGCAAACGAATGTCGGTTAATTTATCATTTTGACTTGAATTACCATGAAAATGGGTAGTATTTAATGAGTGTATAACTATTCCGTTTTTTTTTTTTTTAAACTGTTAATAAACTCAACAGGATTATATTATTATAATCATTATATAGTTTATGTTTTAGTATTATATTCAATAATTTCATTCGAACACAATACACAATTCATATACTAACACATTTTAAATTTCTTGTTTTGAAAACTGATCAGGTAAATATTTTCAAACACTGACAGTTCACATGTATGTAATGAGAAAATTATAAACAAGGACACAATAGTAGGTTTATCTTAAATAATAAAACATTCAATAATAATTTTATTTCGTAAAGATATGATATTATGAGCATTAAATTACTATAAGTTATCAGTTTTTGTAACCAGGTAGTACATTTTTCATATGATACCAAAGTTATGTATTTATTTTTTATTTTTATTTAAAATATAGAATTTTGACAATCCGTGATCTGTTTTTATACAAAAAATACATTTAATGAATAGTTCAGGTGAAGTAGTAAAATGGCGGAAAAAGAAACAGGAAAGCTGAATTTTGGTGGACACATTTATTGAAGGGTCAACATACCAAAAGTCCCCTAAGATCAGAAGACCCCTAGCTCTGCTAGAGCGGGCTTTGTATCAAAACATCAGTTTTTCAAAAAATGTATCTGTTATTTGAATGATTAGAAGAAAAACACTTATTATTACAATATTATAGATGATAAAACGTTAATAATTGTTATAAAAAAAAATGTTAGTAATTTTTACCGTGGAAAATTTTTTCACTTTAATAATTGCAAATTAAATATATATGGATTTAAAATGTCATCTTCTATGACGCATAATAAAACTATAATAAATATATTCTGAATATTATTTATTAAAAAAATACAAATACAAAATAAACATGGAAATACATGAGGTACGATCCCCCTAGTGAGGGATCAATCTGAGTAAAATTATATTTGGTTTAATTTGTTCATCATTGTGGGTACCACACGTTCCTATATGTAAAAGATTTTTTTTTATTTTTTTTTTCCTTTACGAATGTACGAGTTGTGTACTTTCATTCTTTAAACGTATTTGTTGTTTTGTCAATAAAAAATCTCACACGTATATAGGCATATACTCGTATATACGACTTGTATTTTCCCATGATGTGAAAAAATAGATTTTCATTTTTGGTTTATAAAAATAGAATATGCATAAGGCATGCTGCGGTATATCGATACTTGTTAAGAATATAAAAAGGGTGAAAAGTTTTCTACCATATTTTCTAAAGCACACGTGTATCTGTGCTCGTCATAAGTGCGTATCTGTATACGCACTATCGTGGGGCGAAAAAATAAAATAAAATAAATAAGTCGTCGAAAAGTTCTTTGTAATTATTTCAAAATTATATTATAAAATAATTGAAATGTACTGCGCTTGTGTATCGCGTGCAAAAGAATCTTCAACGTAAACTGTACTATTTTATGAACCTTTTTTTCACGCGGTTTTTTTTTTTCACCAACACGTATTTTAAATATATAAACGGAATGTTTATAGTTAAGTTGTTGGAAAACCTTTCATAACGAGAGAATGACATATCGCTGGATCTTCGTGTCAATGTAGGAAACCGTTCTACACTAAAACCCAACATTATTATACTAAATTTACCCACGTCCAAATTGCATCCTAAATAAATGGCCCGTAAATATTCTCTTACGTTAATATACTACGACTGATGACAGCGGTCGGAAAATAGTGTGGAATTTGTCGAATAGTAATACAATAAGTGCATTTCCTTACCAATAACGTTATACGCAATGGAATGTACAGGTACTACTAATATTGACATCGACAAGTGATTTCACGAGGACCCTTGTGTTCATGTCACGTGAGATTCAAACGTACACGGATAATCCAAAGTGTAAAATTACATACCAATTATAATATATACTCCACGACTATTACGAGTCAGTGATATCTATATGAAAAATAGTAAAATATTAAAAAAACTATTTTTGTATTCTTTAAAGTGCGTTTTAGTATTTTATCAGTTCCATGTTAACATACCATTAATTATTGCCATAGAATCTCTATAGGTAGGTACCATCAATTTTACGAAAAAGTCAAAACGTTATTCAAAACAAAAATTTAATCACCTTTTCGATTACTACCGAGAACTTTTTAGTCGGAAAAAGTCCTTCAATTTGAAAATGTCTAATCCTTTGCATTATATTCATTAAAAACGAATTCGTAACACAATCACATTATAAATTGTATATATATTTGGTACGCGTGGAAGTTTATTAATCACACTCGAGGTGAGGAAATAAGGAAGTTAAGGTACATTAATGAAGGTGAATCGTTGTGAACTGAGAGTATATTTATTCTTAGATGTGTAGTGCAATATAAAATATCAAATGATCTGAAATATCGCGTAAAACGATTCAGTTGAACAAACTAGTAAGCAATAAAAAGTCTTCGATTTACATTTATGTACATTCTTAGAATCTCATAAAGCACAAGACACTATTCCCTGGTCACCCAACCAATAATAATCAATCAATGTTCTATTCATGTGTATTGTTTCCAATAAAATACAGAATCACGGTGTCACTTAGTCGGATATGCATATGCCACTTCCGCAATTCGCGCAAAACGTGAGCGAGTATTTATTATTTATTATTTTATTTGGATGTCACGTATTTCTGTTCCATTCCTTATAAGATGCACACAATTATTGTCGTTGCTTTGTAAATTTATAACGAACAATAAATGATTAGTGACTTGTGGTTATTCGTGTAAATTATTACTACTGAATCGTTATTACTTATAAATGATTATACTCTACTTATTATATTATTATTATTATTATTATTATTATTATTATTATTATTATTATTATTATTATTATTATTACTTATTATACTTATTATACTATTATACTCTACTTATTATACTCTAGGATTCACACTATTTACTAGAAACATAAATAAATATTTTACCGCAGAATGGGTCTAAGTATATATATGTAGGCTGTAGCGTAATATTACATATTAAGTAGGTAGTCATTGAGTATCGATGCACGGCGTGTAAGTGAAGGTTTACGGAGATAGAGCATACTTTTCAACAATTTATTCCGGTCTATGAATGAAAATCTGTCATGTTAGTACACTAAACTTGGGTGGGCCACGAGTGAGTTTAAATAGGTAGGATAAATTTATCACACTCGGAAAATGGTTCTGAGAGAAGGTTTCTCACAATTGTGCTTTCAGCTAAGATAACTAGAACACAATGACCGTCAAAATTGTAAGCACAATTTATTTTTATTTTTTAAGCGATGCAAAAAATCTGAATCTATGACACAATAAGAACATTAGCAAAACAAACAAGACACGATGAAAAACAATTTACATGACGAAAGCGACCACTGACTGATGGCACATTCATTTATAAAAATCTAATTTTGTTAAAAGATGTCTTGACACCACTTGCGCTTAGCTTCAAGCGTCTTGGGGGATTTCCGAGTATCGTAGCCGAGACCAGATTCTGAACGACAATTTTTTTATAAAAACCTAGTCGGTGGTGAACTCTATTATAAAAAGATTTTGTTTCCTCATTGGTTATTTTAAGCTTGAGATCTATATAAAGTATATAATTCAATGCGTAAAGAGGAGAATTTGTTAGTTTCCTGAAGGAATGGTCCATCTTCCATTATATTGTTTATATCTTTTTAGAAGAAACAGACGAGTTATTTGAGAGATTTTAATCAGCGGGACAGTTTTGTTATTGTTTTGCATTTTGATTTGACTATGTTCTACTAGATATAATTATAATTATAATATTTTAAAAATTAGTTATATGTCACGCTAAGTCGATAAGGACGATGAGTCGACGAGGCGATTGAGTAGGGTTGTGTATTTATACTATTTTCAGACCGCCAATAAGAGCGACGTAGGTGGGCACGAATTCAATAGAATAAAATATACAAAAAGACGTAGAAAAGATGGTTAGAACTATTGCGCTGCTTGACGACAAATTTCACGGATTTAGATTTAGACACTATTAGTATGGTGATTAAACAAATGCAGATAATGGTAGCGCATCGTGCACATGTGTGCCGGGTGACGGCTTTCGCGGATAACAACACATATGTACCTAATATAGTTTAAATGTGTATGGTTAAATTAACCTTTTATTGAAATTTCAGCACTCGGTGGCCCAAAACTACCAACATCGAGATGAAACAGTTTGAAATCACCTTGATTTTATAATTTGTTTTAAATTATTTACAATCCACGCAGAATGCATAATAAATGCGGTACCATCAGAAATAGAGACAATAATATATGGAAAATTAACTTTTCCGGGAAAGCGCCAACCGACTAGGAAGTTATTTAAACTACTGTTTTTGAATATGATTAAATTATTTATAACAATATATATATGTGACATGGAATAATTTGTATTAATCTATGCGGACTTGGTTGTAAAATGCCGAAAGTGGCGTTACAAAACATGGCCTGCTTTCAGCATGCTACACATCATCAATATTTATTCCAATTATTATGATTAAAATTGAGTGGAAAATATATCACGCGATTGAAATAGGTGTACTACGTGCTGAAATAAAAAAAAAAGTCCGTGAATGTGCATAATATATATTGTACTCCGATTCCGTAGAATACCGGGTATAAATATTTTCAAAACGACCGCAGTTTTTCGACCAGCTAGTTTTAAAAGCGATTAAAGTTACCCAAAAGTACCGGTCGTAATTATTCGGAGAAAATCAAAACAATAATCGTTGCGGTGGTGCGCGTAAATGGACACGTTCGGTCACAGGTCGTCGATTCTCACTATACACTTCTCATGGTTTTTTGTAACGTTGCCCCCTTCGTTTAATGTGAAAATGTCATGGCCCCCAAAGGTCTAAGACGTACACATATTTTGCCACTAAAATCGTTATAACAATATCCCTATTATTGATGCATTGAAATTAAACTGTCGTACGCACGTATTTCACGGACACCCCATCCCCTCCGATCCTGATCACGTTACACTATGTACAAACGGCTCTCCCTATAGGAAGCCGTGGCCCACGGATTGAGAAACGCTGATGTGCAGGACGCAAGACCAACTCAAATGAAGTAAGCTCAACGCTTAAATTGCACACATTATGTATAAGTAATTGCGTATGAGAATCTACCACGGTGGCGCACTATACTTGCTGCGAGGTTTTTCGTCAATAGAATTTTTCGTTTTTGTTTTTTTTTTTAAGTTAACTCGTGTTAACATAATGTATCGCAGTCGTATAAATGCATAATTTGTATTCGGATCAAGTACGGGTGCTTGATTTCTCATACGGTTGCAGCGTGCGTGTAACAGCGTTACTAGATTTTTCGGAGCGCTGAATTTCAAAAACCCGCCGGAACTTTTACCTAGTGCGCCGTTGTTTTCTGTCGACAGAACTTTAAGTTGTGCTCGCCGTCATCGCGCGGACGGAGAAAAGTATTCAAACTCGCAATGAAAATGTTATAATCGAATAACCGTTATTGATTTGATAACAAATTAACAATGCTAAAGCGGTGAAAAACGTATAGCACTATTCCGGCGCCGTTCGAACGAACACGGAGTAACAAACAATAACTTTTAATACAAACAACATCGAACTATTATGGTATAAAATCCCGGTGCTCCCGCCGCGTAAATCATTTTGCTAATATAATCGAACGGGATACCGCGAAATTCCACATTGGTTTTCGGTACACAAAAGTATTAACGTCAGCCACTCATCAACTCTTACCCCATCGCCGCGCGATGCGATGACGTATTGTTTCCGGAGCGCGATAATTATCGCAACACGATTTCGTCGAGTGGATGGATCGCGCTGCCTCTCGGTTAGCGCCAAAACATCAAGATTTTGTCACTCGTTATCGTCGGTAGCTTTTTTACGCGTATTTTATTTCTTATTTTTTTTTTTTTTACTTCGGAGACAAGTTATTGGATCGAAAAACATCACGACCGCCGTTCGTGTTTAATTTTCAATCCGTCCTGCAAGTGGTACCGCTCGAAAACTTTTGAACTCGTTCACCGCCCCTCCGTGTTCGCGCCGCACGTATATCGTAATAATAAGTCTGTACAACAATACTATAGGCATCATAATTCCCAGGATCCGTTTAAAATATGAAACGCAGCTACACGTTTAAATATGCATTTTAAACTGTTTATCGTATCGTAAGCCGGGTACCTACGCCGCATATAACATGTATTTACGTTGTTTCTTTGTCTCGGTCCAGGACGTTTGGTCACTATACACAGATTTACAACGAAAACCACGTAGTATTATGACGCTAAGTCTGACGAGAATATTTCGGATTCGTTACACATGAAAACATTCATGCACGAACATTGTTGCAAACCTACTGCTTGGATGAGCAGAAAGATCTCTGCAGAGAGAGAGAGAGAGAGAGAGAGAGAGAGAGAGAGAGAAATTTGAGGAAGGGGGAAGAAGGGATAATATTCAGTGGTCAGTATTATTATTTTTATTGTTATATTTTTTTTTTCGAACAAAGGTAATAAAACGTGTTTTATAAAGTTAAGCTCAAAATCCTTTGTCCAGGGACTATACAAAATTACGCGTTTCGGTGTTGTTACGCCCGCGGACAATTTGTTATAAACGATATGAAGACTTGTTCTTCTGTTGTGTACACAAAACGTTGTGTGTTTTAAGTACATCGTGTTACGCGTTTATTTACTTGCACGCGATTAGGGCTCAACGTGCGTTTGTAATATTATGGTTGTACGTTATTATTTTTTTTTTTTTTGCGGAAATTAATTACAAACCGGATTGCAAGGACCGATGAACGAAAGAGAAACAAAACCTGCCGAAAACTGGGTAACGGCTCCCCCGATAACGAAAGCGAACAAACGCGTATAAACAACATTAGAATTAAATAATATCATTCGATATGTCCGCGTACGTAATACCAAGGGCATCGTCGCCTATTGGATCCCGTATACTTTTACCCGGGGCCAAGTATAAATAAGCGCCCGCTCATAATAATTCAGCTCCCCTACATTTTGCCACAGTTACACTTTTGTAGCAGTTACTCTCTAGAAGAAAAAAAAACCGTAGGTACCGAAGACGGAAGTATGTGTATTAAATACTAATCTTAAAATGAAAATTGGTGCTTCACTTGTTAGCTTACACATGAAAATAATGTTTATTACATTGGTTATTGACTATGAAGATTTTAATTAAGTTCGATAATTATTAATTAATTTAATTAAGGGTTCATGAAATAAGTTATCATTACATTTTGAATTTTTGCCGTAACATTGTTTATAGTAGGTATCGCAATAATCTAAATTTTTGACCACTTCATTTTTTATTGAAGTATTTGAATGATGGTTAAGTCTGTCTTGATTAATTCTAACTTACTAAAACTTCGTTCGCAAGATGCTGAAGTCTTAATAATGAAATAGTATTTAGCACTTTTTATTTTAATAATTATTTCCCTTTTTATTTGGTCTGATATATTTGAAGAAAATAATTCTGAAAACCATGCGAAAAATATGTACGGTTTCCTTTTTTCTCATAATATAATGAATAAAAACTGTAAATATATCCACTTATTATTTGGTAAATTGGCGTCCCTTGATCAAGAATTTCGGAGCAAGTGAACCGTTTGGCCCCCTCCCTTGGATCTGGCACTGCCTGCAGTGCTTAAAGTCATAGATACTCGGAGTACCTTCCCCATAATATTGTACTCGAGTTCGTCCCGTGAGATTTGGAAAACAACATGACGTGATAACTGCAGCAGTCCACCGTATATTAATATATGTCGTTGATGAAACGCACGTTAAATCGTTGGACGAGCAATTTCATTTTTATTCCGCACACGGCGAACACGGGTAAATTGTTTTTTCTTTTCATTTGATACCGAAAAATGTTTGAAATATTTTCAACTGTGATTGAATAAAATTCGCCTTTCTATGTACACAGTCAACGCTCTTCATAGACGGTATAAAATGTACATTGCCGGTGGATGAAAAAAAAAGAATCAGCGATATACTCGTAATATTGATAAAATGATAAATTAATGTTGATCAACGGAGATCATCAAATAAAAAATATATTACAATAGATTGCCCGAAATTTTTGATAATACATGTTTACATATTTATATAATATAATATTACTTACGAGGGTAAATTTCACAAAAAAAAAAAAACAAAATACGTACAATTGACGTTTAGGAACTACACAACAATATTTCGAAGGGGCTAAGCCACCCCGGACCCGGTCTATCACATTTACACACACCACTGATTTTGGTCAGCGGTTATTCCGTACACCCGTGGTTACTCAGTGCGTACGTAAATGTCATTATACTATCATACAGGGGTGGCCACAACGAGGCTCGCGAACTAAATTTAAACTAAAATTAATAACAAAAGAGTGTGCTATGAAACTTATTTCAATCTTTGGCACTACTTAATATGTGTGAATCATTGTACTCAACGCTTAAATTCATTAAATCTAAACATCGATCTGAATTAACTGATGAACATTTAAGTGAACCTGTGCGAACTGCGCTAACAAATTATCAGCCAGATTTCAAAAAGCTTACAGAAAAAATGAATACTCGAAAAAGCACTTCTCGTAAATAAATCAACAATAATGTTCATAATTATATCAATAATAATTATGTTTTGTAAATGTAAAAAATAAATGTTCCTTCATTTGATTTAAAATAAAAAATGTGTCTTCTTTTCATAAAAATCGCTTTACAATGTGGCTCGCCTCAAATAAGCTTTATAAGTTTGCGGCTCCCAAAGTTAGTGTTAGTGGCCACCCCTGCAGTATAATATACCCGGTCGAACCGTAAATATAATATATATCGTGATGTATAAATAAACGACCCTCTTGACGTAACGGCGTGTGATAAACTCCAACATTATAACCAATCAACGCTACGTGACACACATTTGTATATAATACATACAACAGGCATATATATATATATATATATATAAATTAGTTTTGGATATTTTGACACCGCGCGTGGAGAGAATCAGAGAGGGAGGGAGAGGGAGGGAGAAACTCGAAATCGTCATGGCGTCATGACGGCCCCTTGTGGCACAACTAGACATATTATAGATGTATTATACACTCACACACATACACACACACGGCATATATAATATAAGCAAATTCACCTCCGCGTGGTGAGAGGGGCGTGCGAGTTGTTCGGAGATGCGTTTAGCCGTCAGTCCGATGTCAAATTATACGGTCGGCGCGAAGATCGCGATCGCGTAAACCTTACCTTACATTATGTACACGCACGCCGCGGCATAAATATTGTTCGCGGCCAAGAAAGCCGTTCGACAGTGCGCGCATTACCTACGCAATATAATGGCCAACGTGCACGCGAAAAGTGAATTCGCACGCGCGGTAGGTACGGGCAAACGCGAACGCGTTTACAATAAGTAATGAGCACACGTCGTGGTACACGGTCTTCTCCGGACGCGAAACGGGAAAATTCCAATCAACTCCCGTCGAAGTGCAAAAGAAAATGTATTTACGTCGTGAATTTTTTGCTAGTTGAAAACCGAATCTACCATTACGAAACACGCGCCGTCAAGAG
This sequence comes from Periphyllus acericola, assembly GCA_949715065.1. Classification (NCBI taxonomy): domain Eukaryota; kingdom Metazoa; phylum Arthropoda; class Insecta; order Hemiptera; family Aphididae; genus Periphyllus; species Periphyllus acericola. The sequence goes on from OX454264.1 coordinate 55,501,667, forward strand.
TACAAACGTTAATCGTAACACGAGTCTATTTCCCCGGTATAATGAAACTATGTATGATGTCCTCTTACACGTACCTGTACCACGTTTCGATTTTAGTAGGAACGCACACGTGCAAAATATGAACACCACCATCTGACGGACATTAGTGCGACGATATTTTTAACCTAAGGCCTCTTAACGGCACAATATGCTCAGATATTCTTTTAAAATAAAGAGGGGAGATCAAAAGTATCATCGTAATAGGTACGGTTTAATATTTTTATAATAAAACTAGTAAATTCGTGTATGATCAGAAATAAAATGAATGAAAAACTGACCCTCATGTGTAATTAATCATTCACGAATTGAAAGATCTGACTTTCTCATTACATACATTTTTGTGTTGGAAACGCAATTAATTGTTTCAAGAAAAGTGATAAGTTTATTTTAAATTGAAATCAACGATAAAATATACAGTAGGTACTTGATTTACGATCCATAGACTAGAGAATCTTATACATATATACATATATAAGCTCTTTCGCATTATATTTTCTTACGATATTTTAAAAATGTACATGAAGCATTCAGTACGTAAATTACTTCAACCTTCGTGGTTAATCTATTTTTCTAATGATCGTTATTAATTATTTTCAAACATGTGCTCATTTCACGACTAAAAAAACTACCCTGATAATAAAATCACCCTTGCACGTGTATTGCATAATCACCACCGGTACATATCCTATATTCGAAGAGCAGAGAAACAAATGACAAATACTCGTTTCAGTGGTCCGTCCGACTTGATTAAAAAATAAAAAAAAACTGTAAATAAATAATTTAAACGATAATTGTACAGTGGTTTTTTAGAATAAAACACTAATTCAACAAAACGTATACGTGCTGACCAATTGTACATTAATTGTATATTAGAGTATAAAATGCAGCTTGTACAAATGCTACCAGGGCAGCAACACGGCATATTATTTGGAACTGTATATTTTAGTAGAAGATAGCACAAATATAGCAAGACTGGGAAAAAAATTAGTGATATACTTGTAAGAATGTTAGTTCTGTTTTATCGAGAATACTACTCAAATGAGGAATTAATAAACTTGACTAGAATAAAGAACATAACCACATCTGATATTAATATGGCATTTTCTAATCAAAAATTGTTAAATTCAAACCGATTGGCAGAATATTTAAATATGTAACGGCGTTTGAAACATTTTTTAATAATATAATTGCATATTGTTTTGTCATATTCAAAAGACGTATTCACCGAGTTCAAAGTTCTTACCGTAGAGTTTTCCCTCGGTGTTAACCATAATCCATGTAACTGTACTTTATATTGGTGCAAAATAACTTTTTCCGATTTTCACATAACTGTCAAATACTAGTTCGTGAATATCTCCTACCTACTTTTTTTCTTTCCCAGAAAATGTGTTTCTCGATAAAATTGTTACGAAAAATAATAACAATAATAATGTACGTATATTCCTGGTAAACGCATTATTTTCGAGTTGTACATTGCGTGTATAATATAAGTACCTATTTCTGCATCAATAACAGAATTGGATCGTTCAATCGCATTGGTTTTAAGTCATGCTAATCGTTATGTATTTATTATTTTGTTATATTTTGTTAACCAAATGTTGTTCCATTATTTTAAGTCTTGCCGTGCAAATTATTTCAAACTGTTGTTTTAACTTATTTTTATTGCTGAATCCGATTATATTTTATTATTTTAGCTATCTATATGTTGGTTTAATAAATTATAGCTTGGTTTATTTTATCGTTTAATATTATTTATACATTTTGGTTTGATTTTAGTATATGTGTTTAAAATGTTTGCCCTTAGTGAAATTAATTTTGAATTTTACTTAAATAATATTATATTTACAATTTTACAACAATGAAATAGACTCTGTGAATATATGGTAACTATAGTAGGTACTTAATAATGACGTTTTAAACATGTGTTTTTTGCAAAATTTCTGTACATCAACAATTGAACGCACGTGTTGCATTACAAAATGTTAGTTTCCAGTAGTTACAAAGAACCGAAAAAAAACCCCCCTTTCCTAATTAAAACGTTTGCGGTAAAACGTTGGCAAAAGATTGTGTTTTCAAACATTAGAATTGATATTCAATAGTTTTATAAATACTGCAAGCATTTATATTCGTCTATACGGTCCCAGTCAATTCTTGAAAACTTTTATTTCTCACACGACCGGGGTAATTTCGAGTACACTTTATTCGTAAAATCGTTTATTTCCACGTCTTAGAACTGCAACATTAGTGACTCTTACTCGAACAATAAACATATTCGACGTGTGTTCGGAAAATCTACAAAAAAAAAAAATGTACGCTCGACTGGTACACACGCAGGTAATGACGACGCGTTATGACGTACACTTACAAATTCTGACCTATACGAGGAACTGATTGACGCTAATAACCGTACGCATCCGAGATGTGCGCGTTATTTTTGAGAAAATATCCAAGTTGTACAGGGTTTTCCGTCTGTTCCATTTGAAAAGTTTAATCGAGTCGGAATCATGCCGTCCCTTCATTTCCTAGACGCACACACGCTGAACCGTTGCGAAACACGGTTAACTTGGTGAAACACTCGTTTTCAACGAAACGGATTTCAGACACAAATAATCACCAAAGTCCCGTGTATAAACGCTGCGGTAAATATTGATGTGCGGTCGTAACCGTTTCGCGAACCATACACGCCACCCGTTTGTCTTAGAAATATAAAACAATAAAAATACACCTCGGCTTGCGGTGCCAGGGCGATCGAGACTATATTACTACGATTACCATCCCTGCTATTACTGTATTATAATTACTGTTATTATTACTATTACTGTTATTGTTATTAAGTGTTCCGTCCGCAGAACGTTTAAATCGGAAACGTCATAATATTAATAATTAATTATTATCGCCTGTATTGTTTGTTTCGCACACGGCGCGGCGGGAATACATTATGGCGTAGGTACACGTGAATTATAAATGCAATTTTTGACTAAAGCGAATAATAATAATATATGCGCACGAGAGTGCTGTACGCGAGATTCGGTCGCGTCGGCTTATTGCCGCCATTAATATAATAATACCCATACCGGTGATTTTGGACGATATTTCGCAAAACGCATACGGTTTACCTGTACGTGCAGTACGTAACGCGCGCGCGGTCCGGATAATAATCGTTGCGTTTGCATGCCAATTAGCCGCTCGGCGTGTACATAGGTATTATCGGGGGATGGGGAAAAAAAATTAGAGTGCCCTAATGAGCGATGTGCATACTCATAAATAATTGCGGATAGGAATATCGACGGTCCGCGCTGTTCCTCGTTGTTGGCCCGAATTAATCTGAAAATCACACGCCGCAACGAACCCCGTTTTTCGGTTCACTCGTCAAATCGTGCGACGACCAAACATATTACAACACGCTCTCGCTCTATCGGCTCGTTGGCGTTTGTTATGGACTCGTATTGAGATTTATACTCTACCGATGTAAAATACGATGGACAATAATGATATTATGATGCGAATTGCGGAGATATGTACCAATCGATTTGGCTCGGATTTCCCTACGTTTGCATTTTTTTCTGGCATGCTTGATTCGATGATTTCCACGATGTAAATACGTTTCAAGTACACACTATTCTGATAAAAAAAAACTTTTTTCGTGGCATTTTCTGCGTCCATCGAGATTTTTACGTTTTAAATGTTTATAGGACATAACTCATCATTTTTTTTTGGAATTTTTAACCTATTTCTAGTAATTATACAAAAAAAAAATGAACATTATAAATACACATGTTGTACTAAAACAATCTAGTATAATTATTAAGGTAATCTGGTTTGGAATTACAACTATTCACAAATTTACTATGAACAATTTTATTATAACTATAAAATGTTCAAAGGGAAATTTTCTAGTACATTTTTAGAGGTTTTACTTTTAACATTTATTTTTATGAAAAGCATTTTTCGATATTTTTTGGGCATTTAAATCCCAGCCCTAGACTTTTAAAATATCGACGACGGACTGTTTCACGAACCGTGTAAGATATTGCGAAATCGTGGAATCTACGGAGTCTTACCATTACAATTATCATTTTATCAAATCTAAATTGTGTCAATTTCCCATACTACGCACATTTAGGGTGAAAATTAGGGGAGCTATAGGGGCTGGCGCACCGGGAGGCCATTTTCGGGGGGTTAGATGATTTTTGTAAATTTTCAATTTTAATTCTAACATAATGTGTATGACAACTTATTTCCTATATTTAATATTGAAATTGAACATTTTTCTTTTGCCCTAGGGCGGTCTCAACGTTCGTATTGATTTGCATGTAGGTACTTTATACTTCTGACTTGGACTACTATTTTATAACATTGAGGTCCATGCTAATTTTTTGTCAAATTTATTGGAGTCACGATTATATTATGAGCTACGGTAAAAGGAAAATCAAAATAAGGCAACGGAAATCGTTGAATATATTTTCTACCATATCCAATCTGAAGTTTACGTTATTTCGCGTATTTATGCATTTTATTTTTAAAAAGTTCTTATTTTATTTTTTCCCCGCGCACGATAAGCGCTGGTTAGTGTTTCGGACTTGACCCGATGGAAATAAAAGTGTAACCTAGTTGCAAACACTTTTCTGAAAGGAAAATGAAAAACTCGTACACACACGTACCTCGCGCATGGTCATAACACCTGCTGTGAGCTGTACTCGTACACTTATCGATGCGTGCATAATAAATATATTTTACAACACGACTACTATGGAAGCGGCCATACGGTTACCATAATCACGGTTAGCAATACCATCAATAATTAACTTCTGTTCCCACACTGGATATTCTGGACCGTTGACTGCCGAAACCCGAACGAAGTTCATGCCGAAACCGTACGCGGTGCTGGTGGCTGTATACAAGTTGCCCGTACCACATTTTGCGCCGACCGCCGCCGACTTGCGGACATTATCATAAACCCTCAAACGGAGCAGTGGGGCCCATTAATGATGATTTGTAACCTTTCGACTGAATATCGAGATATCGCTAATATCGAGGAAACGCGCAGGCAGCAACAGCTGTCACCGATGCGAGCGCACGGAACAACGGCCATAGGATTCCGATCAATTACATTGTGTTATTATTGCGTCCGTGTCGACATCCGCGCGGTACGATAATGTGTTATTATGTTACTATGCCACCACCGAAACAGCTGCACGCGTGGTGCCGAATACGGTTCTCCGGGGAAACTTGACGCGGAAAGTCGAACCTCGTCGGATCGCGCCGATGATCGCAATCGATCTCGTGGGCGGATAGCCCCGGACAACGTTTCGATAGAGTTAGACGTGCATCAACACTGCGCCGAGATGATCTATAGCAAGTATGTTAGAACCTCATCGCCTGCGCCCTTAACCGATTTCGCAAGTGTTCACACCGATTCAATCGACAGTGCGATCCGTGGGTACATTCGCAGTACGCAACAATTGAATGTCCTTATATTTGTTTGTATTCAGATAACAACAACATCGTCTACTAGTTACTACCGTTTTATATTTTCACTAATGTTTCCACCGATTTAACCGATAAACCGAGGACACCAGGTGTGTGTGTGTGTGTGTGTGCATATAACTCGCGACCAATGATGTTTGAGACTATCAATGTACCTTTATTTCCATGTCATAACTACACTGGTTGGACATAAAACTAACACTGCTAACATAACTGCACTGCCCTGTGAACACTATCATAGGACTGAACCTCGTGTCCTAATATGATAATAACTACTAAATGTGTGACCACATAATAATATTACATGCTTTTCGACCACGTTTATTGAACATGTTAAGTACGTTTTCAAATTTATGCGAAATTGAGAATTAAAAACTATCGCAAATGTTGATATCGTCAAACTCTTCAATTTTTTTTTTTTTACGGAAACCGAATATTTCAAACACGCGCCAAAGGACGAAAAATAAACACGAGCAATTATAAAATTGGAGTGACTTCAGCCGGTCTGCAGCTCCCACCAGCAATGTTTATGCCGACCCGATAAATTTAAGTCGAATACCTACCGCAGCCGCAGAGTTTTGAACTAGCCTATACTTGGCCTGCTTTCCCCGGGTACACTTTTATTCAGTATTCATGATGTTATTGTATTAAATACAGACAGTTATTCGTGTGCGATCGCGGTAACGCCCGCCTTAACATAAATTCGTTTTGTTTTATAACTAATTTGTTTTTCTGCTCTTTTGTTTTAAATTATTTGTTCCGTCCGATGGGAGTAAAAACATTTTCTACAACCGAAAAAAGTTCGGGTTCTGCGCAGAGTGCTGAGTACGAATACTCTCTCCGTTTCGCCATATTGCCGATTCACGTATTGCCGTGGTAGTCCTTGCATCGTACCAAACGCAGTGACACGCACATTTACTTGACCCGGGCCAGTTCAGTGTCCCATTATTAGTAACGAGGGATTTTTTTGAAAACTATTCTTAGCGATTATCCGACGGCCTATGATACAAATGACAAGTTTCACGATCAACTTGATCATTTTACGAACAGTGCGGTTTATTTACCATCGTGCGACCGTATGCGTGCACCTTCGGTGACGGGCTTTACACACACGATTTTCAAATAAAATCGAATGTACCCAACGTAATGTCCGAATCGAATACATCACAACGTCGTCATCAGTTCGGTATACCGACCCAGCATATGGCATACATTCGCTCGTGATATGCGATTTCTAACAATCCGCGGAAACACAACGAGATCCGTCCACGCGCACCTTACAGCCATTATTCGTGAACTTAAGATGCAAGACGACAACAAGGCCCGTTAGACAAATACACTATATGGTATAGGCCGAACGTAATATCAATATTTTTCGCTCCGTTTATTGCCTTCCGCCGCACACACGTAACGCATCAAACTCGATTGCCTATGATGGTTCGCTAACCGAATCCGGGAACGGCGCCATTTAGAGTTTTATCGCCGTGTTCGGGTGCCTATTATAATGACAATAATAATAATAATAATACAGACCGTCGCATATTCATTCGACACCCCCGACCGAAGGGCTGTAACTATACTTGAGATTTTATTTTATTTCCACTGAAACGGCACCCTACAGAGTATAGTGTCCCGTTTCAGTTTTCCGTATATGTATATGTTTTTCACATACGCTGTGTCGCTCTCAGGATCACACGGTTACCGTTAAGAGGATTAGTATAGCAGGATGATCATCTAATTTTTTTTTCTATATCGACCCAGTCGTCTAAACGTTTTAACCGGGACCGAAAGGACATAATACACATATACGAGTATATATAAATATATGCATACCATTTATAGACTGTTACAAACATTTAACCACTCTACTTTGTGCGGCCAGGAATAATAAAATTAAATAAATTATTTCGGAAAACTGTTTAGTCGAGGATTAGGCATATAAATAGCATTTCCTAAACGTCTTAAAAAAATATATTTTCCCGAGCAATTTTGAATAAGACGACAACCAGGGATCGATATTATGTTATGTGTACCTTTTTATTGTAATAATTTATCACTTGGTATTGTTATTAAAAAACTAAAGTGAAAAACTTCCATTGTTTTCACGAGTTAAACGTTAAAAATAACACGGTTAAATTTGTAGTTTTTGAATTTTTATAACAAATGGTGGTTCGATTTAAAAAAAAAATTGGCCTTTGTACCGGAAAAAAACCACATAAACATTTAACCTGGTAACGAACGTTTCATACGTAAATCCATCACAGTTTTCAGTACTTCAACAGACCTCGATTGAATTGCATATGATGACGTAACACAATATATTTGTTGAATAAACAAATAACGTTTCCAATTCGAATCGCGGGCTATAAAACAAGACCGAAGTAAAAGCAATTATTATAGGACGGTAAGTAGTAAATACGTAATTTTGATAAATAACAGTTCGATTGAAAATCCAAGATGGACACGTGTCAAAAATTAGAAAATATTTCTACGAAGCAACTGTTGCATTTTGAAATAAACAGAATATCGTTATATTAGCTTAAACTCGAAATAAATAAACCGCATCAAACCTTATACGGTCGACAGTATTAACCCGAGAGAAATGTAGCCGGATGACTGATGAGATAAAATAAGAATGTAGACTTAATAGTTTTCAGCGGCACGTAAAATCACTAACGTTAAACGTATCACAAATCGATCAAAAGATGCTGTACCTATTATTATTTATAACAATGACTCTCCGGAATAGAATTTCGTAAGATACAATAAAATAAACACCGTTGAAAAACGATTCACAGAAATTGTTATAACGACCATAATGTCTAATCTACTCATCGTTTAGTGTTGCGGACTTTCAAAATTGAACTATTCAATTACATAATGTTGACCGGTTTGAAGGGGGAAAAAACGTTACTATACGTTTGGCATATTTACTATATTTGTGTACACTAACTAATAGACGATGTTTTCGAGTCTGTTTCCAATACCTTGAGTCAGAATATTAGCCATTTAAACCCCTAAAGTTGTTGGTTATGAGCCAAAAAATGAAGTGAAAAAAGATATCATAACGATTTAAAGTTCGAATATAATACGTTAAATGTGATAGCTAATATTCTAGCTCGGTATTTTTCAAAATATTATAACGTTCCGGTTAAAAATAAAATATGATGTAGTGAATCGCCGCGACAGATGCTTACAAGCCCATCTCGTGAACCGTACGTATTTTGTACAAGGGCGAGCTACTCAACGTCAAGTTAAAAACAATACAGATCGAACTTCACCATATATATTATATTCTCCGGTTTACTCGGTAAACATGAATCAACGAACTTGAAGAAAACAGAATTATGTTATTACATCAAAACGCCTGATGATTATGACACGAAATCGTTAAATTCTAAATAAAAGTAAAAGTATATGTCTAGAGCCGTTTACAATGTCTGCGCAACAAATAATATAATACCACACCGTCGTACGTTCAAAAAATACAAATCGTGATTCAGCAGTGTTTCTTGTTGCTTTGTGTACCCGCAATATAGACGTTTTAACCGCAGTCAAAAAAGCAGCTTATAGTATATAGGTGCCTACCTATAACGATTGCCGATCGCTTCGTAAAATGCAACGAGAAATGGCGCAGGTCAGCATTTAACATTCATGCGATGGCACTGCTTTGAAACAAACGAATAAATATTTACAACTTCGTTAAAATAAACTATGAAAGTTTTGACAAATCATCGTTTCGGTAAATTGTCAAAGTGACCACTGCTCAGTGTGCGTACGTGTATGTGTGTGTGCGTGAGTGTGATGTAATAAAATTTGTCAGCCAATAACAGCTCCGGGCCGCTGCTGATCCTGCAAGGATACGCTTAAAATTAATTTTTCAACCGTGATTTAAAATTTAAATTCGATCATAAAACATAAATTTACGACTCGGTCACCGGTAGCATAAACATAATATTACTACACTTGGCCTAGATGAATCTAAAATATATTTTAATAACTAATTTTGAGCGAAGTTATAATTTTTGTATAATTTTTTTTCTTTTTTTCTCGTCACTCGAATATACAACAGCAGGTTTATAGGTCGTTACAAAAAATGTCACAAAAATATTACAGCTATTCGTCAGTGTATCTTATCCGTGCGCCACCTAAATAAATACCACGGAATATGTGTTTGACCAATGACACCGTGTGTGCTAAAATCTAACAAACGATTACCTACAATTCATTGGACACACATAATTGATCGACAGATTATTGATCATCTCCTTGCGTTCCACAACATGAGAACGGAATCCATCACTCATCAGTGTTAACAATAACTACAAGTTTCAAATGCGTGGTGTTAACCGATACCGTATAATCATTTATAGCTGTAACTATTGTTTATTTAGGTAAATTTGTATTAGTTTGAAAAAAATAAAATAGATAATATTACAATAATCACTACATTCTCAACGGCAAAATGAACTGCGTAAAATTAGGTGAATAGATACTAGGAATACTGTGTCCTTATTATGCCAAACGAATTGGTAATCATTAAATAAACATTATACACTTGTAAGGACAATTCATCAACGAAATGACTGCAAAACATTTTACCACTGTTGTAAAGTACTTTGGGGTGAATCATTTTTATGCAATTTTCTTCGTACAAAAATGTTTACCTAGTATGTATAACAATAATATTATTTTTCTTGAATCGCATTAATATATTTTATTGGGATAGCAAAATACATATTTGATACAAATGAGATAATACCTAATTATAAAAAAATGGATTTCTTTACCGCTCTTATTGACAGAGTTACTCATTTATAATGATATCTTTAGGAATTTCCTTGACATTTATAATTACGATTTAGTTTTTGTGAAGCATATAGTTTGAATAATGTTTATATTTTTAATCTAGTGAGAAGTATGTGTTAGATATAAGTATGATATTGTTTGAACTTTGAAGATAAGGAATCTATGGAGGAAAAATTGATACCAATTGAGGAAAAGAATCTTTTTAAATAAAGTCTGTTGGAGGAGAGAGCTATAAGTTGCAGGTGACGAAAATACCATAGTTGTTGCCACCGTTGGGAAAGGAACAGTATACGGGTGCTATGGTAGATCTCTAGATGGAACGCATGTTTCGGTAACAAATTATTTTGTCTGGAGTATGAAACAATTACACATCAACTTGTACTATAAGGTCCTTAAACCAAGATTGAAAACGATTATTGGAGGAGACTAGTTGATACTCCGAGGCTTACGTTGGAAAATAAATAATTATCATTATCCATATTTTATTTTTTAAACGCCCGAACAGAAATATTTTTGAACAATCATCGAACAAAATATGGTGATGCAATAATGCACTGCAACGGTGCGCGTTCGTGAAACGTATAACGTACGTATCGTACACACACGGTTTTCGTATAGAACACGTACGCGATGGAACATTTATTTCACTCCTCCGACCCGGGTGGTCTGGGGGATATGTGCTCCACTTGAGTTTTCCTTTGAAATCAATTCCTGCAGCGTCGAAACGTATTATGTTAAATTCCTTGGAAAAAGTAAGAAAAAAAAAAAAGTCTCCACGTTGATATGCATACATAAGTAATAATATATTATACGTGTGTGCACCGTATTAAATGCATTCCCGTAGGCGACGTAGTATATCGATATTATATTGAGCGCCATCGCACATGCGAAGCCTTTTGCGACGACGGAAAAACTTGGTCGATCGTACGCGCACGACCCGTACTATAGAGGTGCATTAAACACGATACCGCGGGACAACAATCCAGGGCCGAAGCTAATGTTTGGGCGGCATGGGCGCGGAAATGTCAAAGGCGCGAAACCCAACCCCGTCACCTATAATATATTGGTACTTGTAATTATTTTCGTAAAACATTTAACTTTCGATGCACGTGAATATTATTGCATACCATTTATTAATATTTACAGAACGATAACTGCACAGAAATCATTATCGTGTCATTGCCGAACTTCGAATTTCACGCGTAAATGTTGTTCTATACCTACCGCAATACGTTCTACTGAGACAAGTACAATATCGTACTCGTGGCTGGTTGCATTTTTAAATGTCTAACAAAAACGCCGCTGGCGGGCAGTTGTGAGATAACGACGAGGTTCCCCGAGTCCTATGATTTACGATAGCAGCAAAAATATTTTTATCAAATTATATGGAAACCAATAGATTGAACCGTTGGTCTTGGAACGTAAACGGGTGTATTCAACATCATATCGTTGAATTTCGCTGAGCCATGATGCATCGGCGATAATATTATTGAAACTATGGAACTTTTTTCTTTCCGCAAAGGCGCGTAATACGAAGGCTAGCACTACTGCACCACGGCGGACTTTCACCATATTTCCTCGAACGTGCGTGCACATTGCTTATACGGGTTTTATATTTACACACGCGTTACGCACACCTCATATCGGGGTGTACACGTAGAGCTCTTGGCCACATTGAAATGCTGGCGAGCCACGATCGGTATGAATCGGACGGCTACGGTATTAAACACGATTTTGAAGGGAAAAAAGTCACGTTTGCCTTTTTTCTTATTTCATTTAGAATAATGCGATTTTACAACTGTACAAATACGCACAACAAGTGATAATGATAATAATAATAATAATAATATGGCCAAACGTCAACAACGTGAAAACAACCCGATGTAGGAGGTCTTCCAATGGAGCTACCTACTTTTGATTTTGGTAAAAAAAAAAGGTTGGCCACAGTTGCGAGTTAATGCAAGCCGAATGTGTGCTTTTGTACCGAGTGCTGTAATATATTATTAACGCTGTGTCAACCGTCAGCGCTGTTCGCCGTTGCGCCTACTCCGTCGGCGGAGACGTACAATATATATTATAATATAATATTTTAGTTTTTCATTTTTACGCAACGCCACCCCTGGCCACTGTGTGCGCGCGCACGTAACATTTAAATAATGCAATGATTGCGCCGCCGTGCGAGTGGAAATACGTATATTTACGATATCGTTTTCGATGCGATTCCATACCATATTTACGTCCGCAATAACAATGCTGCGTACGGCTTTTATTCAAGTTGGTCTGTCGATACCATGGGTCTAGTTGTACACATCGCGAGTGCAGAAAGGGTCTTTTTTGGCAAAAATGAGTTGAGTACTCAATACGATTCTCCACAAACGCGTTAGATAGCGTAATTTTTTTTTTTGTTATTATTCGTTTTTATTACATAATTTATAGAGAATATATTTTGAAATAATCGTAAGGGAGTTGTTGAAGAAGTTTTGTGCCAACGAGCCACCATTGGTAGTACTTTGACGTGTCTAGTTAACCACTTGCGCTTTAGTCGCCTTCCGGAGTCACCGGGAACTGTAGGAACCAAAAGATCGAAAATGAGAGGGTTTGGACTATTTTGTAGATGGGAGGATGTTTTATAGAAAGTTTAAGCGACTTTTTGGATAAGAGGGATAGAGCGATTGCAGTTATGTACAAAGTTTTAAGGATTTGGCGAAGACATTTAGATTGAAAAAATTGGGTACGATTTAAATCGGACGGTTTGGAAATTATATAATTATGAAGTAAAAACTATGGATAACAAATAAAGAAAATTATGACTCAAAACCGAAATCGCGCGCTATTTTAATTGAAGTGTGAACTTTCATATGCCTGCACTGAACAATTTATAAAATGTTACTATAACCACACTTGTGCATTAGAATTAGACCATCGACATTATTATATTATCTAACCGTGCACGTATAACAGTATATATAAATATGACGGATTTCTGTTTTATAATAAATATATATATAATTAAATTAGATTTCCAATATAACGTCAATATTCCAAGTAAATCCCGAGCATGGCTATTATAATATCGTGAACAATGTGAATATAGATTACCACCTGCCTAGGATATAATACATATGACATAGGGGGCTTTAGAATGTTTAGATTTCGAACGTGCTGCAGAGCGCGAGGGCGCAATAAATCAATAACGACGGTGTTTGTAATATAATGTTTAATTCGACTTAATCGCCCTAAAGCATATGATATTATTAAAAATGATCATAACTGTTCGTAAAAAAAATTAAGAATAATATTTTTATACTTTACGCAAATATATTACACAGTCGCATCCGAATAACGCTTGTATTAAATATATTTACAATGAACACTTTTTACAAATGATTCAAATGATTTAAAAAATGTTTAAATTGTAAGTTAACGACCGTTTTCTGTTTGTTACTCGCTGATAACGGAAAGTAATCTTTGTTTGTAAATATTATCAAACATTAATTAATATTAATCATTTATAAAGATTACTAGGATTAAAAAGTGAAAAATTAGTTCAAAGCACGGTTTCTGACGTTTTGAATTTTCACAATTTTTTTTTTTAATTGTAATAATATTTTATAATATTATGTATTGAATATTAAATATTATAATATCGATATATTTCAAAACTGTTTGTTTATTTCTATGTAATTATTATTAAAATTTTAACACAAGAAATTCAAAGTTCATATAAATCAATCAATAAACCGTCGTTGCTTTCAACACTTGGACATAACGTAGAACCAAAGAAATAACATATTCAAAAGATTGTATACTCGTCCTGCTGACACCTGAAAGTTTCACATAGATATTTTATTAGCGTAATTTAATATCCATCATTTTCGATGGACTATTCGATAATGACTCGCAACAATCAAAAGTACCAAAATGTATTTTTCAGACTGATATAGACTTTAAAATTCTAAAAAATATAGTGTTAAGATATAAATTCGTAATATTAAACCCGTGACTTTTGTGAATTGTTATACATTTTGTATAAGTTTCATTGTTCTGTTTTCTGATACTGTGATTGTTGTAGAACAATGTGCCTATGATATGCAGATTGCGTATATGTTTCAACACTAGATTTAAGTTAATAACACCACTATTCCTAAAGGCTAAAGTGCGTAAATCATTAGCCCAATCCTATTCAACATATTATATTGGACATAGTGTATTCAATAATCTTCTCAATGAAACACTTAATATCAATTATAATGGTACTTTAAAGATTATTTTCACTAAATGGCTTATCCGTCAGGCTGCAGAATATACGCACATGTTGTATTAGATTGTATTTTATTTTATTTCATTCAACACCAATGTATCAATTGTTATTAAATACTGTTTACTATTCAAAACTATTTTCCTTTGTTAAAACTATCTAATCTAGAATATTTGTGTCTTATCTAAGTATAACACGTTTATTGTTATTGGTAGTAAGTACCTAATTGTAAAATTATTTAAGTTGTAAGTATTTTAAAATATAAGAGATAAGACTTCATGGACCCCATCCCCCATACCGAGTTTCTCGGTGGGGACCATTATCTTTTTCGATAAATAAATAAATATATTATTATCAGTTGGTATATACTTTAAAAGATTTGTTTTATGTGATGTATTGCATCTTAAACGCAATATATACAATACGTATTATTATACATTTCCAGACACTGAAAAATATTATTGTTTTCCATCTTTTCATGGTTGAACAGAGTAAGTAGGTACCGCTATTCGCCATAATAATTTTAAGATTTATAGTCGGCTTTATGAATTCGCATAGGTAGCTTTTACGGAAATGAAAACCGAGTAAGAACACGATAGCGAACCGAAACGGAAAGTAGTATTACTCAGCGATGTCAATGTATACGCACGAATTCATCAACATCACGTAGAGGTATCACATACACGGTTTGTTATGTTTCAAATGTACGGCGATATTATAATTTCTGGCACTACATATTTTAAGTATATATTAATGTCAAACGATAAAACGCATGGTACACAAGAAATCGTCGGTTCGTAAACATTAATATTCACGAGCGTCCGTTATTATTGTATTTTTTTTTTATATAAAAACACGATTTGAATCGTGTACAAAGAAGTATACAAAAACGGAAAAAACATAACAATTTCACCAGATGAACACAGACAATTAATCAAACTTCAAACAAAACATTTTAGGACTTTTGGTCGATGATGAATAAAATCATAATCATTTTTTTTCAATAACTATACGCATCAATTCTGGTTAAGAAATCATGTATCAAACTATTTTTAACAACTACACTTAGCCTTTGACTGAGTTTAAAAAAATAATTTTAATTATACGCTCCAAATATGTTATAATTTTGAAATGATTGATAATCATACAAAATTTATAGTCATACTTTTGAAATGATATAAATTGATGGTAATAGTGATTCCTCTGTTAGTATAGTTATTGAAGCACTCCGCAGCAACTCATCATCGTATTTATTCAATCCTCGAAAACATCAGATGCAGAGGTTTAATTTTATTCGTAATTTACGTGGGAATTGTGATCATAAACCGTTTATTAGACAGAAATCTTTTTCATCTCCACCACCTTAACCACGTTTGACACTTTCCACAAACTTAACCAAATATGAAATGATGTTCCTGGAATCCCTTCAATTTAACTGCTAGCTGTCACCCGCTCTATTAAACCAAACTCCTCACTATTTTCATTTCGAAAATCGCTGACACTTTTGTCGTACCTCACTCATCTGTTCCCAGTTTTCTACACCGTACACATTAATCGGTTTTTTTTCTCGGTATTCCCATTAAAGCCCGCAAATCTACCTCTGCCGGTGCTACAAGTAATTTGTTCGACGATTGCATTAACACTCCTTGCCTGAACACCATTGTGCCTTATAACAACAGGACTTTCTGTCTCTTCTGGTCCATCTGGTTTTTCGAAATTATAAATTTAATTTTATCAATAGTCATCCGTCCTGCCAAATATTTTGCCATGGCTTCGTATGTTCGTACATCATAAGTTATCCTTTCTCATTCGTTCTACAGTTTCTAAAATCTTTTAGATCCTGAATCCTATTTTGAATTAACTGTTTGAATTTCGTTCGAATCCGATCATTTCACACATCTCCAATCTCACATTATTTTCACAAAATCCCACCCACGTCTTATATATTAACACGGAAAATCAATATTTTCGAATTTGAGTTCAATTTCATGTTATTATATAACCAAAAGCTACGTAAAATTATTATTTTCAAATTGGCCCATTATTCGGATCAAATAAATCATAATTTTAAAACAACTGAGTTCTTATAAATTCAGAACAGCCTACCTTTACAGTGCCTATTCGGTTGAGCTGTACCTATGGCTCGAAATGTGATTGTGTACAAAGTATGGGACAAAGTTTTGATTGTATTAAAAGCACTAAATTACGCGGGTACGTTAAGTTTAGAGCATGTATAACTCGCATAATTTGATTAGTATACAGCGACGTCCAGGGACGTAGCCAAATAAATACAAAAAAATGATGGGTTTCAAAAATAAAGATATATTGCTCTAAATAATGAAATTATATCTACTCGCATAAATGTTTGTACATCCACTTTGTATAAAATAAAATTGTATTCAATTTATATTGGAAAGTAACGATCAAAATTAATCGATTGAAACAACTATGATATTTTTCTAAATAATTTTCTTGTTATAAAAGCAACAAAAAATCAACAACAACTTTAATCTAACAACCATAAATAATGTACAATCCGTAGTAACAGAACAAAATGGAAAAAAAAACTAAATAAGAAAAAAATATAACACTGGGCGCTGAACTTACGAGACAATAGTGATTAGAATATAACCGCATACGATAATATTAATTTTTAATATGTGTATATCCTGTGGTCTTGCAGGTTTTCCGGTAGTACGATTCTTCACAAAACACTGCAAACATAGCATGTTCATAATTCCAGTGCGCATTCTTACGCACTCGAAGCACAATCTATATTCGAAATCTCATCAAAAGCATATAACTTTTATGAAACTTTTATTGTTTTTTCTACTTTAAAAGAATTTCATCCGAAAGAAAATAATAATGAAAACGCGTCATTTTAAAATAATTAATAACTCTGCCAAGCATTTACAGTGGGATTGCGATTAAAACGAATATGTCAAAATAGTGTATTATTATATTATTTTCTGTTTCTTCGAGATCAGTTGGGACATAATGAATGGATAAAAATATTTTACGTTTCAACTCCAAATGTTCCTAGTCGTAATGTATAGTTATTGTAATTCATCATTATGACAGATCCGGTAGTAGCTGGTACATGCACGGCATTAATTAATTAATATACGAGTAGTGTATGATACCGTAATATACGTAGATTATCAATATATTCGGTACATTCAAGCTGTATCTAGATATATACATAGAATTACGTCAAACCATCAACACATTTCGAAGTGCACGTTACAACGATGTAGGTTGATCATATTGTAGAATGTCAAGACCCCATTGTTTCTTTAAACGGTGAAATAAAAATCTTATACAAAGTTTTTGATAGTTGATGATTAGACAAAATTTTTGGTAAGTCAAATTTTTTTTTCCCCTTGAACTTCGAGTTACCGAGAGTCCACTGTATTATCCAAATATTTTTTAAGACAATTCTTACCTATAGGTTCTATATTGTTCTATGAACATAATATGAAAATACACGAGACTATAATATACTCGATATGATTAAATAAAACGAAATACTTTTAGGTTATAAAAATATATATTTTTTTCTTTTCGTATATTTATTTAACTATATCGAAGCCAATTAAAAAATCAAATACAAATATAATGTGTATAAAACGCTATCGATGGAAAAATATGACCGTTTCGTCGGAAATTTTTAATTAATATAATTATTTAATATTGACATTAGATTACTTCAGTCCACCGAATAGATTTATCGTAGGTATATTATCTACCTACCTATGAATATTCGTTCGACCTGTAGGTACGCAGTTTGGTTGAGAAACAATAAATAATTAGTGCTTGTTGACATAAATTAATAAAATTAATGCGACTCGTATTTACCTATTTAAAATAACTATAGGCTGTAATACTATTAAAATTTTACTTGCAACTGCGTTGAAATTAGTCAAAAATACATGGGCAATGTGCAGTACCCATTATTAAAAATGTAAAACGTATTTTTGTCCGAAAACCAAAGTTAAGTACGTCCAAATGTAAAGCATATTTTGTGTTGTACTAAATTCAAAAATGTTCACGTAGTAACGTTGTTGTCGATAATTGTAACTTTCAGAAAAATAATGTGATACTATGTTAAGTCATTAGAAAAAGGATGTTCATATTCGCGATGGAACATTGCGATTAACTAATAACTATATAGGTTCATTTAGTAACTGCAAAAATATTTTAATGTTCTTACTATTTAATATTAAATTTATACTAAACGTGCTTAAAGTTACGATAGCACAGCGTTTATATTATAGTGTCGGATTATTAATTTTAATAAATATCGGATTTCACGTAAAAACAAGTAAACAGCTTGAATGTAATTTATTTCTTTACTTATGCACTACGTGTTATAATGCGTTATCTCACGTAAGCAAAATATGTTCACATTATAATAAAAAAAAATCCTCTGACAATTTCAGAGTATGCATCATAAAAATGTCAACTGCGCTTGCTTACTCAATAGACTAAAGTTTTATATAATATTTTTTTTATCCAAACAATATTGTTTGCGAAAAACGCACAATGTTTGTGAACTCTTACATCAAAATGATGGAACACATTCTGTTGAAAGTTAGACTTATGTAAACATCTGTTTTCTAGTCTTGTAGATTGCTGATACTTAAATAAAAAAAAAAAAATACAAATTCGTTTGTTCCAGGAAAAAACCCTTAGGATCTCGACTGTCGCTGTATATTCGTTTTTTTCTATTCTCGCACGATCGTGTGCTGTTGGTCCGAACGCATACCGTTTTATAAATTTCTCCGAGTTCGTGCAGTGGATGAAATTAAAATTTAACACGAAACGTAACTCAATTTATCATGAACCCATCATGATTGCTGTCGACCAAATTGTTTAATATTTATTTCTACGCTACACGGAGCGACTCCACGGTGCAACACACCCAGACCAACGTGCAGTCATGCAAGATAACCGCCCCGGATGAATGACCGTCTGTAAATTTTTTATAGGCGTTCGGCACCCCTAATTGGTTCGTATTTAATATTTTAAGTAATGAGCCCCAGTGCCAGACATTGTTCGCGTATATACGTGTATACGAAACCCGTAGACATTTGAATAACGGCCGTTTATGAAATTATGAATACCGCTCGACAGTGCTCGTGTATGCATTCGACGCGGGCCACTCGCTATGAATTTAGATAAATGCGATAGGAGTTTATTATCGGGCAAATATTTAAAATGAATTAGGACGCATGTGGTCGGCCCGCGTACGAGCGTCCGAGATGACCGACAGGACTTACGAATTCTTGGTTTCGTCCCTGAGGTTACGTCGCTCGAAATTGCATAATATGAAATTTATAATGAAATACTGCCGCAGCGATAGAATCAAATATCTTCGATAGCACATAAGTCCATTATACTCGATTTAAAAACTGTTTCAAATACGAATGTGTATCACTTGAAATATTACGTGTAATGGATTTCGTTAAAACAAATTTACGAAATCACGTAATACTAGTTTAGTATTTTAATCACCGTGAGACGCTGTATACGCGTATTACATTATATGTTTATTAGTGTATTTCAACAAAACGTATGGTAACATTTTTTTTTATTCAAATAAACTTACGGCTTTGGGTGTTATTAATTCTTAAAAAATAAATCACATTACAGATGATTTACACGCGGTTTACTTATAGCTAAGTATGGTAAACTTATTATGACGCGAAGTTTCTCGTTCAAATATTAAACATGTAATAAAATAATGATACCTTATTTTCAAGGTAAATTACAGTTAATTTCAAAAGTCATCGTTCGTGAAATGCGGTTTAAAACGGCATCGTTGTACTATACCGAAACGCCCAACTTGGGTGAATCAAAATAAAAAAAAAATGTTTATATTTCATACCGCGGTCCGTCGTGCGTGTTATTTTTCGATTGGACGTACACCACCCGCTAATTGCGCGATCGGTATCTCATTATCCCGGGAAACTTTCTCGACGGCACTCGAAAACTTCCAAATATTTGAGTGAAAGGTAACAAAAGGCTTTTGAAAACACGAGTGCCGCGCCGGCCTTCAAGAGTCTGGAGTTTTCCGCGTACTATTAAGACCACGCGCGGTCGTACTACGCGTACTATTCTTTCCGAATGTTCCGCGAAAACGCGTACGTCCTGTAGCGTTGTATATCAATAGTTATCGAATAAACCGCGAGTTTACAATGACTGTTTTATGGCGATTTTAAAGGGGATTTACACTTTTTCAAACCGTCTATTAACCCGCGACGCGAACATCATTATCTATATAGTATATTGCTCGTTACGAATGATGTGATTTCATCGTTTTTTCATTTTTTCTTTCTTTTCACAACACGCATTCGTGTGACCGTTTCACGGGCCGGAAAATCAATTTCCCATGCGAATATCGGCCTATCGTACACGGTATACATGACGTTCCGTATGACTTCCTTCCGCGACGCGTTTGATGTTTACTTCAACGGCGTAATAAACAACGAACTGTGCTATATAAAATGCCAACAAATGCATGCGCGCGGCATTATAACGAGCGCCCTCCGCCAGCCACGAAAAAGCTACGCCGTCAATGTCTCGGTTAAAATATGTTACATAACTTGGTACAGTCACGGAATGCAGATTATATAAGACCAGATGGGACACTGCGGAACTTACCGAGAACTAAAACAAATGTACCACTCATTTTACCGTAACAAGTTAGTTTACCAAATCGCGTGTTTAATGAATGTACACGAGTGCCATTTGTGTCGAAGCGAAATAATTCAGTTCAAAAAAAAAATCAATCAAAACTCAGATAATTGCTCGCCGCAGTAAAGACTTATTTTTTCCCCATCTGCAGTGGTGACATAATTATTGGTCTGGGGTTGATTTTCGTTTGCTCGCGTTTTTGAGACTTACATGGCTAGAATATGGAGTGAACCATTTTGTTTTATCTTATCTATTGTGTATGGTTACGGTGTGCATTATGTTTTCGTCCGTCGGCACGGCATTCAATCAATATGTTCGAAACAAATAACGGCATCATCGATGATCGATATCGATATTGTGTTTTTCTTGTGCGTGTCGAACTGTGGACTATATATGTATATAGGTACGATAAATCAAAAGGAAAACATTTTATTAAAAACGTTATGTTAGCCTGTGTTTCCGTTACACATTTGAGTACGTGTTTACGATAAAAACGAATCCCATTTATAATCCATACGTATGTCCCTCGTCATACGGCCCTCGTGCGGCGGCGGTGGTGTTGAAAACAAAGCGTTCGTTGCGCGCTTTATTTTCGCTGGAAATCACTGCAACCGATGCGATGCGCTAATGGCATTGAAAAAAAGGAAAAGGACCATCCATCCTGCACCGCCGTGCGCGGTGAATCGATGAGTGCGCGCGGTGAACTTGTACGTCAGTGTCGAACGAATTATTGTCTATGCGAGCTACGCAAAGTCGACGTTTGTCGATAATCTCCTAGGTGCGCCTTAATCGCGAAGGGTTTCGGGTTGAAAAATTCAGCCCTTGAACGCATTTCTCCGCGTATCCCAGCACCTCGCACGCCCCAAGCTACGACATTATATCCCGAGGGCCGCGCGTTTGCCGTTTTGTTTTCAGACGTAATCCTCGTGTTCGCCGGCACGGGACTTTATCTTTTTCTTTTTTTTTTCTTTTTTCTACACTCCAACGTCTGCTGGATTTGTTTCATGTCCTTACGCGTTTGTTCCTTCCGCCCCTTTGTGTGTAATGATATTGCTGCCCTCTTTCATGTTACAATTTATTTATACAGCGAGACGTTCTTCAAATACCGTGCGCGTCATCCTGAACGGTGACAATAAACGCCCAAACGCCATAATTAACTTCTCTATGTACTCGCTATTCATTTCATTCGGTTGTTTAATATTATTTGCAAACGATCTAGAATAATAAAATCGTTTGCAAAGGTTATACGGTAAAATGCTAGTTTTTTTAAACATTTATCGGTCATAACAAACGAAATTAGATTAAAGCTACAAAGCTAAGAGCACATAATAGTATTTACTTTTATCGACCGCTCGAAATATAAACGAAAGCTACCATATTTAAATGGCAAATACGTATACCGAGGATATGTTTGTTTTTATAATTTTTATATACTTTCCATCATTATTAGTTATGATTTCAAAAATACAAATAAAACCATGAATGATCGAAAATGTTAGGTAAAATTTACTTTTCACTTTTTTCACATGGATTAGCAATCTTTGTACATACATATATTGTAATCATGTCTATTAATTGGTAGTAACTGCTATAATTCGGCATTGTGTGCATTCAGTTATTAGGAATGTAGTAAAATGTTTGTACACGCTCAAACTGGTTCTATAATAAAATAGTCAAACATTAAAAATAGAATTTGAGTTCTTTTTTCATATTTATTTTATGGTTTTTTACGGAATAATAAAATTGATCGACATATTTGGTTATGAATTCGTCGTGATACGTTTTATAATAAACAAAAAATATCGCCCATTGTTGTTTATTGATTATTTAAAATAAGTTGAAGTGAGTGGAGAGTGATATTTATAATTTAAATAATGCACTATCAATACCTATACAAAAAAAATGGTGAGGGAAATAAAAATGCGTCTACGTACCCACATAATGTACACTATATAATATATTTTCGAAAACAATTGTTTCAAACAAAATTACTTTTTGATTACTGTTCGAAATTCATTTAAATTAAAATTTATATGATTTAATCACAAAAAACACCCATCAGTTAAATAAAAAGTGTCTCAAACTGTGAACCGTGACGGTTTTAATTCATTTTCAGCCCCTATTTTAACAGAATAAAATAGACCACGTTGTTATTTTTATTCAAACCTTTTTTTCATTAATAACCATCGAAATCATATATTTCGCATTGTTATGAAGTCTTAAGTGTATATTTTTCGACCACTAATCTAAGTTTTTTGTCGCGACATTTTGAAATTTTAAGTCAACATTATTGTGGTCATTATACTTGGATTTTATGTTACCCAAATACATAACACTATTATGACTATGTCTTTAGTATTATCTTTATATTCGTACACATGAGGCACTAAATCGCATTTTATCGTAAGCTATTTGTCTGGTGAATAAACATTAGGAACACGTACATTACTGATCATTAAACAAACAATATCAGCTGTTAGTCGTGTTTACGAATACATAAAGAGTTATAATAATGGAATAAATGACTGTAAATGATTAACAATTAGATTAATTAATAAATGAGTAAATAAATAATCGTACTCTGTTCATCAATCGGTTAAAGAACAATAGGCACCGTCCGTACTGTAGTCAGTTATGATGACTATATGCGGTTAGGTTTAAGCAAATGTATGTAGTTATACCTACTGTACAAACGTTAGAAGTTCGTTCAATTCTGCTCACGGAATGATCTTACACACCACGTTAGCGCGTGCATTAATCCCAAGTATCTATAAAACGTGGTCAAGAACGAGATAACCGGGTTTAACCTGTGCGCTTCGTGCGTTAGACCTAACTAAAAACGGCGGATGCACCCGCCGCACTCGCCCGCCTCTTCGACGAGAACTATTCGTCAGCACCGGAGCACGATGTACGAGGTCATTATCAGACCAGTATCATGGTGGTGCTGTTGCGGCGTTCGAGTTCGCGTTAGGGTTTAACCAGCGCGAGTATAAGCAAAACGGTACAAGTTTTCCATGCAATCCGCCTTCGTCAAATTGTTTCTGTTTCCTGATATATTACCAACAATGGCCTCCATAAAGACGTAACAATTCCATCGGTAAATCAACTGGTGAAATCCCCCTGACTTTCCTTTCACGCAATGTTAAAAGTTCACCGAAACCCACAAATAAAACTCCCATCTTCCATCACTTACTCCCGAGAATCCGCTTAAACGTTACATAGACGGACGTACGCCCTGCGAACGCTAAGCGAAAAAAATTACCAAAATACCTACCTTTGCAGCTCTAGTTTAATTGTTATTAAACTTCCGAGTGGCGCAACAGTCACTTATTTTACATTTCCTGTACATACTATTACAATAATTATCACTCGTGATGGCATGGAAACGTGTAAATTAAATTCATAATTTTTCTTAAACGTTAATCATTTTATCAGAATTATCCAATACTCTTTCTTGTAACAAAAATTTAATAATTTCCAAAAAAAATGTTCGATAAAAAATTAAAGAAACCTACATTTAGCCTTATAAATTGAGTAAATTATCAAGTATTTCGTTTTTTTTAAACTGTTACAGAACATAAATGTACATTTTAAATTAGTATGTATACATTATATATATTTACCTATAATAATAATAATTTAAGTATAAATTGTTTTATAAAAAAAAATTGTTCTGTTTATATCCAATATTGAACTTTGTAACTATTTAATAAAAATATTTTTTACATCAATTTGATAGTAAAGCAGAAATATATTATCACTAAAATGGGGCCGCAGTTGTACTATATTCAAGTTTTCAATATTTACGAATAATTGTATTGTTTAATTTATTACAAACACCCATTATCTATATAATATAATTTTAATATAAATATTAAATGTATCTAAATGTATTAAATGTAGCTATATCCACAGAGCACTCTAATGGACATTTATGCACTTCGATTTATAAATCATCAAAATATATAATAAGAAATAATATAAGGTATTTAACTTTTAAGATATCTAAAGGAAGTTAAAAATATTTGAAAATTGTTGAGATTTTTAGTGAAAAGTATTAGTAAATTATAAAACTTATTGAATATCAATTGAATTCGACGTGTATCCAATGCAGTCTTAACATAACATGGTACTTTTAAAATAAAAACTAACCAAGACAAATGTTGAAAGAATTACACTAGGACGTATACAATTATTCCAAAAGTACACGTTTAATTTAGTAAGTCTACATGTGATTTAAAGTTGACTTGCATACTACATTGAACGTAAACACCAAAAACGGTCTATCCAAACAAAATTGTACGTAGGTATACGTACATAATTTAAAACGCAACATCAACTTTTTTCCTGAGCCAAGCAAAAATTCAAACGTCACTCACCGACACAAAAGGAAAAGGATACACATAGAATATTCGTAGGATAAACGAGTAGGTATACGTGTTTATTCATTATACAACAGGACTAACAGCTAACGAGTGTCCGTCTCGTTCAGTTTAAAAGTGTTTTTTTTTTCTCCTTTCACCCTTCATTCAGCCATTTTCAGAAATATTTTGTTATTCTTGTTTTCTCGGTGCTGTGTTGTTTAACAGACTTGACAGGTTAAAATAGCACGAGAAAACCATAGAATCCATGGAGACACAAGCAACAAAAATCATGTTGTATGAATATTACATTATATATTTACTTATTTTACGTGAGTACATGGTGTAGACACAAAAGTTGTACATAATACTCAATAGCAATAATAATATACACAAACGATATATTTAGCATTTTTCTACAAACGTTCTTAACCCATCGGCATTTGATGTGGGTACATTATAATGTTTGGCATAAATCGATTCGTTGAAAAAACATTCAGAATACCTAACTATTGTTTAAAAACCATCATAGTACAACGGTATATAATCATATTAATTACTTGGAAAAACATTTGTTATAACTGTGTAAAACTAAATGAGCACATGTTTTATTATATACATTTTCCCAGCGTATTCCGTTATTATAGTTATCCGTATAGATCTCAAGGATTCTCAGTAATTCAATACAACCGCCGCCGCCGCCCGATCGAGTGAAATATTATAAATGTCGAGACGTATAATATAGGAAAAAATCTATACATATATAAGTAATATTTTATATTAGTATGCTAATTGATTCGGGATAACATTGATTTGCTACCTCCTTTCGGTTGTTTTTTTTTTTAAAAAAATGGTTGAATATTACTTCACAAACGTTTTACTCTTTGTACGAATACGTTTGGGATAAATCCCATTTTCGGGGAGCAATTAACTTTGATATTTATATTAACGCTAATAATAGAAACCATTAAACTCTTGCTTTGTGAGTAATGACCTTATACATTATGTTATTGTTATAATATATGTGTTCGCACCTAAGGATTTTCACATACAGTTGGATCAAAATATACCCACAGCGAAACCTAGTCAATGTTTGATGGTTTTCAATGCGTAATGAGACCGCCTGAATGTAACGGTGTTATTCTGACATTCGGTTTCCACCGGGCACGATTTGAAAGCATAAGCTGTTATTTAGGGGTTCCGTGTATTAGCCGTGTAAGAGTGGCCATTCAGTTTTAATGGTAAGTGTTCGAGGGCAATTTAAAATTCTATGTAATCTAATCGCAATCGAGCTTTATGCTATAAAAAATTACCCCGTGGTGTTTGCTAACCTTTCGCTGCGTAATGGGAAAAAATTAATTGCAAATAATATATATATCTCATTTAGGTGATTCGATAAAGTGCATTGACACGCACGTTCCGTTGTAAAAACATCGTTAAAATGGTATACAGCGCCTACATTATTAATTTATCAATTTTTTTTTACATAAATGAAACGTTTCGCATTGCACGGTCCAAAACGTGTACAGATTGAAAAGTGTATGATAAATATTTGAGACTCGGGTCTCGTGCCTCTTCTTTATTAGTGTTATTATTCCAAAAGATGTTCCCCATTTCTTCTGGTTTTGTTTTTGTTTTTTATTTTTTTCGTTGTTTCAAAAGCTATACATATATATCTATATATATATATAAACTCAAATCTGTGTTGCTCTTTTGTTGTTTTCGTTATTGTTCACGCGAGCGACTGCCAGTATTGTCAAAATATGTATTCAAACAAAATATTGTGTACATCAAATAAACCGTAACTTTTGAACTAATAAAATAATAGTGTAGCCGTAAAGGTCACTTGTACGTTATATAAAAATATACGAGCTGATATTATGATCTTGACGTAAGTAAACAGGAGGCACGGTTACGAAAATGTTTTTGGAAAAATAACGGAGTAAATGATTCGAAAACCGAAAAGAAAAATAAATCTAAAAATACGCGCGAAGAACGTGCATGGCCATATAAGATTATTCCCCGGCGGCAGTTTTAAGTGTTTATTTGTCTGCTTTGCGGACACTCCGCGTGCTCGTACGCAAACATTTCGCAGACGTGTTGAACAACGTTAAGTATAGAATCGACCGGAGTACTATTAATAATAATAATAATATGGCGAAAGCGAAAAAATGATTCCTGCGGTCGGGACGAAACAGATAACAATCATAATAAGACACGGTTTCGTCCACAACAGCACCGTACGCAAAGTGATGCACGTCACACGTCTTATGACGAAACGGTAGCGTGCCAGTTGGACTATGCAAAAACGTTAGAGAGGAAAAAGACACTAAAAACACGCGGCGGTGAGAGGATCAAGGACAAGGAGATGACGGCACGCGCCGTAGTCTTATGTAGGTACTCGTGCGCTGTTCGAATAAAAATTCGACCCGGTGGTTGTTTAATATATTATTATATCGCGCCGAAATTGCAGATAGGTAGGTAGGTAGGTAGGTAGGGTACCTCGCCAAAGTGTATAATGAACAAAACGCGTACTGCACCGTTTGCAAATAATATATACTAACGAATAACTTAAAAAAAATTGCAAACAAACAAACATTAGATCTAATGGGAAACTACGCGAATTACATTTTATCACTTTTATAATACGTAAATAATTTATGTTTTTAAAATTGTCTTCCTCGACCGTTGTTTCCCGTAGATGTATGTAAAATGTTTATAGCATTAATTCTGAACAGTATAATAATCTATTCGGATAGTTCACCCGGAGCTTTTTTGAAACACATTTATTTACAACAATAATTATGTGTTTAGTATATTACTTATAATATGTTTTAATAGGGTGGTCCTTACATTTTTTCGTTTGCGATTTATTCCAGATCCTTCTTCGTCCCGAAAATGTTCGATCACTTAAATAACCATACGAAATAAGTTTCAGGTGAAATTATTAATTTTGACCCGTGTCACAAAAGCTTCAAAGTTACAAAATAGGAAATTGTCAATATTATTAATTAAAAAATATTTTTGAACATAACTTTATTCATAAAGCAAAAAAAAAACTAAAAAATATTCGTTAAAATACAAATGTTAGAAAACCAAATTCACTATAATTTCTTTCATATACGAGTATTTATAAAAAGATATTATTTTACACATATTTTAATCAAAAGCGAAAAAATAAGAATAATCGTAAAAACTTTGATATTTTAAGAAACTTAATACAAATGATAACAAATTTATAATAAATAATAACATGATGACTTAATACTTCTATCTGTAATCTATCTGTAATATATTTTGAATGTAAATAATACACCCAAATTTAAGACATTGCAAGTGCAGGTCAGCGCATTTTTTTGGGTAGACACTAACAACTTGTATAATGTATACATTATACGTGTATTCGTGTATTGTTTTTGTGACATCATCCTTGGTTATTTTGTCATTATAGTATATAAGCTCTACTCCTCTTTCGGCAGTATCATTTATAACTGAAATATTTTTTAGAACTAACCGAGTTTTATTGTAATATTCAATAGTTTCCAAATTTAATAAGGGTCTTCATTCAAAAAAATTGGTATCGAAGGCAAATCGTTCAAATAGTTTTTTTCAGTATCAACACATGTACAGTTTTTTAATAGTGATACTTTCCTTTTTCGTAGTACCGTAAATAATATTGCGGTTACAAGTGAAAACCGTGAAACATTTTTTCTTTCAATTGTATTTAGCAAGCGATTAAATTTTAATTTCACCAGGATAAAAGAAAAACTAATATTTCATCGCTTCAGAATCGAAACGGAATATTACATTTTATACATTACTATCGCCCCGCTGCGTTTTCACCGTGTGTAGATGAAAGTGAAAAATTAGCATGTTTCATATAGGATGTAAACTTTTTCAAGGGCTTAGTGCATTTTTTTCTTAATGGGTATTGTAATTTAATATTCGAAGATAATGCGTGTCTCATCGTACACGAAAATCAATATAATATTTTGAACGAAACTTACTTATTGTCGTATACTATACATGTACCGGATTAAATTACATTTCATGTAAAAACTTTTTAAGCTTAAAGTAAAAACGAATAATCTCGACGAATCGTAGGGAATATTAAAATGCGACTTTGGTAATATCCGAAGATAATTTAAAATCACCGTTCTCAAAGTTATCCAATTTAAAAAATGATACGTACTATTTTCCGACTATTTTTTTCAAATACTTTTTCACATGATACATTGCCAAAAGTTAATACACATTCTACACGTTGTGTTTCAAAATCATACCCGACTATTATGATTATCAAAGAAATGCATGTGTTCACAGCTAGTATATATTATGAATATATTGATAATCAAGATATTAGATATTAGATGTTATTGATAAATGTAGCTTAAAAAAAAATTGTTTAATGCTTATAATTAACTGAATATTATTTACAAGAATCAAAATTTAAGGTGGTATTATAGACGTTGTACTTATCGATTAAATTCGCAACATAAAAATAAAATTACCGAGGGTCTAGAGAAAAATAAAAAGAGCCCGTTAAAAATGTAATACTGAACCCACCCACGTGGTGGTGAAAAAACATTTATAGATACAATAACATTTATTGCTCCAGACAGTAGCCACCAAATTGGCATTAGATAGTATCAGTCGGTTATTTTTCACATATAAGTTAATAAGAAAAATGAAATTAGCCTACCTGCACTATACTATACCAATGAATCACGTTTCTTGGAAACGTCAATAAAAACTTTGAAAAACGTCAGTTCTTATCTCAATTATTTCATTTTTAGATGCGGGTTATAAAATTTTTTGCAACTCGTTATAGGGTGACGTAGGCACTTTTCATTTTTCCGAAAACGTTTGCGGCGGCGTTCAAAATATTAAAACATTAATTTATTTAATGATGTGTTTAATCATTATTTGAACAAAGCACCGATCGACATAAATGACTATACACACATTGCACTGGTAAAATACTATAATTTATTAATGAAATGTTTGCATGAACAATAATCATACGTACATCGATTGATTTTTACTTATCATCAAAGATACATTTTCTTGTTACGAGTATAATATAAAACGCGTAACAATGTATACTTCTTGCGCCGAATATCATAATCGTAAAAATAAAATAAACTATGATTTCACATTATTGTTCTTCGAGCCTTCTGAATTTTTATTTTTATATTTTTCTCGCAATTCAATGTTGATCAGCAAATACCATAGGTTGGTGCGAGATGTAATAATATAGACCATGTGATGGAAAATCTATAGTTAATATTTTCGTCGACTGTGCGGTATACGTAACATAGCAAAATATCCATCAGCCCGTCTCTACCGGGAACTCGTGATCGACGATATTGTAAAAATAAGCCGACCCATTCACGGATAATTTACATGATTAAAACCCGAAAACACTTTTTTCACTTGCTGCGAGTTAGTTTTCGTTCAACGCGTAAATAATTCGAATGCCTGTTGCTGCAAATCTTTTATTTCGATCATGTCGCATTTTTCTTATTTTTTAAAAAATAAGAAATTTTAATTGTACTTCCATAATAATGTAAGCACCGTATTTCATTTTTTATGAACAGCGAGCAAGTGAAAAAAAAGTTGATATCGTTTGTGAACCTGAACCTTTAAATATATAACTCAAGCTTTCCTCGGAAACTTTAAGAGCTGAAACCCATAATTCATTCAATGTTCCGAGAAATGCGGAAAAGCTATTGGTTTTGCTACGACGCGGAAATAGGCGTACCTATACTATTTCTATACTTTCGAGAAATGCACTTTGATGCGTGCAAACAAACAAGAGTTATATATTCGTATTTTATACGGCTTATGAATATGTGAAAAATGATGTAAACGTATATTTTTTAACCATCTCCTGACGACTTTCTTGCCATTCAATGTTGCTCAAACGTATGATACCATAATGCTTTTTGATTAGTATCACTTTTAAAATTAAAATTCACAATACGTCACAATCGTACATCAACAGACAGATGTGAGTATTCCGAAACAATTTCCCAATAACGAAAATGCCATCCATTGTTATACCTACCTACGTTGTATAGTGTGTTTATTTATTTATTTAACCAACGTCTATCTGGGAAAATAGTGTACATAAATGTTATAAAATAAATCACATATTATGATAATAGTAAAATACATAGAATACTTAAATTAAATTGCAAACAGCAGTTTCTACACTCATACATTATACAACTAAAATAGAAACCAATTCAGGCAGAATCTGGTAAAAAAATAGAGAAAGGACAACCGACCCTTTAATAAAATGTATTATCATCATTTATCGACAATTTTAAAACAATAATATACCATCGGACTCGAAAAACCGTCGCTTTTCGCTTGAAAACGGTCCCTAGAAAATCTTTTTTGCGATTACGGTTTTAAAATACTGCACGGGGATGAAAGGGCAGAAGAAAACGCAATGCACGATAAATATTTCCAATCAATTGTCACAAGAAAAATGTAAAGCTATTTTACTCACTGAAAAGTATTCGATAAATAAAAAAAAGGAAAAAGCATCGTTTATATCACTGTCCGATATCTTAAATTTACATAAACCGTGTATTGGTGTGTGTGTATATATTTATTGACGAAAATACGTTTTAGTGTTGAAAACCTAATTGGATTAATGTTTCGTGTAATAAACTCCAATACGTTTGTGTCAACTGTTATAATTTATCTATGCACCAGGCACCTATCACGGTTATTTATTTTAATTGGGTGTTTGAGTGTAAATTAGGAATCGTGAACGGTGTAGAGAGTAAATATGTGTCCTATTTAAAAATCATAGTTTTTTTTGTTATATTTTTGTTATTTTAATATTTATACAAGGTGTCCCACCGGGAGCGTACACAGAACGATATCTCTCGTGTTAATAGAGATAGTCCAATTCCGTTTTTTTTTATGAGCATCCCTGGGCAAAGGCACTTTTGTTGACAATAGTCTGGTAAATAAGTGTATTATTAAAGAAGTTCAAAGATTAACTTTTTATTTTCATAGTTTTTGTGAAACTTGAAGATAGCCATTTCATAGGGTTTCTTTTTCTGAAAATTTATTTGGTTCAACTTTCAGTTTTCATTAGATTCATGATTTTTAATAATTTTTTTCGTCTACAATGGAATGCGTAATATAAATTTGTATAAACTTGTCATTTTCCCATAAGGTTTGCTGATAATGCTATTATTATTTTAAATTGTATAAATAGTATAGTATAAAAATGATTAAGAATCAAGAAGTAAATGAAATTTGAAAGTTGAACCGTTAAAATTGTTAGGAAAATAAGCCCTGTAAAATAGCTATCTTCAAAATTTATAGAAGTAATAAAATACAAAGTTAATTTTTAAACTTCTTTAATTATAACTAATATTGACAACAAAATTGGCTTTGCTCAGGGATGCTCATAAAAAAAAAACAGAATTTGATTATCTCTATTAACATGGTAGATACGCTATGTGTAAATTTCGGTAGGTCATCCTATACATATAATAATGTACTTTTTAACGTTTCATTCAAAAAGTGTTTATATTAACGATGTGCGATTGCTTACATTTTTAACGCGTCAGTCTTTGTTTGTATGTTTGTTTGTTTTCCCCTAATCATGTTTTATAACAATAAATCTTGTATTTTCAATCTGTCAACATATTATTTCGCTCATTGTCCTTAAAATGTCCTTACTATCATATTAAAAATAATATTATCGCTATTCGTACATTACTTTTAAGTTTTGTTTTCGCCCCGGACATAGCTGTCACGTGAAAACACAAACACGCTCACATGTTGTATCTGTGTATATTGTATTATTCAAGCCTGTATACATACGCAAATTATAAGGGTAAATGTATATATTTAACTTTTTCGCCAATAATCGCAGTTCGTGTTTTATTCGTTGGGTCAAAAAAAAAAAAAATATATATATATATATATATCTACACATCGTATACAAATATAAATATGTCTATCGAGACTTGGTTTTTTTTTTTTACTAACATAATGATATTTTCGAAAATAAATATAAAATTAAAGGAAACACACTCTGGACGGTGAGGTGTGTGCTTTGTAAATATTAATCGCTGTCCACTATACGGCTACACGTTATAGAGCATAGACCCATTAGTTGGAAACAGCATGTTATTGGTTCGTGATAATGTTAATTATTCTATACATTATTGATAGAATCGCGTGCTCTTTGCCAATACCGACATCATAATGGTACTCGCTGGACAGCAGAAAAACGAAATTCATGTTGAACACTATGATTACGTTGAGAATAAAATAAAGTAAAAATTACATCGAACCGTGTAACGGTATTGTGTGTCGCGGTCCTACAGCGAAGCGTGTATTATACCTCCTCGTTTTCGCGATCTATATTATACGCGATTGGTAAATATGATTACGACTGGTACAGATATAATAGAAAATATAATTTTTTTTTTTTTTATAATTCCTGAAGACACCGGTTCCGATGGAAATTTCTTTTGTTGTGTTGTAGTGGTATTTTTTACGACACATTTGCAAGCAAAGTGAAACCGTCGTGTTCGAAAAACTATTCTGAGCAGAAGTTCGCATGTTGTAAATATATTATTATGTATCTAATAATTCTACTATCGTAAATGCCAGTGAAAGTCATCAGTCACAGCGTATTTCAAACTTTGAAACCCTCAGTTTATAAATTAATTAATGAATAAAACCGACGACGGTAGACAGTATTTTAACGTTGTTTCGATGTATTTTTTAGTTCGTCCT
Source organism: Periphyllus acericola (assembly GCA_949715065.1). NCBI lineage: Eukaryota > Metazoa > Arthropoda > Insecta > Hemiptera > Aphididae > Periphyllus > Periphyllus acericola. The sequence goes on from OX454264.1 coordinate 55,536,101, forward strand.
TCGTAGGTATATTAGAAACGCTACCGAGTAAATAAAAAAAAAATAAAAAGACTCGCTTGAAGTAGAGTACCATCTGCGACCAATTTCCTAACTAAAAAGTTACTGCATAAAACTTTTGGTTCTGATTTACTACCCGTAAAAGTGCTTACTGAAAAAAAAAATAAAATAAAAAACATTCATCGATGTAAACCAATCTCTCCAAATTTCGCTCGGAGTCTAAGATAACAGTACATTATTATTATTATTGTGTATATACTTCTTGCCCTTTAGATATTACAAATTCATATAGTATTATGATGTAGCGAGTAACGGTTTAACTTTCACAATCCATCACAGCGTTTATTTCATTAAATCCCACGTACAATAAACGCTCACACAAACTTTCTGCTTAAACAAATATTTAAAATGAGCAGTCGCACAATGCCGTTGCTATATGAAAAATGTATTCCAATCGAGTATAGAACTTAGTGTACACTATATTACATGTTTCCGTGACGAATTCGCGTAAACTTCTAAAATTAAGACATTATAGGTATTTAAGATATTCAAATGTTACTACAATATACAACGTTATCTTGCTTTCGTTTTGATATGATGCTCGAGACGTTTTAGTTTCAAAGCTAATACAAACAATATTAAACTTGTTCATTGTTCTTTTATATAACTTCTTTCATTCTTTGTGTCTACTATAGTTAATAACTCGAGATGAGACTATTGTAAGCAGAGTCAAAAAGCTATAGGACATTGAATCATGTCAGCCTTGTTGCAAGACGAATTTGAACTACCTACATATTTCAAATTATTTAATATTCCAACTTTTATTTTCGAAGCATAAAATATCATCTAAGTATAATTTTGTAGAGTATTTAACCTTTATTTATTGATAAGTCAGTTCAATAATAAACTAAAAATTATAATACTATTATCACAATATTTTACCAATCAATTTCTTAAAATTGGAAAATGTAAAATGTTTTACAGGCATTAAAATAGCAATTCAAAATTTACTTTTATTATTATTCTGTGCTAGATATAACTAAATAATGATTATAATATATCTTATATATTTCCGCTTAATATAACAACTTAAATAAATATCCTGTAACACAATCAAAATTATTTAATTGTTTTTAAAAATATTTCAATCGACATTATTTTGAAAATGTTGAAAACTTTACTAACAAATGAAAAAAAAAGTATAAGATCAAATAAAATTCTGAAAGGATTTAAAACATTATTTATAATATTTTGATCAATATCTGAGTAATTTTATAAATTTGTGGAAAATCGAAATGCATGATATGTTATTAACGTTACACTTCCAAATAGTTTGAAAAAATGGGTCGAAACAAATACGTATAGAGGTATTTTATCGCTTGTACATCATGAAAAATGTAGTAATTTTTCCTGTACAAAAATCATATTGCTTTTCTTATCAAATAAAACCTAAAAACCCCAACGCATGACAAAGAATTGCACATATTTGCATATCAGTAATGGGTATCAAGAACCATTTCGCAGAATCTATGGTGGTTGTTGCAAAATGTACGTTATTTACAAGCGTTATATAGGTACGTTAAATCTTATGCAAACTATTGTAAACACATGTAAGAAAAAATATTGACACAAGATAATATATCGATGTATTTAAACGATAACCAAAAAACGAATAGCAGCTGTTTCCGTTCGTAATCCAATAGTAGAGATCTTCTTAATGAATCGATTAAAATTAATTGTATTTATTTTCACATAATTGCGTTATAATTATTATCGTACACAAGGATGAGCGGTGAATTTAATTTTCGAAAATATATTTTCACATCAGTTTTTTTTTTTTTTGAATTGTTAGAAATACGATTTACAGTTTAAAATTTCAAACTTGTGTAGGCCTACATTAAATCAGTGTTATATGAGTTAATGGAAATCACCAATAGAATATTTCCAATTTATTATCAAATGTCTTAAATATTTTCATTTAATATAAAAATAATCTTCTTCAGGTATTTATATATTTTGTTTGTATACGACATTTAAGAGCTTTTAAGGAGAGGACCTTCCGGATAAAAAGGTTCACGCCTCCTTTTTTTTACAGTCCGCTAGTTTACGGTTTGGACCGGAAAGTAATAAAAGTAATATAAAATTGGAGCAATAGGGTCGGAAGTGGTCGGCACTAAGGATTAAAACGTAAAAGAAATTCTAGTTTAAGTTAAAATTATCTCGGTTTCAAATGGATTGATATATATAAAAAAAAAAAAGTATAGAGGCATTATAAACGAAAAGGACTCAGATGTAAATTAAGTCTTTAATTGTTTTTTAAAGATTTAAATTATTAACTATCGATCTTTGTAAATGGTAAGCCTGAATTGTTTTCTAGCTTTTACTTTAATTCATGCAATTTGACCACTCTCCGGTGATTTATTTATCATTTCAACATTTAAGTAATATACCGTGGTTAAATTAAAAATAAGGAACAAACGAAGAAAAAGATAAAATAAATATCAAAAAATGGTGATGCAGAACTGAGAAGAGATGTTACCTATGTAACGTACGTTACGAATTGCTTGACAAAGCTGTTTGTCTTTATTTGTGGCGACAAGGTAAATAAAATAGAAATTCGTGTATTAAAAAATCAGAAATACGTTGTACGCGTGAGATACGTAACAATTTTTAATTTAAAAATGACGGGCTGGTTTAGAGCTTTCCCGACCACCCTTTTAGCCGAACAACATTTAACTTTCACTTTTATTTCGTTTTTAATAACGAATAATATCATTTTAATTTCGGATTATGAAATGTGTTCGTGATTCCTGGCACACCGGAAGCATATACCTGTAGTTTGCTAAAGGTATGTTCCCTTAGACGTTTTAAACCATTAAAGTAAGTGGAAAATAAAGATTTATGATCGGTTACAACGTTATAAGGTGTGTCTATAGAAAAAACTTTACTTGATTTTATTTAATTTTACCAGAATAAAAATACGAATAACTATTATTAATAGCGCCCGTGAATAGTATTTAGCTGTTAGTATTTTTTTTCTGAAAAGACGTAAAAACTATTCACACAAATTTAACCCAGCATTATTATATGGATAATATAGGTACTATGAATAATTTCACTTGATATCTCGTCCATTTGCGTTGATAAAATGGTTTTTCACTTTTCAGTGAGTGCATGACGTGTGATTAATCCCGTTTGAAAATATTTAATAAAATTAAAAATCGGTAACGTATATATGACACGTTCACATTGAATAAAATGTCAAACGAAATGAATTTCATCCGCGTTGTATGTTATCCGCGTGTAGGTGTATACAAACAAAATATTAATACATTACCTATTATAAGTGCCGTAATATTTATTTTCGGACGATTTTAGTCATAAATACGTAGTAGCCAGTAGCCACTCGACACGTTTGAATAATAAACCATAATAAGGGTGGTGGGTATTTAATATGCGGTAATCGATAATCACTTGATAACCACACCCCTGCACCCCCTCCCCATCCTGCATTGTGTTGTAGATTGCATATTGTTATTTCGAAATTCACGTTTAGCCGTAATCGCAATTACACGAATCATCGAAGTACGAGTCACGGTCGTATTCAAAAACAGACTGCAATCATCGTACACCTCTAGCACCGCGTGGGTTATTAAAATATTATCGATACGACGAGCGCGCAATTGTCAGCGACACATAATGGGATAAAAATATACAATAGAAAAATGATACGAGTCGGCACGATTGAAGAGTAGGCTGCGTCGTCACTACACTCGTACATAATATGGCGTAGCGTACACCAATAATTATGCGACTACTGATGAAGTACTTTTTTTTATAATCACGAATAATAGCCGAACCCGGGGGAGATAATAATTTTGCCTTTGCGCTGCTTTCCCGATGGGATATCATCGTTTATGTAACACATTCGTAAACAGTGATCATTTGAGTAAAACGAGATCTGGCAACTACAAGACAACATTAACGACAAGCGTCGACATCGACAACAACGATATATTATTATTATATTATTTTAAGGCGGCTCTAAGCGATCAGATTTTTCATAAATTTAAAGCAATAAGCTGGCGAAAAAAAACATACTTTTAGAAGTCCAATTTTAACTATGAAAAATAATTTGAACTCGTTAGCCTCTTTTCTATGTTTTGTAGGAAAAACATTTTCATTTTTACGACTTTTCGGCACTTTTAAGTATATGTTAATTTTGAGAAATTAAGAAAAATCATTTGTAACTGTACTACATTAACTACACAGAATGTCTGAATTCTATTTCCTACAAATCATAGAGCACAAACTAAAAGATTCAAATTATTTTTCAAAATTGAAATTGAATTACTAGAAGTATGTTAATTTTTCGCCAGCTTATTAGCATTATTCTTTGTCGCGCGTGTACAAAAATATTTTCAAGCGTTCTTTTGATGACTTGTGCATGCGCGTATGTGTGCTATGAACATGGTTTTCCCGTTCTCCCGCAGACTGGCGATATGAAATCTATTGTGTTTTATTATCGATTATTCTTCGAAATCCTAATTTTATATTTTACATGATATTTAGGACAGAATTGATTAAAGATAGCGGTCATTAATATTTTATGCGCGAACGAGTAATCTCTTACCGGCAAGATTATATTAGTAAGTTGTTACCATGAGTTTGTAGTTTGAGTTCATTTTACGCAATTGCAAACAACGATTAATTTATAAAAATGAGTGACTGGCGCTTTAGTAAAAAAACGCGTCCAAAATTATCTGCGCCACGGAAAAAATCTAAAATTTAATCAAAAATTTATTTGTTGATAAAACATATCATTTTTTGGCTGCAAGTCCTGACGGGTTAATCGATGACGACGATTTAATAGAAATCAAATGTCCATACACTATTAAAGATCTCACACCTGAAGACGCTATTCAATGTGGAAAATTGAAATTTGCGACATTCACTGATGGAAAATTAAATTTAAAAACAAATGATAATTATTTTTTTCAAATACAAGGACTACTACATATAACACAAAGATCTTACTGTTATTTCATCATTTGGTCATCCAAAGGTATGTACAGTTTTATAAATTACTGAAATTATGTTTATAGTTTTATAGGTATCCCGTCAAAATTCGGCGTAAAAATTCGTGGATATTTTTTTTGGACATTAATTTAGTTTTGTATATAGTTGGTATACACTAGTTATAACTAATGGGAATATTAGATATTCTTTATTTTACACTCGGTAATAAACAATATTTTCGAAACCAAGTATAAGGATATTTTGTACTATAAAAGAATAAGCTAAGTACTACGTGAACATTTCAAGACTGCAGTTATTCATTTTTTAATTACAATTTACAACACAATTCTTACATTATTGCCCCCAAATTTTGACGAGGATTCAGTTTTATACATGTACAATAATGCTAAATATTTAATTTATTGTTCTCGTTTACGTTTTCAGGCATGTTGTATCAAAAGATTTTACGAGATGACGTTTTCATCGCAGCAACAACTGATTTCATTTTACCATGACCATTTGTTACTCGAAATATTAGATCCACGTTTTAATCGTGGTTTACCTATCAGGAATTAGTTATAACTTATAACTCATTACTTATTAGTATTATTATAAATTATATTATCACTTCTATGACAAAAAAATAAATGATTTAAAAAAAACATACTTATTTAAAATGTGTGAATTCTACATGATGTCCCTATGGCCTATACCATAGAGTAAGAATATACTAAGTAAATATACATCACAATATGATTGTAAAATTAATTTTAAAAAGGTTAGATTTAATTTTAAATCACAACAATAGTATTACGATAACGATGCGATACTCGGAACGCGACGCAGTGTCGGAACGACCGATCGATGGGCGGAAGGTGGCGGTACACTTCTTAGACCCGCACTCACACTAATAATCATTTACGACTAACACAAAGATTACGGACGGCAACCACAAGTATAGAAATTGCCTAAATTTTTTCCCTTAATTAATAGCCACTAAGAGCCGCCTTAATCTGTTCCTCTTCTCGTATACTTCTCAGACCGGCGCGCAGCGTGTCCGCCCGCCAATCTCGTCGAATCGTTCTACCGGGGCCGTGTCGCTTCCTTAAACGACGAATACAACAGTACTACCACTTCAACTGTCGTCTGTTTTTGTCGATTAGAAAATATAAACAGTCGGATCGTGGAAAACCGTGGAGCTCTAAACATTCCTGGGAGGGTTTCGCCCGTGGGGCGCGCGCACATCTACTAAAGGGTCGCTGTGATTTATGAGACGTTTGCGGAACACGGCGGTGGCGCAATACGTTGTTTTCCTGATTGTATTTAATATTCTTATTATTATTGTTGTTGTTGTGAGCGCAAGTCGTCGTAAGAGACGCTCGTAACGTTTTGTACCAGCAGGGACCAGGAACAATAATTTTGACGAGGCAAACCGCGATGACTATAAATGGATTTGAATTGTTCGTTTGTTTCACAACACTCCAGCTGCTGTAGACGAATCACATAATAATACTAGAACCTAGGCAGATTTTGAAAAGTCATATATGTTAGAATGTCTAGTTATATTTTAGAAAATAAGACTTTTAGAAGTTTAGAGTTTAGCTACTCGTATATACATTCATGTAATTAGTTGTATTATAATTTATTCATATTCAATCAAAACATTTTCAACAAAATATTTAGGTGCATGTAAGAAATAGATAATATGTTTATGCTTAAGATTATTATCAATAGCTCTCATAAATTCATACTTATAATAATAAGAAATATCAACTATCCTTTTACAGACTCATATTTTGATATTTCCTATCTTTCCAATCACAGGTATGGAATATTTTCGTAATCCTACACCAAAAGTTGGTTGTAAATAATAATTAGTTATTTTCTAAAAGTTTCATATTCTAAGACATAAAGATCAAAACGTTTAACTGATTTTAACAAAACAAGCTACTATATACTATCATCGATTTTCCGCAGTTAATGGCAGACGTGCTATATTATGATATCGATGATACTAAAGTGATCTGTGCAGTAAATGCGTTGTTATTTTAAAGTTGTAAAAAAAAATATTTGTAATATCACAAATTAATATAATTTTCCAATTGTTAAAACGTACATTTTCATCTGTTACAGTCGAATGTATACATTAAATATTTAACTAATCTTAAAAATAATAAAAACACAAAAGTTAATTTTCCCGAAAATTTTATTTTTTTAGTCACTTCCGTTGGCCATTGTCAGTATTAGGACAGTATATCGAGTGTTAAAGAGCTGCAGCGAGAATACGGGAAAATTAGCGACCCTTGGTATAATGTTGATTTTGGTGGCGCGAAAATAATACAACAATAATAGTATAAAATCCTTACTATTATATTATTATATGAAATAAATAAATCGAGATTGCGTGCAGCGCGAATAGAAATATTTATTTTATTCTAAGAAAATTAGTGGACGAGAAAAAAATGTTTTTCATATGACAATTCGTTTTTATTTTTTGGATAAAAGTAACAAGGAGTTATCTTTTGAATTCATCCACTCCAAAGCAAAATCTTAGCTTTCGAGAGAAATATACTCGTATACTGTACATAGCGCGTACTTATTCTTATATTGTGATTTTGTTTGTGATAAACTCGTTTTTATTATTTTTAGTTATTATTTACAGCAGACATTATTTTCTATTGTAGAAATATAATTATATTATAGATGGTTCAGTGATTCGTTCAAAGGTAGATATAATAATATGCAATATATTTTAAGAGCAAAAAAAAAAGAACTTCTTGGAAATTAATAAAAACAAAATTGCAGATAAAATAAAGGATTTTTTTATGAGTTTTATTTTGAATTGTTATTGTTAAGTTGGAAGATACAAAAAAGTATGATGAAATAATGTTACAATTGGCTGTATATAGTATACAGACGATATTAACTTGACTTGAAGTTTGCTTGATTCGTAAAAAATAATTGAAAATGGAAAAATTTGTATCAAAATATTTTTCGTAAGTAGAACCCGCAGAAAATGTTTTTTTTTTTTTATATATAAAATATACATTGACAATTTATTTTGTTATTTGATGACAAAAAGAAAAAAAAACGAAAATGTGCCTACGTGAAGCTTTAACTCAATTGTCTTAACAGTTTTCGAATATTTCAGTAATTTGAATTCTAGATCAGAATATTATGTGGCGATTGGTATAGTATTGAATTCTTTGCATACTCGGAAAATTTAGTTTTTACCGTAAGTATATAATAATAGTATTACAAGCATAGTTATCAGGTATATATAATACTTAACTACACTCACGAATCGAGTGTTATCAAACAGTTTTGTTTAATAAATTTTATTGATCACAGATTATAACATTTCATAAAAAAAAAATAAAAAATGTTCAGAATTAAAATCTTGGATACACGTATTAATGGACTTAATCGACGAATTGCACAGACGATCGTTTTTTAAATTTCTTAAAAATGTTTGAGAATTTAAAAATAAAGTACAGCTAAAACAGTTATACGCAAACATAATGTTTAAAAAATTATGTATGCACTATACTTTCCGAGCTCGGCAAAAAATGCACAATATATTAGGGCCATTGTTATAGTAAATTATAGTGAACAGTTGTAAATTATAAATATAATGTTTCAACTTCTTTGTTTTACGACAAACTTTCGAGTTTCGATGACAAATCAACTGAGCTATACAAAGAACAAATATATATATGTATATAAGTACATACTTTTGGAAATCTTTTAAACATTAGAAATATAAAAGTACTACACAATTCATTGGTAATAGTGTAGGCACTCTGTAAATAAACATTCGCGAAACATATTAATATACTGTACTTTATTAAAAGGGAATATAACAAAAGTTGTATATATAATTCTACAATAATTTTCTCCTGGTAAATACTGAAAAAATGATCAATTATACGAAGCAAATTCATATTCTGGCCCGTCTTTGTACTTAGACTTTTACATATGCAAAAAAAAGAAAAGTAAAAAAAAACACTAGGATTGATTTATTTAAAAACACAATATACCCAGAAAATATTCTGTGCACACAAGATTTTTCAATTTTATTTTCGTCTGCTTTGAAATTCTTACGAGAACAAGTTGTTTCCTCTGTAAATAGGTATTACGGGAATAATATTATTTTATTCATGGAATCCTATTCAAACTTAAAACTTTTAATTTACTATGATAATTTTTTTAATGTTTTGTTATTTTATACTAATAATAAGCACACATATATCAGTTCTAAATTAAAACTTTTAACTAATTACTATGATCATTTTCATATTTTTTTTGTCATTTAAACACTTATACATATACAAACACTACAAACTATATTTTATCCAAGCAAATATATTGTATTTGTTATTATTTAAAACAAAAAATTCAAATGAATAACTCAAGAAAGATTAGAAACTAAATGTAACGTACAGAATTATTTCTAGCTATACAAATAAAATATATAATTTTCAGGTGAACCGAGAAATCTGTATTTATTTAAAATCTATAAATCATAATATTATTTTCAATTAATCTAACCATTGCGTGCAATTACAATTTTTTATCCTAATTATCTATACATTATCTCCACATTTCTGTTCACGAGAACAAGCTTTATTTTATAAAATCTAATGATACGAATTTGCCTAGAAAATTATTGCATTGTTCTTTTCAATGACGACACAAGGCTAGAAAATTCACTGTAAAACAAGAAATTAAGAAATTACCACGAACTTTTAATTACATGATAAACTTTTAAATAAAATGGGGCCAACTCCAGAACAAAATAATATTATACCTATAATGTCTAATACAATATTAACCTATGTACCTACATTTTATACTATAAAATACACACTTTAAATGTATCACTTCACCTTCTGCTTTCAAATTTTTCAAATCGTACTTATTGTTTTTTCAATAAAAATATTTCTACGTATAAAAACATCACTGTAGCCGATTATTTATGTTAATTTCTATTTACATTTAATTTGTCAATATAACAACGGTTAGTACAAGGTGAAAAATAATCGCATTTCCAAAGCCTATTTCACGATTAAAATATAAGAAACTATTATGATATGATACAAATTTTAAATCTTTATACATATTCTATAAAGGATATTAAAGACAATCCCTGATGTATTTTTAAAAAAGTACCAACAATTATTACAGCATAAAAATTTAATTCCTAAAATATATTTAACCTAAACGTTTCCGAGCAAATTATTTTGGAAAATTCAAAAAGCCTTCAAAAAGTCTGTTGGTTTCGTGGTATAATTTACAGTGAGAAAACAATTTAAAATATCAAAGCATTTGAGCAGGTATTAAAACACGATTATTCATGATGCTCGAATGAGAAATCCACCATAAGACCTTAAATATTTGAAAGACAAACATACAATTACTGATTATTCATACGTTTTAGTCTTTGATGAGTATAAGAAGGCATTTAATACAACGTTTACAAATTGACGTACAAAGTTCTAAGATACTAGAACTTGTTTCAAGAGCATAAAATAGTTATAAATAAAGCCGTTGCTTGAATATTTTATATATTTGATTCTGGATAGGTAAATATTCAAGTTGCATTTAAAGGCATATAATCCGAGGTAAACTTGAAATAAAAATAAAAAGAGTTTCCACTCACTATCCTAAACACCATGAAACGGCACGCCGGACCATGGCGTGGTGCTTCGTTAATAAACTACTCAATATATATGTATAATTAATAATTTAGTATTATTATACAAGAAATATTAGTTTTATACAATAATTGGGAAATGTTTATTCCGGGCCGTACGGCGCACTCAGGCAAGCGAGCCGTACGGGCGTATCGGGCTTAAACAAGCGCGATATATTACAATGGGTCGGTTTGAAATCGTACAATGTGGGAGAGATGATAATTTGCTCCGGAAGACTTAATCAAGTGGCCGGGGACACATTATCTCTCGTGGCGAGACCTAACCATGATATTTACTCAAGATACGAGAATAGTAAGCACGTTTAAGATATGTAAATCTCAAGTTTTTCACAGCCTCATAACTCAGTAACTTATTTATGTTGATAAAACTTCAAGAATTGAAAAATGAAATAATCATTATCACAGATAATAAATTAATTGCTTTTGGACTTAAAATTTTATTAGGATTAATTTTAATACACTACTTTTTTTAGGTATAATAATATTGTGTTTCACAGAAAATAATAATGCGTTAAGTGAGAACATATTAAAATTATATAATTTTTGTTTTTTTTTTATAACTGCGATAAAAATCAAAAAAAAAAATCATAATACTTATGTTTACATTATAATAATCAAATGTTGATAAATGAAATAATCATTGACAGCAAATGCCATTTCCCCAGGGACGTTATTTTTGTTGTTGAATATTTTCATTTAAATTCAGTAAACGCTCAATTTTATGTTCAAAATATGGCGTATCTTGAAAACTTTTCTAAGATCAAAATTTATACGGTTTTAGGATAACGGCGATGTTACTAAATACTGGTTATAAAATATCAATGTCGGAAAACGTTTGTTGGTCGCGCCTCTATCTATATAATATTATAATGGGGTCTCATCCAGGGACGGCGCCAAGGAGGGGCAAGGGTGGGCGATTGCACATAAGTATATCAATGGCACGATTCAAAATGTTTAAAAATAGCGACGATCACCTATTAATTAGTCGTGTTTTCCAAACGACTCGTCAAGGCATGAAATATTTTGTTCATTATTATGCTCATCACAACAGAAAAATAATGCTTATTTAAAATAAAAATATTTTCATTTATTATAGATCTTACTTGTAGTTGAACTTTTTTTATTTTTAAATTTACTATTATGTTTTAAATGTATGTTATTTTACGCAGAGGTGCACTTATATAGTAAAAAATGTTTTCATATTAAAATCTTACCTTGAGTTGAATTTTTTATTTTTAAATATTACTATTTACTATTACTTAATAAGTATTAAATTCATGTTGTATGTAAAAATGCACTTATACAGAATTACAGTGTTATCTGTATAACTGATACATAAATCATTATTTTTTTTTTTATTATTATTGACAGAAGTAAAATTTATGAGCTTGCCACTTCAAAAAATTAACTTGCCCTTTACTGCCGCCCTAGGGAAAAAATTCTGGCGCCGCGCCGTCCCTGGTCTCATCAAATTGTAAAAAACGAACAAAACCTTTTAAATAATACTGTAAAGCCGTGAGGAGGGAGGGGACTACAGGTACACATATCGAGACGAACTGTTCCCGATTAGATACAAGACGGAATGCGGTTCAATATTGCCAAACGTGCAGTACGCGGTTCACAGCTGTTTCCGAACGGTTACTTCGAGGACTTAAAGCGTGTATGTCATGTTACTACACGTTCATTTATGAAATTTGAAAGTGCTTTTTTTTTTTTTTCGGCGATTTTTCAAATAAATGCTTATTTTCAGTTTTTCTGATTATTTTTGATTTTTTGACCAGTTTTTCTATTTATAATTTTCTCTAGCAAAGTTGTTTTTTATAGAATTAAAATTAAAAATAATTATTATCTTAACTACGTTATCGTGTAGTCCGTCACCGTCCGCGGCATCATTGCTGGGTTAACAAAAATATTACAACGCTTAAAATAACTGGAAATCGGTAAAACAATTAATATCATTGAGTTCATGTCTATCAGTTAACTAATTTCTCGGTAAATAATATTATTTGACCGTCGTGGCTTATAAGCGTGATAAATACAAATAATATTTTGATTTCAGAGTTTAGTAGTCGTTATTTTCGTTCGCGTTTTTCGTGTTGCTTTCGTTGCCATATTTCTTTCGTCATCGTTTTTTTTATAATTTTTTTTTAATATACACAAAAATTTATTTTTTATTTATTTATTTAATTTTTTTTTTAATAAATATTTTTGCTTAAATATTAGTTTTTTAAATGCTTACTTGGATGCTTATGTTTTTAAGCGCTTATTTTAATGATTTTAAGTGCTATAAATCCCGAGCCCTGGTTATTACCATCCCATGCAACCGCATTACCGTTACCTACACGTTTTTTTTTCTATCTGAAATCCGCGACGAGTGCGTTGCTGCACATCGTAATTGTGTACCCCACGTGGATGTGGTACGAACACCACGTCATTTACGTTTGATTGTCGACGGGTCGATTTTGAAAAAGCGTTCGTAGCCGCGGTCGCCTTGCCGCGTGCTCGCTGACCGTGGTCTCCCACGGTCGTCTTCGCGCGACCGCGGTAACGTTGGTCGGCCGGAGCGAGACGCTACGATGCACCCACCAAACGTTATAGTGCAATCGACGACGACGGAGTGCAGTGTGCGACCGAGACGACGGGAAAACGGCAAATGTCGGCCGCGTGCGGTACGACGTGGATTTCAATGAAAATATGCCAATGGACACCTACGCACATCATCATCGGACACGCGGTAAGTACTCTAGTATAGATATGATGGTAGACCAGTGGTTCTCAACGGGGTCTGATATCACCCCCCAGTGGGCGGTGAAGGGTTACCGAGGGGCGATGAACTAGTTTTGGTCGGTAGGGGGGCGGCGAGGGTGTTCACTCAAAAACGTTGTACATGGTGCGACCTAAAAATAATACATACTTGATAATCCATTTAATAGCTATCTATCACTATAAAAAATAATAGGTACTATCATTGATTATAAATACTAGTATTTATAATCAATGGTACTATGTTGAGCAATGCACAATAACTTATCTTTGATTTTTGTCCAATTTATTATCTTTATTATTTTGGCGATTGTGCGTGCACATTATATTTTATTACACTGTATTATCTTAAATTTTAGAATTCTCACATAGGGGGGGGGGGCGTTAAAAAATTGATTGCTGCTCAAGGGGATGGTAACTTAAGAAAGGTTAAGAAACAATGTGGTAGACCATTCCGGTGTACGCGGCTACGCGGGCGAAGCGTTGCCTCGTAGATCTCGCGGAAGCATTGACGTTCTAACGATGCGACGAGTGGCGGTCGTGACGGTCGGCTATGCTGCTCGGCGGCAGTCAACGCGTTATATTGTAATGATAGTTTGACGCGGACGGTTTGTGGGAGGGGGGGGGGTAAAAAATGGACGAAACGCTTTCCGTCGAATCCACGAGAGAGCAACGCGATAGAAATCATTTCCATGGACTATTACATTACATGTGCTTTCCGTCGGCGACGCGGTACGCCGTTTTGCAGCCTTCGTGCCGAACGATCGATATTAGACGTAGGTAATGTGCATACGCAATAATAACCGTATGTTCGAGCGGGTACATGTTCTAAACACAAAACTATAAAACGACGACGAGGACGGAAATCAATTAAACATGTAAGCCACCATCGCATCTGGTGAGGTCAATGAAAAAAGAAAAAAAAGAACAACTATGTATCTTCCTGAAACATTCACGAACGCCCGACGAATTATAGACAGTCGGATATATTAGTCATACGTTTGTTAAGAAAAAAAAACCCCAACACTGCAGTATACTGTTATACATTGATGTAATATTACTGATATTACATTAATCATAAATTATTGTATATTTGAATATGCAAGTGGTAATGGCTTACGTACAAATTTAACGCGATGATGACATTTTTCGTATCAAAGCGTTGGATCGATATGAAAAGAAATAAAAAAATAATACATATATCCACGTGATATTATGAATACGAGTACTTTTACATAATACTGATCTTGCGAATTGTAATCTCTTGACATCAGTTTTTATCAATTTTAATTATAATTTTAGTAATTTAACAATCGAATCATTGCATTGTATTGTTAATTTTGTTTGTATGTATAATGGTTTTCCTTTTTTATCCTTCCCAAAACGGTTAAGCATTGTGTTACCGATATCGGTAAACGTAAATATTATTATTGCACTCGATTAAATCACGTAAAATTGTTCGCAAAACAGTACAGACAGTTTGATAGGAAAAAACCCGTTCGTTTTTTGCACACGAAAAAAACAATGACGGCTTCATTGAATGGACGTCTCCGTAGAAATTGAGATAATAATCGAAAAAGGGTAAACCATATTATTTTGTAAAGAGTAAAAGTCGTTACGGATTCTATATAAAACATTTTTTTTCTTTACATCTATACTGCGTGAGATAATATTAATATATATGTTAGGGCTACGAAGCCTATTTGAAAGATCTAAACATTCGTTGTAGGTGTTCATTCCTAATGTTTTCGAGCTGTGTCTCAGTTTATCTTATTCATGATAAAAATTTTAATTTTAATTTTTTGTAATTTCTTATCGTTGGTTGAATGTATAAAAATAATGACGTGACTGTATTTTAATGGTTGATGGGCTCGGATATTCTCTCTCTCTCATCAATCGACCAATGAAACGAGTCAGTAATACGCTAAATTATTATAGACGGACGAGTATACATAAACATATACCTATATAGACATTGCTCATTAGCATATATACGTGTACTTTTTAATATTGATTTTATCCGGAAACCTAAGATATTTTGTTTTTGCATAATGAACCATAAAATGCGGGTATTAAAATTCAAATCTAACCGAAAAAAATTAGACGGTAATTACAGTCATATTGTAGTTTATACACCGGGCACTTCCGGTCTCGCTTCGAACACTTTATAGTGCGCACTGGGCTTAGCGGTGCGTACTTATTACTCAACAAGGTGTTGTACGAGCCGAAAATATAAATTCCGTTTGGGCTCATTTATTAGTTCATTTGTATGTATAGCAATGAAAATAATGGTTCATGGATGTTTTAAAATTGTAGTGGAAAGATCAATTTCAGAACTACATAATTAAATAACACTGAAACGTTTCTCGACCCATAGGTCGCGAATAATTTTGAATGTCCCATTATGTTCATATGATGACCTTTTGTAATTTGAATTTAATTTTAGAAAATATTGCGTGTTATTTTGTTATATTGTTGTATGGAAACGTAATGCGTGTGTATACGCGAGTGGGATACACGTTAAACAGCAATAACCAGTCAAAAACATTTGGTTCGAAATCGAAAAAGTAAATGAAAAAAAAAACTTTTATTTCGTTTTAAATCTTCAATATATAAGTAAGGAAGACAAAATTACATCATTTTAAATTCAAATATCAACGATCTACACAAACGTATACTTTTGTCAGAAGTAATTAAGCACTTTGCACTCTCGGTAGCAATAAGTTAACGGCGGCAAAAACTTAATATACCAACTTCAGACCATTTCGATTGATGTAAATAAAAAATAGTTTCGTGTACCTATATAAATAATTTAAAAACTCCATCGATGATCGTTCCAACCAAAAAATATTTTTAAATGAAACGCATTGACTGTTGAATGAACTATGCGAAAAGAGTACGGAAATAAAATGTTACCAGTAAATCGTCTGAAACTTTCATGAAACTATTCAGACATGCAGTTTAATAATCTAATGTTTGAATATCGTACTGTGAATAAAACGCTGAACACTCTATTTGACATCGAAGCATGATCGATATTCTTTTAAATCTAATGATGTCGATGTTATAGTACTTAATTTTGCGGACGGTTCATTATTTTCACTGATCCAATTTTCTTTAAAAAAGAAAAAAAAATCACGTAACTACACCCGAAGCCTGGTTTGATAATTGGAAGATTCGAATAAACCCAAATAAATCTCAACAGAAAATATATTTAGCCAGTATGTCTCCGTGAATACCAACCGAAACTCTTGATCAATACTATAGTTACCACTAATGCTTATACCTAATTGCTTTTAAAATTACATTCTCTATCGGTAAACACGTTCTTAAAAATTCAAATCGCTATATTATCATAATATAACTAAATTTCTCCAAACAGAAAATATATTCTACCTTTATAACCGACAGTTTAATACAACCAGACTTTATGTTCAAATACAAAAAATGAAAATAAAAAATAAATCTAATTTTTTTCGAATCCTCAATATAACAGTTAAAACTAAGTGCATTTACTGATTCAACTATCCTCCATTTCTCCCACATGGTTTAAAATAATTTATTCTTGATGATAATTGATTATTTCAAATTTATATTTGTTTTACGGTCTGTACAGACAATTTATCGACATCAACTTCAGTGATAACTATAAAGTGAATAAAACTCTGAACGCTTAGTTGTTGAAACATTACGGTCCGAACGTCGAACTCGGTGAAACGTTCACAGCATACCACAAGCCATTCCGCTACATACATGTATATGTGAAACCACCGTAGATGTTTAATGCAATATATCTTCCAGTTCAACGGTAATATAATGTTTTCAATGTCAAACAAAAGCTCTTATTTTTAGAATGAAATGTATGATACTAAACATTTTTTTCACGCTACCGATTTAGCATACAAAACCGCGATTTATATAATTTATGCGACGAGCTCAAAAAAGTGCTCTCTTACTGAAATTAGTGCTTATATCAAAAACCGTGCAGCCTTAAGTGTTGCGAAAGTTGAGTACAAAATATTTTAAATCACATAATTCTATTAATTATGAAAACTATACTATTTTTATTTAATATTTGGTATTAAAAGTTGTTTGTGTGTTGCAAAAGCGATAGAAATAGTGTATTTTATAGTATTTTTATGGTTTTAATGAAGTGGAATAAAATAACTGATATAATCGTTGAATCGATTATAATAATGCTATTTGTATTTATATAAAGCGTAACGTTCATTCTCATAGATTTTTTAATATTCTATAGTATTAAAAATTAAAAGACTTAGGAACATTTCATGTGCTTCACATTTGATTCAACTATAAATATCACGTGAAAGTATAATCATTACGTTATAGTTAATAAATTCAGTTTTACACGTCGAAACATTGTTTTTCAAAACCACGGTTACGCGTGAACATAAACTAAATTCTGTCATTACAGTACACAATATCGTATGCGATAATATTAATAAAAATTTCTGTAATACCCAAATGAAGGTTATAGTTAGGGCAAGTCGGTAAATATAATGAAATAGTAACGTTTAAATACTAGTACCAACGGTATATTTTATTGAACAATATTTTGCGTAAAACTGCTAACCGTGTTGCGTGTGATAACAGACAATAATAGTGTAATACTATAGTTAACTCAACAGTCTATACATTAAATCCATCACTTACAACTCACTGTAGACGAGACATTTTTTCGTTGTGATTTTGTGAATAACTGAACGCTGGGCAAACAGTCAAGCCCAAATACCTACTGTACCAATGGGGAGCGTATCGACGTATTTATATATAAAAAAAATATTACGATATCGTGTAAACGACGTAAACTGGCATATAAATACATTCATGGCTTAACCTACATTTTACCCCGTAGAACAAGGTCAAAGAAATCATTTCTCAGACGCCTATATAGTCATCAACACGCGATGCAATTCACGCAATTCACGAAAACTGTTTAAAAGCACCTAGCACCTGTGTGGATGACGATATCATAAATTAAATGATTAACACGTTAATTACAATTGAAGTCAGAATGCGGTGAAAAAACGTCCCAGACGCGATTGCAATGAGGCCTATTGAATATTTCGTTGTAGACGGTTTTCCGACGCAACATAATATAAGCGGTAGGCTTAGTTTATGTCTGTTACACCAAATATTCATCAAAGACAGATTTTACCGGATGCTGATTCTACAGGAACTATTATCGTGTGTAACCACAAGCAACTCAGATGGTCTGATTATCTGATTTTTTATCAATGAATTAAAGATTTCGTGTAATAGCAGTGTACAATTAAACTGATACAATAAGGACTAGCAATGTTTATAAGTCCTAGGTATATAGTCAAAAATAATGAATAGACCCTATTGACGTCGTCAACTAGAAACAAAATTCGGTATATATATCAATAGATTGTTCGAGCCTCGGGAAAGGATTTAAAGTGTAATTCGTCTTGGAAATATAATAAGATTGCTAAAAAAAATTATTATTATTATCAGTAGTATTGTTAGTGTTTATCGCTATTTAAAAATACCACCGAGTACAGTCAACACAATGGTGTTACTATTGCTACCATCTTAAATATCAGAATTTAATAAGGATGGGTAGTCCCTTACAATTTATGACTGTGGCACTGTTACTCAAAATATTTGACTCACAAAACTGCGTAAGTACGACACATAATCATACAATAAATTAATAATGGCAATTTATCAAGCTACATTTCACTTTGATTCTAGAAATTAAATGAAGATGGGGAAAGTTTCTGTCTCTAGAATATCAATAATACCAACTAATCTAACGTTCCAAGACTGCTTAAAACTTAGACTGCTCCAATTTCCCGTAAAATTGTATTTTTGATTACTAATGTATAGGGCTAAAAATTAAACGCTGCTAGATTATACCTACACAACCAAGGTTTTTCCTCCCGGTCATTAATTTTACGTGGTTCTGTCACATTCCACATACAAACAAAATATGCTGTTTGCGCTGGCCCTAAAAAGTGAGACCCTAAACGAGGTGTATCCAGAAATATTTAAGACCAATACATTTCTCGCTTTGCTCAGAATCTAAAAAAGATACATTGCTAAAATATTTCAGTTCAATACGTGGCACGGTTAAGCCTTGAGGGACAACTTTAAATTTGAAATAGTGGCTCCTCAAACACTCCCGAGTCCAGACATGCGCCATGAGTAGGGTTTTTCAATAATGTTGATCCCGGCCAAGACTACTCCTTGCGAAGCCGCAGGTAATTCAGCCGATAAGATAATAATAATGAAACATCTAAACCCATTATTTGCGAAACAAATACCTCTCTTGTTTATTATAAATGTAATAAAAATGTAAGTACTACCGAATCATTAATGTCATGACACCAAAATCGCAATAAACGAGTACACGAAAATGTAAATAGTTATAACTTAGAAAGTACAACTAACCACGGGGAGCTGTATTTTCTTATCCTCTCATTCGTAAAATTTAATTAAATGGAAAATGTTCTGATAAATATTTTTTACAATATTTTTCTGAGGATATATATTCATAATAATTGGACGATAATTATTACTTACTATTAAAAATATTCATGATATCGTTTAAATGTATTAACGATTTTATTACTGAATGACTCGATTTTGGACGGGATAACCATCGTCTCTGGAAAAGTGGGATTTAAAGTCCTGTCCGTTAAGATCCCTATGGTCTCAGATTCGGCTTGTGCAATCCCTGTCTATGGGGTTAAGCGACGGTGAGATCAGCCAAGGGGCTGAAAGGATTTTATACCATGGCAGAATGCCGTGTGGACCGAACTTCTTGGGCTATGATTACTGTCCTATCCATCATAGCTTACGACAAGGTCATTATTGAGAAATTTTAAGATTTTATACCTTATACCAAAATATATATATTTTCTTTTTCAGATGATTAAATAACATATTTCTACTAATTATTATTTTAGTAATGTATTTGTACACATTGAAACATTGACAACGCAATCGTCGAAAATAGAAACAGTCTAGGAATATTGTACTACGTTATAATATTATATGATTGGATATTTTGGTAGAAATGTAATAGGATTATTTTTATTCCTTAGGGAATTTACGGAAAATTATTTTAGTGGTATAACAGCTTGAATCAAAAAAAATTAAATGATGATAATACTACAGATTTAGTAATAAATAATTGAAAAATATTGTAAATGAATGGTTTTATAAATTTAAAATATATTTATTATCTATTATTTAATCATATCAAGTGTATCAAAAATTTCAAATTTTTGCCGAAGGGAATATACAATGCAAGCAGCTATCTATCACACAATGTTTTATTTTTGTAGGAAATTATATTTTTGGTTATTTATATATTATCTGAATTATATAAAATGTAGAAATAAAATGTTATGTATATATAATAACAAATATTAAAAAAATATCATATATTTTTCTATACATATTATTATTATGAAATGGTATTAAGTAATAACAATTAAGTATCTAATTTTTAAATGTCTTAAGCCAATATACATATTTAATAAAGTATACTTAAAAAACATTTACAGCATTTACAATTATAACAATATTAATTAAGTAATTTCAAACGTAGTATAAAAATAGTATATTTATTTAACAATGTTTACAAGGATTAGGTACGTTAAAACACCAGATTATAGGTTAACTTAATATTAGTAAATATTATGAACCCTAGAATATTAAGTATTCGTAAGTAAAATAAATAATATCTTAAATATTAGAGATTAGACAGAAAATCTAAATTATTAGTTTTTCAAAAAGGCAAACGCTATAAACGTATACAAAACAAGCATCTATACTCTATAGTAATTTGGTTTTTATTCCAAAACTTAAAAATATTTTTAACATTATTGACGTTTTTAAAAATAACTTGACAAAATTCGAAATGGTAATACAATTCACATGCCTATCAAATTATGAATTTTCTTCTACATGTAATTTAATATAAATATAATGATACTACAACAGTCCATAAAATCATAACTTTGTCGGATTCTAACGATGTTCGCTATATGATATTGAATAATGTGATAAATCAATGTATCCTAAACGTAATAAAAAATAAATAAAATCTATCGAAAATCCAAAATTAACTAAAAAAAAAAAAGTCAACTTATTTTATCAACTTCAACTTTTTTCCACCCATTATTTTTAACCGTTAGAATGTCAAGTTCAATTTTCATGTAATTTTACAAGTGAGACATCCGATTTCAAAACTCGTTATATTATATCTTATGGCTTATGTATAAGGATTGATCAACTTCAAGAATAACTCTAATATTTACAAAAACAATTTCAAAGGTTACTTACTTTCGTAGTTCTATTATTTATAATTTAATTATTTATCGTATTGATAATTATTTGATATTTGAAATTAATGTGGATAACCTAAAAAGTCCTTTAAACCCATTATAATTTTATAATTTATCGGTTCATTAACTATACCAAAATTATGTCTCTGAGTAGTGAAAATTTCATTGAACAGATCATATGGGGCATTTTAAAAACAATTAAAGGGTGATTAAAAATAAATTACTATAATTGTAAAAACCACTTTATAAAACCAAACCTTCACTTTTGAGTGGGATTGTATGATACAATATGAATCGCTATTATTTGATACGGATTAATTGAAAACATTTTTAAAAAAACGTGCTTCGGGTTATACGAATTTTTATGTGATAGAATATTAAATCACCAAAACAATGTTATTGTTGTGACTTGTTTTCAAATCACGACAAAGACTTTAATTGATAAAGTGGTCTGTATATATTATACTTCAAATTGTTTTCTAACTTAATCACGTCGTTTTTTATTGTATTTATTTTAAGACGTATAATTATACTCTGAAGATAATTTTTTACATCCATAAAATAGTATTCAAATAAAAATTTCTAATGACATTAATGTCTTATGTAAAAGTGAGATATCCCATATTTGGTACGATTATTTTTAGACTATCATACTCTTTTATCATACAACTATCAAATATATGTTGTTATAGAATACCGAATTATATCTGATATCTATTCTACAGAGTATTAAGTTATTCGTAGACTTATAATATCATGCAATATGCTTAAACATTTGAAATTTAATTATTTAAATAAAAATTCGTACACGGGTCTTGTGAAAAATGTTTTAAATATGTTCTATAACTTTTTTTTACGACAATTAACGATAAAAACATAAGTCTTCGATCAAATCATCTTCCATAATATTATGTGTACACAATCTGAGGGTATGTAAAATGTCAAAGAAAATAGTTTTTAATTATGTCGAATAGCATGGAATTTCCGTGTCGAAATTAAATCATGATCTAAATATATATATATATATATATATATATATATATATACACAGTATATCTGAAAAATCATAATTTTATAACTAAAAATATAATATGTTATTTTATAATTTTTCAAAAATCAAATAATATTATATAAATTATTTTAATATGCTCGTACGCTTGCAGATTAGCAGTCTTATTCGTAATAACCCACATTCATGCATAGCTATAAATAATAATCATAAGGTGGTTGTTGTTGTTATTATTATTATTAATTTATTATAAAATATTACAAAATTATTTAATATATAATGTATAATGCATGGCCCCATGGAGAAAACACGTTGATTTGTTTGGAAAAAATAACTACGGTAATGAAAAATGATAACCATAGAACTTGTATTAATATTTACAAGTGTACCTACATGATTTTTATTCAATTTCGCAAGTTTGTAATCATGTTCCGTTGGCATGCGATATATGTCATACATAATTATAATATAGTTAGTAAATATCCATAATAAAAAATAAAAGTGTCTTTAATAACTTTTTTGTTGGTTCTCCATACATTTACACACTTTCATTTTCGGCCACGCTTTTCTTGACCTCGTTGTATGTTTCAATTCATATTATAATATTATGAAAAATAAAGAAATATTATTGACAAATATGAGAGAAAAATGTACTTAAAAAAAAATGCAACAATTGAATTGTTACATAAAAAAATGTGTTTAACTTTAACAATACTTGAAGTAGGCAATACAAATGCCAAAAATAAAAAATAAAACTACCTACGTTTGAATTGTATGTGTGACCTACGCAAATATTCAGCATGTTTTTAATGCTCAAGCAACTGACAATGGATTTTCTCGGGCATCTACACTGAAAAGGTATCATAATATTTTAATATCGATTAACAGTTCGTTCGTAGTCCCTACAAAAGGGGTCAACGTGACCCTTGGTTCGGGAGCCGTTATAATATGAGATAAATAATATAATATAATACTGCAAGATAAAATATTCGAAAATCACTTTTATACATTTGCTTTACCTCGTTAATTTCACACTATAATTTTTTTATTAATTTAGATCAAACCATGTAAAATATAATAATATATGGACTAATATTTTTTACATATTTTTCAAAAAAAAATTGTAAAAGAAAAGAGTACAAAGAAGTCTAAAATATAAAAAAATTTAACATGATATATACTAACTTAACCGTGGTAAGTGAAATAATTGGGACGTATTACACCTGTCCAATCAACTTGATTCTCATTTCATATCAATAATAATAAATTATTGCGAAGTATATTAATATATTAAAAAAAACAAAACGATTAAATCTAAAATTATTGAAATTCAATCGTGAAAAGTACCATTATTATTTATGCATAAATGTATAGAAAAAATTCACTAAAGATCACTAAAATATTATAAAATCAATATCTCTTAAATTGTTTATGTAAAGCATACCTCATGTAAATACCATGTAAATACCTCAAGTGATCGTTCAACTAATCCAATGATTATCAAAATTATGTGGTTGTTATTTTTACCTCGCGTTCAAAAATATCATATTTTCTACTTATATTTTATGGATATATCTCAGGCATCAAAATATGAATACCCGAATTGCCATCCATATCTTAATTTTGAATGATATTTCTAAAAATAATTTCGTGTAAGGAAATGTTTAAGTGCTGATCAAAAAAGTTCTACCTTGCAAAGTTCAAATTATTCAGAAGACAAATTCTTAGAAGAATTTTTTTATGTATCTAAAAATAAAAATGTTTCCTATTTTTGTGTTTCAGTATTCCATCGAATTTTGCTTTACTTCCGACTTCTAAGAATATTCCAAGCTCAAAGTAATTAAAAAATACCGCAATATGCGTGTACAAAATTAAATATGATAATTATTAACATAATATACAGCTCTTTATTTTTTAAAAAGAACCCGAAGTATCGTAGAACCGTGCTTTGAAATAATAATATGCCAAAATTGTATAGTTTCATCAAACTCTTCGGAGTTGATTCTATGAAATTTCGCAACAAAAACATTAAAAATACATGAAACTATAGTACCTGGAAAACGCAGTCAAACCAAAAATTAACCAAATCAAAACTTATATTATAAAATCTTGATCACAACCAAGTCAGAAGACAACAATCGGCATCCAACCGCGTTAGGAAACGCCATAATCACACACGCTTACCTTATGACGCAGGAAAAGCAACCCTAAAGGAACCCTAATGTGAAGCCAAGTACAGTACTGATTGACCGAATCTAGAGCGCGTACGAAGAAGCAACTATCGTTGGCCCACAATAGCTCATCCCCTAATAATTTCACAATTATAATCTATCACAGGCAGGGACGTACTTAGGAATTAGTCGCCCAAAGGAAACCAAAAAAAAAACACTAAATTAAAAAAAAAATCTTAAATAAATATATTATTATAATTTGAAAAAAGTGATATTAAAATTATTTACAAACCACGAATATGATAAAAAGTTACATAAATAAGTAAACAAATTTATGTTATAAAAAATTTCAAAAATCTGACACCCGGACAACTCCTCCTGTATACGGCCCGAATATTAGTTATGGAATTCTTTTTTAAATTTTCTAAAATCCACCAATCTATACAATGATACTTATTATATTGTTATTTTTTTTTATTTTATATTACTTACATTTATGATAAGTTATTTTTACTCAAGGTAGTATTATTATTTACTGTTAACTGTTAATGCTTATTAATATAGTTGTTGCACATGCATATTAATAAAAAAAATACAAATAATAGAAATGACTCACAGTGTGTGTTTTTTTGAAAATAACTCTAAGAATAAAATTATAATTTATCTAGTAGGATATAAAATAATTTATAACACGTTATAGAAATATATGACAAATAAATCGAACCAATCATATTACATTAATGATTATTGAATAATTAAAACAACTATACAAATATTTATAACTTGACACGGGTTATAAAAAGTACCTAATTACCAAATGATTAACGTAATAAAATATTAAAATTTGATCATAATATTAATAATATTAAGAAGCATATTATAGTGTGCGGCTTTCTAGGTCGTTATAATAGTAACAACTCAACAAAGCTAGAAAATCCTAATCTGATCGGATAACACTTCAATTCGAATAATATATTATAATTAATTCAACTTTTTCTATTTTCATTTATGCTATCTACCCTATTATTATTAGCTTGACTTTATTTTAGAATCATGAAATTACCGTGATGCTTGAAGCATAAAAAAAATTGTTAATATAATATCATTAAAATCTTATCAACCCATTCAATATTTTTTTAACTGGGTATAGAGAAGAAAAAAATAAAAATATTAGTAAAGTACCTGCTAATACTAATTTATTAATTTAAATGCCGAGTAATAGATATTATAGATACTATTCATATATTTTATTGATTTAAAATGTATACCTGATAATAATATATAAATAAAAATGCGACCGAGGTAAATGAAACGAGACAACTTCCCAACACCCTACTTTACCATCTATCTAAACACTTTTCAGTGTTCAGTGTAAATTCATATATTTTATGTTTTTATTTTGTATTGTTGCTGATTTAATTTTCCGTTGAGAAATAATAATCCAATTGAATGTGGTTTTGAGTTTTATTGTTGTGTTCAAAGAACTTTTTTTTTACACCGAATACAATACAATGATCTAATGAAACATTTCAATCATATTGATTAAGGATATTTATTTCAAAAAAATTCAACTGTGATAAATTCGTACTGATAGTTATTCAGGGACGGCGTTAGAGAGCCCACGCCCAGTTCAGGGTGCCTACTATAAGGGTGGGAGGGGGTGGCAACTCAAAGATATTAATAATTTAAATTTTAAGCTATAAAAGCTCAATCAATAGATTTTCTAGAAATCATAAACGAATTTTCAAAATCAAAGGAACGAAAAGTGCATATTTATGTTGAAATTAAATATTATTACAGTAGGAATTATTTTGATGAGTCGTTCTTTAAAAAATGTGAATTATGAAAAAAGGTGTGATGTTCATTTTTTTTAAAAGTATCAAATTTAAATATATACAGGCACCTAATAGTTTTGAACTGAAAATCAAAAATAAATCTTTTTTTGATGTACCTATTCATTTAAAACACAGTTTTTAGTTATTAATTATTAATAATTTATTGCCTCTATGGTATTGTTGTAATTTTTTTTATATAATTATGGTCCTCATGATTATTATTTTATCTTACAAACTTTTTGTACCTAAAAAAAATTGAAACTGATTATTTGGAAAAGTATCCTTTAGACATGATTTCGCCCAATATTTGTTACACCTACCCTGTAACTATTGAAACGCGGAAATGACAACTGTCTGTCTAACCATCCTCCCATTTGGCCATTGGTTAAAGTGGGAGATCGGTGATTTCCGTTCGGGGAGCCACGTTGGTAACGTGACACCGCGTCGTGGGTGTGAACATTTTGAGTGAAAAAATATACAATGGCGTTGTATATTTCACTCGCGATTTTTACATATATGTAGCGGAAGGTACCCCCGTTGTACAGCTCAAGAGAGATAACGTATCGCGTCAAAGTTCATAGCTTCCCGATGTAACCGATTTTATCCCTTACTTGTACTGTTAAAAAGTGCTCACGTTGCAGTTGGTGTTCGTATACATTTAGGGAAAAATATTTGAGTACATATAATAAGAAAATATTACTATCACAATTTGCATGTTATAACTATCATAATTTAGGGTGAATGCGATATAACTAGGTCAGCAAACTCATTTTGTATTCAAACTCGTCGCACTAACTGTACTTTGAACACACCATTATATATTACAGCTGAATTATGCTTATTCGAACGGTCACTCTTATAATAGAAAATTTAGACATCGATCTGTTTCTACTTCTTGGTGTTTTTTTCAATTATCGCCCAAGTGCAAAATCACATGGCACTCAGTGACTGTTCGTAATAACGTTATGTAAACGCTCATTACTGTTTCAGTTTTCTTTACCGTGTTGTACCTTGTACGTTCCCAGAACCCGTTCATCGCTATTTTCTCATTGCCGTGATTATTATAATGCCACCACTGATCTATAAATAAATATACGTATAATATCTCACCGTGGTACCTAAGGCACCGGTGCAGTGGGAGGAAACATTTTAAAATTTAAACACAGCGATTGTTTATATGTACACTTGTTATAGTTAAAGTAACCCAGTGGCACAATTACCCCAGTTATCTTGCCAACTTTCCACTGTTTTTTTTTTTTATCACAATTCTTATGTAATGTACAATACAATTTATATTTGAATATAATATTACGTCCGAATATTGATTGCAAAACGTATACTAAAAGAATATAAAAAAATACACATTTTAGGTATTGGTGTAGGTAATGTACATATTGATTTCATATTATCACGTTCTAATATAGTCACCGACAATATATATGACCAAAACATTTTTATACGCCCCGGGTGATTTTATAATTACACTACTGGTGCGACTGCAGTGGAAATAAAGAAGAGTTTAGAGCGTTTCAAACAACTTTTTGGCAATGAACAAACAGGTCCAAGAGGTTTTGCTGTAGGTAATAACTTACATGCTATGTGAGCCGCAATCTTGAACGGAACGAACAACTGTTATCGGAGGGTGAATTTAAGTTGTTTGAACTACTGTCGCTAACCAAAATACATTTAACTCTAGACTCTAGAGTCTAAAGCATTAAGGTATCCAACAATACTTATTGACAAAGCGTCATAGTTTTAAAAGGAAAAAATCATTGCGAAATGCATTTCGATCGTTTTATGTAAATGCGTTTTGTATGTTATGGGCATTTTAATAAAAAATTGTGCTTTATTTTTTTGAGTTTATAAATTTTTATACGTCAATATCTTTTTTTGAAAGAAAATTAAATCATCTTACACAACTAATAATATGATGTTTACTACTGTGAAAGTATATACGTATTCAAATAAATATGTCCGCTTCATCCTGCACAATGTAAAATAAATTGTTTCAAAACAAGAAAATCATATTTTGATTTTATGTTCGTACATAAATAACAGACTATTTCTATTTCATGCTTCAGAGTTTAAAAATTGTACTTGCATTAGACCATCTTAATCGATTTCAGTTTTAGAATTCAATACATTTTTTAAATTTCCAATAACCCTAGTGTTTCAGTATGGATATACGAGAAAAAAAACCCCCTTAAATAGGTATACCTACTATTAATTTTTAATATGATATATAATTAATGAGCTTTATATTTAGGTAGGTAATATAAGTCGTATCCAGAAGTTATGATTATTATTTTTTTTTGTAAAATGTAATATTGTTCTTTCAAACATTGAAAATTAGAGCTTTGTGTTGGAACGCCATAAATAATCGGAGTCAGTAGCTTCTATGATATACGACATCAATAAGACTACCATAGATTGAACACACATAATACATATACTCGTATACACAAATATAGTAATAAAATATTATAAATTCGACTCCAAACCCGGAGTAGACATAATTATTAACCTAAAATGTTAATAATTATATAAGTTTGAACTTCTTTTACTTTTGATCATTACCAAATACATTTTTATAAAGCATAACATAGGTACCTACGTATTTGGTGAATACATCATCTTACTTGTAAAATGTTAATGATTATATCTTATAGATGCATATACGAGTGTAGTGTATGTCGTAAATTTTATTTTTAAACAAAATCGTTGTCAAAAATGAATTACACATAATATACAGGGTGTCCCACAGGGATTTACACAGAGCTATATCTTCCATGTTAATAGGGGTAATCAAATTCTGATTTTTTTATGAGACTCCCTGGGCAAAGGCAATCTTGT
The DNA here is from genome assembly GCA_949715065.1 of Periphyllus acericola. Lineage (NCBI taxonomy): Eukaryota > Metazoa > Arthropoda > Insecta > Hemiptera > Aphididae > Periphyllus > Periphyllus acericola. Next base: position 55,565,806 of record OX454264.1, read on the forward strand.
TGACAATACTTCGGTAAATATAAGTGTATTATTAAAGAACTTAAACAATTAACTTTTTATTTCATAACTTTTGTGAAATTCGAAGATAGCCATTTTATATAGCTTTTTTCTAGAAAATGTCTACGGTTCAACTTTTAATTTTCATTAGATTCATGTTTTCAACATTTTTTATGTAAATTATTATCACCTTGTTATTTTCCGCATAAGGTTTTCTGACAATGGTTGCTTGATAATGTTTTTATTATTTAAAATTGTGTAAAAAGTACACGATTTTCTTGTAAACTAGAAAAATTATTAAAAATCGAGAAATCAATAAAAATTGGGTGAGATACCCTGTTTAATATGTAATATTTATGATTTATTAAAAATGTTATCCAATGTTGTGAAAAAGTAATCGATAATGAAAATATTAAACTATATGTAGTAGAATTTATATTATTTTACTGAAAAAAAAGTTCCGTCTCAGTAGTGAGTATTTAAATACAAATGTATACAAAAACAGTTAAGCGAATAGTTAAAAGAGACTATTTTTGGAACTATAATAAATAACATAAGTTCTTTTCGGATTATATATTTTCTTAAATTTTACAAAATTCTAATAATAACGTGTTACTGATGGGTGTAACAATGTAACATATTTCTTATCCGTATTAGCTAACGTATAGTATCGAATTACGATAAATGACAAATGTTCCCAATACCTAGTAAATCAATCTGATACCTCGGTGTGACGATATACTCGTAAGATGATGACAGACGATATTGTTATTTCTCTAAGAAATCTTTTTTTATTAGTTACTTAGAGTTTGACATGTATTATATCCTATATACTCGTAGGGTATGAGTATTTCAAGTATTCGTATTTATATGTTTCAAATATTTTCCAAACACTTATAAATCACGTTTTTACTATCCATATTCTACTCGGAGAAAAGAAGTTGATGGTTTTACTACGATGTTTTTTAATAGTATTATTTCTTTTACAAAAATATTAAAAATGCAAAAGAATATTCAAATAGCTGAAATGTGTACACATGCCTAATGATTTATGTATGTTAAAAATTGTGAAATAATTAGTTGATTTTTTTGTTAATTTACAATTCATCAAAGAGAAAATCCATTTTTCAATCGTTCTGAAATTGTAATAGAAATTAACCACTATAAGTATCAATAACCTTGATAGTTGTGTTAGTATGAAATTTAAAATAATTAAAAAAATGAAAAAACTACAATTATATTATACTAATATTATACTTTACAATGGAGGTAAAATAATGATTAGCAAACTTGATAACACGGATTATCAATCCTACAGACCTAACCTATAGTTATCTTTTAAACAAAATTACTATTTTTAAACCGTCCACATTTTTCAGTTCACCCAAATATGCCATACAAATATGTCAGTACAAAATTAAATTAGAGTAAAATACTAAAATGATTATGTTGTAAATTATGTTAAGAGAAGTCTTAATTTATACTGCTTTCAAACTATAATACTTAATCAAATCTAACTTATTGCTGTGGTTAAAACCTAAAAAGTCTTACCGGTTATTTTAAAGTGTTTTCATAGCCGTATACAATTTGCTAATCAGTAAATTATGAATGGTATTTATTTTCATGCTATACTTTATACACATTATCAACCCAACCGTCATATTTGATCCATAATACGATTCACATAAAGTTTAAATTTATTTTATATTTTATTAAATCTATAAATTTTTTACTGGTATAAAAACCTCGTGATTGTCAATGGTAATAAATGAAATAGAAAATTTATATTTTTTTAAAAATCTAATTTCTAATTAATATAATAGGATATACTTTTCAAGAAACTGATATCAATAATGTTTATGTAACTAAATATTCAAAGTTTAAAAAATAGAAAAATTAATCCATCTCACAGACCACAGTAGTGTTATTTTTATTTAGTTTTATTTTCGTTTGAGGGAAAAAAATGAATAATTTTACGCTAACGCCCGTGGGCTAAATTTTATCTAAAACAGGGGTTTACTAACCGTTTGAATAATGTTAGTTATTTTATTATTATAAAAAATAATCTTAAAACCAGCACTTTGTGATTAATAATATTATACGCAAGCTGTAATAGGTGTTGTTGTACCATTATTTATTCTAATAATTTGTTGTGTATATTTTATAAAAAAAATGATTTCATTCAATATTGTAAATTAATGAAAAAGTTTTGATTGAAAATTAAATATAGTACTGTAGCAGTGTAATACATTAACTACATAGATTCTGACGAAAAATAACGTTTAAAGTTTGAAAAAAAAAACTTTTTGAAGCCGTGAAAATGACCCGAAAGTTTCCTAAAGATAATATCGTGTAGCCCGGTGTAGGTAGAGTTACATCTAGTTTTCTATCTGTGTATTGGAAACAAACACATGTGGTACATGGGCAATGTAATTTTTCGATTTTCCAGGTAATTAGAAAAACCCATTTGAAAACTGCCAAGAGTCGTTGAAGTTAACGGCCCATCCATCTTGAGAAAATCTTGACCCTTTTCGGTTTACCATTAAAATAATGCAATACTGACTCTGCAGTTCTGAGTGAACTTAGCGATATGCAGGTGGTCAATTTTCATCTCCCATAACAACTCAATCTTGTTCATTTAAAATTTTTTTTTATATGATTAGGGAATAAAAAATATTAGTTTCCAAATATTTAACGATTAAAAAATAATAAACTTGCGCGTGAAAAATTAAGTATTAATATAAAAATATAAAAGATGCCACAGTGTATAACTAAAATATACTTATTTTTTATTTTATTTTTTGTTTTGTTTTATTACAACCCTATTATATTTGAATGGTCCTTTATCTAAAGAAAAATAATATTTACTGACTCATCATTTTTTTTTTAATCCCTCTGTCTGTTCAGTTAGTTTTCGTTTTATTTTGTGTTATGTGTGTCTATATGTTGTTTATTATGTGTTTTGATTTTTTTGTAAATACAAGATTAAAGAAAGTTTTGCAGTTTAAAAATATGAAATAAAATTAACGATTGTCTGCATTAAATTAACTGTCTAAACCGAAAACTTATGCAAGCCATTTGAATACCATCTTTCGTATTAATTATTTAATATTGTGCCCCTTGTCAAAATGATAAATTATAACTGTAGAATGTCTTGGAAATAGGTCATGTAATTTCAACAAACCATAACGAGTAGGGTATTTGAATCAATGTTTAGTTTCGAAACGGTTATTAGTCAAATTATTTTGATTTTGAAGATAAAACAATGCAAACGAAATATGCTTTAGAAACATGGACGGCAATTAATTTTTTGATTAAGTATCGTACTGTTAAAATGAACAACGAGCTATAGTTTATTTTTAAAAAAAATATGTATCTCATAATTTAATGATTTCTCTAATTCGGAAAATTCATTTAGCTCAGAAAAATGAATTACTTGTTTTGAAATTATATAATTAATGACAATAAATTTTATTTTCGAAATGGTTGTTTTTCCGGCAAATACTGCAAAACGGACATGGTTTAACGAGTACACGCATTCAGTTGGAGTTTCATATGTGCCTAAAAAATGAATCATTGAAATCATTTAGCTTAAATCCTATTACATATTTATAATCGATCATTGCAACAAAATTCGATTACAATATTATGTAACATTGCCCAACGATACGAGAGTCGTGAACCGCACAATATACTGAAAAACATGTACAAGAGGCATGAGCTGCGTTTTAAGGTCGGTTTAAAGACTCAAAATAACTTAAACCGTCGTTTAGATTTTTAGAAAAACCCTTTGTAGTTTATGTTATTGAAAATGGACCCTCTATTTTAAAAACCTATTTTGACGGATACAGCAGCTTTAGAAATTTAATTCTCAGAACTGTTGGAAGATGAGGAACTAAAGCAGTTCAGATACTTGTTATTCTTTATTGGAATTTTTGAAACATGTGCCCGCTATAAAACATTTTCAGAACAACATTCTTGCGAGTCTTTGCACTCGACAGTGAAACTAATAAAATCTAAACATCGCTCAAATTAAAGGGATGATCATTTTACATAATACTTAAGTAACTGCTCTGATAACACGCATAATCCAGACTTCAAAAGCTTATAAAAAAAAAATGCACACGCAAAAAATACGTTAGCTGTTTTGATTAAAATCAAAAATACTTTATTTATTTTTTTAAATATTTGCTAGTAAACAATTTTTGCGTTTCACGATATGATGATCCTTGACAATTTGGCCACCCCTGTTATATAATCGCAATTATTTTACATCGAACAGCAGATTCTGTTTTTTTTTTATAAATTAATGTGAATTATACAATTCAGACAAACACTATGTAGCATTTGTGTCAAGTTTCCAATCGATTAAGAGTAATATGTTATATGAAACTTTTGTAACACTTTTATTGTTCAAACAGTGTATCTCAACGAAAAAAAACACATCATTTATAAGACTAATAGTTTCTCCGTGCCCTTTCCGAATCGAAAAGTAATTACAATCCTGGGTTCATTTTTCTAACGATCAAATTAGAACAACATTACTATGATTAGAGATGAGGCTGGAAAAACGAGATGCATAAAGGTAGGGAATGCCGCGGCGGGATGTGAACTGTAAAACTAATGTCTATGAGAAGTGAGAACACATTGCACTGAACGAATACTAAACCAATTTTATTACATTCCAAATTAACAAAATAATAACACTAAAACGTTATGGACGTTTGCACCGCGCGGTGTTTTATACTTGTACAAGGGAAAAAATACAAACACCGCAAAACCGAGAACTTAAACGGATATAATCAATTTTTCGGGTTTATATGACCATTCAGTAAACCTTTATTATCCACCAATTCACTTTATAAAAAAAAATAAAATAAAATAGAAAAATGTTTATTGTTTATAATTTCCGACGTGACCGCAAACTGACAATGGCTGTTATGTTAAAAAAAAAAAAACCAAATCATTGCAGGTTATCATAGTACGTATATACCCAGTTAAACTTCAACCTATTGTATTTTTTTACATACATTTTTAAAGAAAATTAGAACAGTATATTTAGAATTATTTTACACTAGGTACGTAAATATCAAGTATACATAAAAAGTATCATTTATTTATATTTGCAGTGATTTAAGCTACTAACATAAATGTCATCTTACCAAAGAAACGTTAAAAATCTAAAGTGAAAATAATTTACAACAAGGGTGTATATACCTGACAGTATGACATACTTATTCTACTTGTTTTACACAATAACGTATTTTTAATGACAAATAGGTACTCAAATTTATACTTTTTTACTTTTTTTGAAAAAGCTTTATTTAAAAAAATATAATTACAATCTATACAACAATTTAGTACAAAATATATACTTAAATATTATAAACCATACAGCGTGTGTACCTATATGTTAAATATTTTATGTTTAAAGACTATAAGTAATAATTTCCAATTTTTATTTTGTATGTGTGCGTGTGTGTGTGTGCTCTAGATATTAAATTTTTGTTTGTGGCTGAGAGAATATCGATATTTCTCCAGTATTATTTTTAAAAGTTTCAATCACCATGTCAAGATGTGCTCAAATATTAGATGTGAACAATTAAATAAAGACTGACACTTAATAACTTATTTACCAAAAATAGTGGAAAACTCGTTGTTAAGATTAAAGTTTTGTTTGATTCTTTTATGAACACATGTATTACAACGAATATTTCATTTTAATATTTCTAATGAAAACTCACCTACTCTACTAATCTTGTTTATAATTCAAATGTCTGTGTTAATTTGGTAAAATATTCAGACAAGCATAAAATTTAATGCTTATTATTATTTTTTTGTAAATATTTAATTTAACACGGATATAGTTTATAAAATATACTATTATGTGTCAATTTCAACACGAAGGAAAAACATTTTGTATCAATCTTTTAATCTTTTATTATGATTGTAAATTTAAGAATATTACTGTGTTTTCTTTAAAATTTTATAATTAATTAATTTTCATAATTGTTTTTCATATTTTAAATAAATATTTTATAGTTTTAATATTTAATATTTTATAGTTTTTGTAATTAAAATATCTCAAATAATTGCTATTAGTCAACTTATCTTAGATAGGCAACATCAAATAAAATGTTTTAAAAGTTAACCAAGATTCTTAATATTTTTATAAATGCAATTCATGATAATTTTTTTATACAAATGTAGAACACATTTCACTATGGTTATAATTTAAATGACAAAGAAATAAATATAATCAAATGTAGTTTAATATCAAATACAATTTTAAAATTTAATAAACAGTTATCATTATTCGTTAAAATATTTCTAGTTCCGTTAATAATTCTTATAAAATAAGAGTATTATAGATCGCTAGAATTTAACATGTTGCAATTCTAGAATGAAATACTTTTTTCAAATCTTAAGAATTTTAATTAAAAATGTAATTTCATATATTTGTATGAGACTATACTATGAGTACTTCGTACTATTTATGAAACAAGTTGCAGCTATATAGGAAAGGCTATTATTATACAATATTACTACAACTTTAAATATTTTATAATAAACCCAGCTAGTTACAAACATTGATTTTTTTTACGATATTTATGACCGAGATTAAATGTTGACGAACGATGACAAATAAACACCCGAAAGTACGTGTTGTGCGAAGAATATAAAAATGTGCCGTAAATATTTTAACCGAAGTATCGGTTTTGATTATTATCAACATAAAAAAAAAGAAAAAAATGAATAAGTAGTACATCATTATGGTCTGTAATCGTAATGTCGTTCACGTTGTACAATAAATAACTAACCGTTGCTTATTTTTAATTTGATTGAGAACCGTTTACGCCGCGCGCACTGACAATATACAGGCGACTGCCGTGAATGAACATAAATCGTAATAACACTAATAACTAATAAGCGACTACATAATAATATTTTGCGTGCCACCTACCTCCCCACCACCCTCCGCTCACCCTACACCGCTTATCCGCTGTTTTCGAGTGGGAATACAAAAGAAAACCGGGTGCCCGATACGGCGTACGAAAACGTGATATCGTTGTTAGCCATCGAACGACGAACCTGTTACCGGGTTCGCGCGAACGATCATGATATGCGAAAACAATCGTACGCAACGTTACGATTCCCAGCGTTGGAGGTGAACGCGAACGGTGTTCGTACGAAACGGTCGGGCGGAAAAAGCGTCACGCGTTCGAGATTTAAGAAAGGGGAAAAACTTCGAGTGTCAACAATATCTGAGCCCTATTTATTACCTACCATCAATAAGCTTATACACGGCCTGGCGGCGAGGGAAACGGGCACGTTTCTAAAAATCCCAAACGGTCTATCGCCCATATCCGGTGTTTAGAAACTTTTGCACGCGCTTTGCTCCGACACACAACACAATGCTACATTTAAGATGTATCACATTTCGTCTCGGGGTTCAAATCCTACTAATCTTCAATATCGCCATACAGTTGAATTCGTATTGAATGCGTTCCGGGATCACCCGTCCCCGTGTATTATATATATTTTGTATTCCGTGTGCGCACCGTGCGCCAATACTCGATGCGTCCGCGCGAAATTGAAATCGTTCACTGGTGGCGGACGGCGGCGAGTCGCGCGCGGAAACACAAGTTATTCGTTTACAAAGTAGAATAATCGTTTCGCCCACGTTTACGATGTGGAATAATGATGATGGACCCTCTTCGATTGGCAATCAATCAATCAATAATAATCGTTACACAATCATATTGTTTCGCGCGTGATCGTTAACGGTTTTGCAAAATTGCCGTTCATCTGTTTTCAAAATAAACCCCTCCGCTTGTGATTCGGACTTGTGCGCGCGGATAACTCTACTATGACGCGATGTCATTCCTATGATTAATCGTACGCGGCTAGTGACCGTCGAAAGGTTGCCGACCACCGATACATAGTGAAATATCTATTGTACGTTATTATGTATATTTATTATAATATCTAATGCGAGGGTCCGTGACGTTCTTTTAATTTTTCAAATGGTAATTTTTTTTTTATACTCAATTCGTGATAGGGGCGGGTCGATATGGGAGTATTTTACGAATTGGACAGCTAGTTGTATAATATGTTTCTGATATTATTTTTTTATTATTTTTTTTTTCATATAAATAACCTATATAACATAGTATATTGATTGTGTGTGTGTGTGTGTATGTGTGTGTGAGTGTATGTGTTTGTGTATACATATTCAGTGGCGTATTTAGGGGGGGGGGGGTGTCCTGGGGGTTAAACCCCCCCCCAATTTTTTTTCTAGTTCTATTCATTACTAAAGTTTTACAAACTATTGTTAACGAATAACAAAATATTTTAAAACGGCTTTATAATAATTAAATAATAGATATTTAATCTAATACCAGATATAATAGGTATTAGCCATTAGCAAAATATTATTTTAACTTCCAGTAAACGGTGATCTACGTAATTCTTAAAATTGTATTATTGTTTGCCGGACGTTTGGTGATGTCGGGCGACCCGTATTATTGGCTATCGCCTTATTATTTTTCTTCGAATACAAAAATTATTATTATCTACTGACTACTATAGCAAAGGCGAACGATATAAACTATAAAGTGTACTGTGTACAGTATACTCGAAGTACAACGATTTTATTTTCTACTGTGAACTGTTGCTGACTGTTGATGTAAATACGTCAAATTTACGTGAGTACAACATTATAGTAATTTATTTTTCTAGTTTTTAAGCCTTTAAGGTGTAAGGACTCGTACAAAACTACTAACTATAATATGTAAAAAGAATAGTTAAATTAATTAATTTAATATAAAACTAAAGAGTATTTAATAATATTATTGTTCTTTAAAAACAGTGAAAATGGCACAAAAGAAACAAACTTCTATTTCATATTTTATGAAAATATCTAACTGTAGTAGTCAACCTAATTCTAAGCAAGATATTTTCTCATGTATTACGCCTGAATTAGAAGATGCGTCACGTTCATTATCACCCCCTCCAAAAAGCGAGCACATTTTTCTATAATTTCCTCAATAAAAAAAAAGATGATTCAACCACTATATCTCTCGTCTCAAAAACTATACCTGATTCTACTAGTGTTACGAATGTATGTGATATAGGATTTTATATAAACCGTACATTATCAGTTATCACAAAATGAAATTTCTGATATTATGAATAATCTATGGGTGCCCGATATCAACTACAAATTTCCAATAAAAATGTATATGAAAAAAAACAAGCAAGTAAATTTAAAGTTTCAATATTCGTGGCTTTTGAAGTATCCATGGCTATGTTATTCCGAAAAAGAATGCGGTGCTTTTTGTAAATTTTGTGTAGCATTCGTTAAGTCTGGTGTTGGATATAATTCAAAAAATCCAAATTCTTTTGTATTGACTAAATTTGATAACTGGAGAAAAGCACTGGAAGGATTTCAAAACCATAGTGAAACAAATTATCACAAAACCTGTTTATCCGATTCTGAACATTTTCTTAGTGTACAAAAAAATATTAATGAAGACATATCAGTAAAACTAGACTCCAGTAGAAAGAATCAAATAATAAAAAATCGCGAACTTTTAACTCCGATAATTGAAGAAATAATTTTATGCGGCAGGCAGAATATAGCAATTAGGGGTCACAGAGATTCCGGAAAATTAATGATCGACCAAACTGATGACGAATATGAAAACAATGAAGGAAATTTTCGGGAAATTTTACGGTATAGGGCTCGTGGTGATGAAAAGCTTAAATTATTTTTAGAAAGTAATGGACATTTAAAATACACTAGTGCGACGATTCAAAACGAAATCATCGAATCGTGTAACCAAATTTTATTAAAACGAATTGTGAATAGAGTGAACTTTGCTCAATATTTTTCAATACTTGCCGATGAAACAGCTGACATTGCGAACATCGAACAAGTAGCATTGTGTGCAAGATACCTAGATAAAAAATATATGATAATAAAAGAGGAGTTTATTCAATTCATACCTACGTTTGATACGACAGGAAAAGGTTTGGCAACATTAATATTAGAAAGCTTACACACTTTTGGAATAGAAACAAAGTACATGCGAGGACAAGGTTATGACGGCGCGGCTGCGATGTCAGGAGAATTTAACGGCGTTCAAGCCTTAATTCGTAAAACTCATCCTCTTGCTCTCTATGTGCATTGTTCCGCACATGTCCTTAACTTAGTGGTTTCAAACTCTTGCAAAGTACATGGAATAAGAAATTGTTTGGGGACCATTTCTAAAGCTCGGGATTTTTTCATTTTTCCTAAAAGAAAAGATATTTTAAAAACTCAAATTGAAAACAGTGATGAAAAAATCTCAAAAAAATCATTAAAACGTATTTGCGCTACCCGATGGATTGAACGTTACCATGCAGTGAATGATTTTGAGGAGTTATTTGAACAAGTAATAGAATCATTAAACCTTATATCATAATGGAAAGATGTTGAGACTTCTTCGCAAGCCAGTAATCTGCGTAGTGCAATATTAGAAGGTGAGTTTATTATTTCTATGCTTATAGTGGCTAAATGTTTTAGTGTTGGTCTTCTTTTATCGAAACATCTTCAACGGGTTAATATTGACCTTGGCGAAGCGATCAAATTAGCAGAGGGTACAGTAAAAGAACTTGAAGGTTTTCGAAAAAATGCTGATTCTACTTTCCAATATATTTTTGAAAATGCTGTTTGTCTTGGTAATACATTTGGTGTTAATATAAGTATCCCTAGAACTACAAAAAGACAAACAAACCGTGTTAATGTTAAAACAGATTCAATAGAATTATACTATAGAATCGCTATATTTATACCTTATATTGAAACATTTATTGAGCAATTAAAAGCTCGATTTACCAGTCATAAATCTATTTTAGCTAATTTTAATTCACTCGTAAGTCTTAATACGGATGAAAAAAAAATTTTGTCATTAACTGAAACATACATGGAAGATCTTTGTTCATCTTCCAAGACAGTGTTATTATCGGAGTATAATTTGTGGCAAAGACGACTGAGAAATTTAGAAGCAACTAACTATAGAAACGCAATGGAAGCTTTGTCTCTATGTAATCTGGAAATATACCCTAATATATTAAATTGTTAACAATTTTTGCGACACTACCAGTTTCAACTGCGCAGAACGAAAGATCCTTTTCATCACTTAAAAAGATAAAAACTTACTTACGTAATACTATGGGCCAAGTAAGTTTATAGTTTTTTTAACTAAGTCAAAATCATAATTATAAAATTAAATAAATTAATAATTGTTTTATTTAGAAAAGGCTAAATGGATTAGCCATGTTAGCAATCAATTGGAAGGATCGCATTGAAAGTAAACAAGTATTGGACGAATTGGCAACAAAAAAAAGACGTCTACCTTTACTGTTGTAAGGTTGAAGCTTTGTAATATAAGTATTTTTTTTTTTTTAATATATCTATAATAATATATGAATATACAAAATAAATTAAACTTTTACGAAAAAATACTCAGTAAATTTACGTGATTTGTTTTATTTTATTCAGTAAAATTGTTTATACTTTATTCCTGTCATAATTTTATTTTAATAAAAATTTAAGTAGCAATCCTAAGATTTTTTTACAAAAAAATTATCACTTATATAAGGTATTAGGATGTTTTATAATCCGGTATGAATTTTTGATGGAACTATGTTAATATTTGTGGAGATAAAGTATTGCCAGGAATCAGGACATCCCCATCAACAATACGCCACTGTACATATTTATACACAAACCCGATAAATATTTTATTTTTTACCGGAAATCAGATAATTTAGCAGTAACATAAAATGCCTAGCTAACAACGAAGCTACGTAGCATTAACAAATCGTCATTTTGTCAATTCCAAGGCAATAACAGACGAATTTAATATGATTTAAATGTACCTACTTGTTGTTCGTTTTTAAAACCCATATAATTTTATATCAACGTTGACGGTAAAGAAATTCGGAACTATTGTTATTTCCTAGGAAACATTGATTAATGTATTTGGGTATCGTGTCCATTAACATAACTTCCCATGCTATCGGTTTTTACTATAAGCAATAACTTGAATTCCTTATATTTACGTATTTGCCGTCAACGTACACATTTATATTATGTATTCACGGTACACAATAGATTTTAAAATGAAATTATGCTAAACGTTATGAAAAAAGTTCGTCAGAGATGGCCATAAAAGATACCGAAAGTTAATAAAAAAAATAAGATTTTTGAACATATAATAACTAATTTTATTGGAGGTTATATCATTTAAATATAATAACTATATTTTAATAATATATTTTAAAACAAAAAAAAATTAAAAGACCTACGTTACACCTGAAGGAGATAATCGAGTAAAAAAAATGATTAAATAGAACTAAACACTGTAATAATATTATTCGTTCATCCTGTAACGTGGGTCCGATTTTCATTTGAATTGTTTTATAACTTAATATGTTATTTTCAGGTCTTGGCTCGCTTCTCTATTCATAATATTATTACCATCATCACTAACGTATATATGCTAAAAAAATCATCGTATAATAATCGGAATGAAAAAAAGATTTATGACACGCGTATGAGTATTCACGTACATAAAGATGTAAGGAAATACATATGTTTATCACGAACGATAGTAAATGACAAGAATATTATACAGATATATGCAAAATGCAAATGCAATTTACTCACGAGGATGTATGTATATAGGATAAATTACATTAGAACAAGCCGTGAGATTATTATTTACCCTTGGATATAACGTACATTACTACTAAATAGAATTATGATTTAACCCATGAATAGGATTCAGTGTTAAAGGCAGAATCACTGAATGAAATATTAAATTATTTATTATTTCAATAATATTTAATAAAGTAAAAAAATTAAAACAAACCCGATTTTTTTAAGCAAACACGCTTCAAGTGAGTCAACACTTCTACATTTGGCTTGTTCCCGTGATATTTAAACCAATTTTTTTCAATTGTTAGGTGCCATTGATTTTATAATACACGTATACACCATACTATTGTTTTTATTGGTAGTGCCTGCGTGGTCGCAGCCACTAGACGTGGCTGTAATCGATTGCTTTCAACTTGATAAGAACATGTTTTAAACAATTGAAACAACAGTTTTCTATGTTGTTTAAAATCGTTATATTAGTTGTAGAAACATTCTATTGTTGAAGACCTGTTTTTATCAATTTCAATGCAAACAATTACAGCTGCGTCTAGTGGCTGTGTCCACGTAGGCGCTACCATGTTTAACAATAGTATGACGTATCTGTATATGTTGTAAAATCAATGTGATTGCACACACGAAAACCTACTTCGAAAAATATTGTAACGTATTCGCATTTTTATCAGATATAACAAGGATTATTTTGCGTTTGGTTTATTTAAAATGTATTATAAATTTTAAAAAAAAAAATTAGTTAATACTTATAAGTTATAATAAATCATTATAACATTATAATATATATTTTTGCATACCTACATATAATGTAGGATTCATGTGTTATAAATCATGTTGGATAATATAATATAAACCTATTGGTAGTTCCTACCGCTATAAGTTATTATGATTTATTTAGTTCTAGTATGACCAAGAAAAATATGGGTCTCACAAAATGATGTGCAATTCTATCTTTATTTATTTATTTTTTTTTTTTCAAATTACAATACCCACATGTTTGAGACTTACACTTTTTACAACATTGCATTATTTTTTTACCCTAAAAGTATATTATATCTATTACGTTCATGGATTCAATTTTACAGTATTAGACGTGTCGCGAGTTATATTAGCCTACCTAATGTAATTGTGTATATGTATGTGTATAAATAATAAATAAATAATTTATAGTAATAGCTGAAATTCGCAAATACTAATAATTTTATTCATATGCACCAAGTAGCTAGGTTTGACCGATGAAACCATTTAATCAATCACAGCAATTTAATGTATGTATTTAAACACTATTCGTAATGGACAATTTTCCATCCGTCATTCAATATCAATTATTGGTTTATCATTGCTTTTTACGTACGTATATTTTGGGTCCATCATTCACCATTATATGCATTTAATTTGTATTTTTAAAATGGTTTTGAAAATATAGTTTATCGCCGGGAGTAATAAAACTACTACGATATCTCATAAATATGAAAACAGAAACTTTATCCCGAATCTTATCATGGAATTCAGTAGCAATACTATTATTATGTATCCAAAGCGCGATTTAAGTATTAAAATAATTAGCAATAGCCGATTCTTGTATGCGTTTTGATTAAAAGTAGAAAATAACGAAATTCAAGTATAAATTTGTACCATCCAATGGTGCCCTTTGTCTTCTTCTTTTGGCCATTGACTTTTATCCCAGATAGTAAAATTACATTGATCTGTCTAAAACGAAAAAATAAAGAAAGAAAGCAAAATACACGTACGAGCTGAAAATCATTGATTAGCTTTAAAAACAGCCGAACATGGGATTGCATGTTGGTCTCATATGTATGCAAATTGGGCAGACAATTTGAGTAGGGAAAACGTTTAGGTAAAATGTAACAATGAAAAATCTCCCCGAAACATTATCATAATGTATCTCGTACGGTGCCCCAGAATACTTGCTGATCGTGCTTTTGCAAATCAATCGATTTGTACACGGATATCAAATATTGCGATTTCAAAGACTTGTTGTCGCACCGAGTGATATATTATATAAAATGGAATAAAATGCGCTTCGAACGGGTGTACTTTTTTACGTTCTTTAACGCACATTTTTTTCCTTTTTCTTTTTTTTTCTCGGTCATACTATTCTCAGTTGTATTTTGCAACGTGTCCCCTATGGTTAGAAACGTACGTAATTCTTATGTTTACACTTGCTGAACCATAAAAGGGATTTTCTAGACCAACATTAAATGCGGGATAATTAAATATTGTATTGTTTCGTCGATATATAGGTATATATTTATACACGCCGTAGTAAAAATGCCCGTGTAAATAAAAGTACTTCATGAATTGACTTAAGACGCATTTCATTCAATTTTATTTTTTTATCCAGACGTAAGTTTGGTAGTCACATAAATTATTTCTCACTATACATATAAGAAATTTAAAATGGAGTGCTCTGTATCGCTATGCGACCCAATGCGGTTACTAACCAAGAAATTTAATATTGAATTGTGAAAAAAAATTCTTTAATCGTAATGCTATTGCATTGATGATTAAAGATTATGATCACGTCTATCTTAAATATAATAAAACTTATAAAACAACATAGATATATGAAAAATAATAAAAATTTAATCATTTCGAAAATGTCAATATAACCATTCAATGGGAAAATTACAACGAGTATATATTTGTTAAAATTATTTTTTTGTTATTACTAACTTGTATTTAAATCAGTAAATAGCTTATACGTTTATTAATTAAATATGCTGGTAAGTTATCAATTTTTTATTATTAAAATTAAAAATGTAATTGCTATATCGATATAAATAGTCTCAATCTTAATTTTTTAGACACAACATTATATTAAGTATAATATTATAATAAACGCTTCGAAAATTTGACAAATTAATAAACATCTTGTAAACATCGTTAAGTTCTACTAGTTAACAAGCCTTATAAAAATTACTAAAAATATATGAAACAATAGCGTGTATTTTGAAGATTTTAAACGTTTGGAAAATTATCATCGCTATTCATGGTTATTATATTTAACTATAATAATATGTTACATTTGTGTAATTATTTAAATAAAAAATACGCCAATGAACACAAATGGCTATGGAAGTAGTCATGATAATGTGTTTTCGAGTTAAAACGACAGCAATGCAAAGGAGCTGTAAGATAGTTTTGTACATAACATTATTTAAAATTAAACATACAGGGTAAATATAAATAAAATCACTGTCAAAATGTAGACGTGTGACCACGATATTCGTATTGTTGAATCGCATTTCATGTACATCTAAGTATCTAATGCCTATACATGATGTAGACTGTAGAGCGTAGACGTACGATTTAATTTGATGTGTGTTTAATATGATTGTCTTATTAAGAATGTACGCAAAACGTGCTACCTGTTTATGCGTGTACATACAAATTTAATTTGATTTTCATTTGGATCACAGCACAGCGGATAATTTTATCCAATGTATCATGTGTAGGTATAATTTATGATTTCAACAGAAGCTTATGTTTGTTTAGCATTGAAGATAAATATTAAATTTAAAGGCCATTGTATATTAATATAACTCGAATACTGTAGCTTAACATAACAAAATGGTTTTAGTAGAACGCGTGGGTCATACTAAATATAAATCTCATAATAATAATACAAATAATAAATCAATAAAATATAATAAAATGAAATAGTATATAACTTGAGCTGAAAATATGATAAGTACCTATTTGTACAATATTTGCGATCGTAGTGGGACGAATATGTGATGACATTTTAAAGCCATTATTTGTTATTATTTTTTTTTTTCTTCTGTAAAACACAACACGCCGATGAAATATTAGTACGCCATAACGCACAATTTTTAATTTTCATTATATAAACCTTGAGTATATCCACTGAACGTTTTGAAAAATTAATTAAAATAGCAAAATATTTACTCGGCCTTTGAAAAAAAACCCCAATATATAAGTGCAACATAATTGTTATTTCAGATAAACACTTAAATGTTTATAAATAAATAACATATAAAATTAACTAGTTTCCTATTTTTTGTAAAAATTGGATAGGTAATTGTAATATTTATACGGCAGAGAGTATTAGTAAAAAAAGATTAAAAAATAAAGTAAAGTTATTAAATTACCAACAAATGTTTTTCATTTTAAATGCTTAAGTAACGTTACTTAGCAGTGTAAATTACGATTATAACCGTTTTTTTTAATACCATGCTATTATTGTAATTTGCATAGGTAAGGTACATTCACATTTGTTTTTGTTATCATCAAAAAAAATTATATGATCCACCTATTCAAGTGCTTACAAAAAAATAATAACAATTCATCCGTAAAATTATAGTCGTGTGTTCCGTATATAATAGTGGAACAATGGTATATTCAATGTATTCGAATTATTATCAAAATTGTGTAGATGGGCAGATTATTTTTGATGGGAATTATTATAATTAGTTCTAACTGACGTCTGACTGTCTGTTCACAATAGGAAATCTGTTATTGTTAATACCTGGATCAGACTTAAATTAATAAGGAATAGCGCTCAAAGTTGACACTGGGTAAGAATAATGTTCCAGATAGTAAAACGGACATCCTTCGCATGTTGGGTTGGCCACGGTTTTGAATGGGTGCGTTATCGTATTAAATTTGAAAGTGAACATTATTGCGCTTGATAGATGATCGTAAGAAGATCTACTCGCCAACTATATCCTAATGTGCACTTTGTTATTCAATCAATAAATTATAAAAATAATATTATTGTTATATCATAATATTTTCTTAATAATGTTCAGGATGGTCGATAAATATAATTAGTTGTTATTAATTAATAACTTTTATAAGTGAGATAAAATTTAAATGTTCATATTATTTATTTATTTATTTTATTTTATTTTATCAACTGTATTTACAGAAATAGCCATTTTAAAGAAAAATTAAATATATACAGAATAAACAGTAAAATATTTTTTTTGAAAAATATAATGTTTTGTTAGCTGAACGCGTAATATCTCAACTTTTGTTAGAGGTGATATGTGAAACTTTCAGAAGACTGACCCAAAAAGTGTTTTCCGAAACAACAACAATAACAACAACAACAACAAAAAAAACACGTTATTTTAAAACAATAGCATCCACGCTATGCTCAGAATTCAAAATTAGTCAACATTAATTTAGTAGATTGTATTCTAAATTTTTTTTTTAGCAACTAGAAAATTAATGTAGATGAAGCATTTCGAAAAAATTAAGTCAAATATTTATAATGAGTACAATAGGTTTATAGAAATAACCTCCACTAATGTTTTTATATAAGTTTCATAAATAGAATTAACAAAAACCGAGCGTACTTCAATCGAAAAGGGTGCTTCAAATATTGGATATCTAATGGTTAAGTCGATGTGTTTAAAAAGTGTTATTTTGTATTATATGTACTTAAAAGTGCGTACCATTACATTCTGTAAAGCATTGTGAGAAATTGAGTTTGCTCTTATTACGGAAAAAACCTTACAGTTATAAAAATCGTAAGAACATACTAAGAAAAATATTAAAATGCATTTTTTTGATTTGTTTAAACTATGTAACTTTACAAATAGTTCTTACTTAATAAAAACATAAAAATTATAACAATTCATAAAAGTAAAATAATATATGACAATAATATTATCTACGTTTACGTTGTTTTTAATTTAAAAAAATGTCATAATAATTGACAAAAAAAACTTAAGTAATTAAATTACCTTTGCCTGCATTACATCCATAATGAATACATTTTGTTGATAGGTAATAAAGATTCAGAATCTAATCGATGCAACTAAAAAAGTTCTGTTGGGGATGTAATGTACTTTATAGACTAATAATATTTTGGTAATTATTACTATGTGACCTATTATTAATTACATATTCGAAGTTAGATGATCTGGAAATGACATTTGGTAGGTCTTATCTTTTTTTATCCACGAAATTCATAGTCATCGTTTACTTAACATTCAGCATTTATATTCTTTATAGAATAGGTAGATAATTATTAATTATTCATATTACGAGTATATACCTAAACATCCGTGCGTATCCCACGAGAGTGGACTAATTATAATAAGCTAGGTTAATAAAGATTTATAAATTCCGTTTGTTTTTGAAATCATTTATACGGCTAGGGAGTATTAAACATTATTATTAAATACACATGGAAGTTTTATTTAAAAGTAAAAATTAAAACCACTAATTATTGAAATAACAGAACAATAATATAATACAGGATACATATTGAAAGCGCATGTCAGTTATAATATTGCCTATACCAGATACCTACACAATATTAGTAGTCAATTATATTATATTATACGAGTAGATAATATGTTACTCCGTATATTCACTAGTTGAGTTTTACTGAGAATGTATTCAAAATTATACGTTACGATAATGCAAAATTAATAATCTTTCTAAAAACAATATTAGGTTTATTCCTGGATTTTGTCAAAATACAGAACAATATGTATTTATTCTAACAACAAAAATATCAAATATCGATGCTATTGATGATTGTATTTTTATTAAAATATTATTTTCTTATTTAAAATTATATTACTCTACGACTATTAATCAAAATCGTGGTTTCTGAAATTAGTAAATCCTCTTGGGGCATCCCGTATATATTATAAGTGTAATTAATAATACATTACCTATCTTAAATTTTAAACTTCGATTTAATTATTTATATAACTAGAATATATTTTCAACAATCCTTTTATCCATGGTGGAAGGTATAGTGCTACGTAAAAATGAATTATTCATGTAATTTCCAAAAACAAATTAATAGGATAACCATACCTATACTATATATACTGACTAATACTTCAAAAAGTTCCAAGACCGAAGCGGTGAAGTTTCGAAGCATGCATTTTTCATTAAAGAGTATTTTTAAATTAATATTATTTTTCGACAAAATTTTCAGTCGAAAATTGTGTATTATTGTCATTAAATTATTGTAAAATAACTATTATTAGTTAATTTCTACAATAATATAGATTACGTAGAACGGTCATACAAACAAATGATGAATTCACTATCAATAGTTACATATGTCAAATAATAATTAACGATTTAAATTATTATGTAATTATCTAAATAATTAGTATAACTACTATAGGTAATTTATATTTATCTTAAATGTGGTGAGCAAAACAGAACAAGATATAGTATGAAAACTATGATCAACTAAATCTAAAATAAAACTAAATAAATAAATATAAAATGATGATCATAGTTTAATTGAAACAATGGAAACAATATTTCTTTAACTATAAAAAAAAAACGATATTATTAATTAAATATATATATTTACTGTCGAGTATAGAATAATACGAATAATTATCGAAAATAATGCCATTAAGAACTGTCTACAACTTCCAAGTTAATAATTCTTGAGTTATTGAGGGTCTCTAAAATACAAAATGTGACATTTAAAAAATATATATAATTAATAGGTAAAACACCCCCTTTCTCTGAAAAGTTTCTATTCTGTTTCCACGATAGACATTCGTATTGTACCTATTCTACACGTTTATACTTAACAGTTTAAATTAATACACACTGTTGCTTAAACAAATTCCTAAAGTAATTAAATACAATTATATATTATTGAATTCAATCAGAAATTCGATTATCCGCTAAGTTCGTATGCCTTGATGCGTAGGTATACAGTTTAAACTTGTTCTCCTATAATTTAATAAAGGTCTGCACTACGAATAATCGAATTTGCCATGTGTCCAAAACAACATTTTTTTTTCGGTCGTTGATGAATATGTTATGCTCGCAGAACTTTTGCGTGATGTCTGCCCATATGTCTTGCGTATTTACTATAGGTATTTGCTATTGGCAACGCGGTATATAACACGATAATAATATATTTTCTATAGTATAATCGTGCAAGACGGTGAACATTTTAAATATAATAAATTATATTTTCAAATTGAAAATGTTTTTAAATACCACCGTGGTATGATCAAAATTAAATATTGAAAATACTTAACTTCGTGTCTTGCAGATTAAATTACGTGGATAAAATTTTATAAATCTAATATTTGTACAGAAGTCGTGGACTCGCATATAATATCTGTAGTATACCTCAACGCTTACATAACAACGTGCTCTAGATTCGGTTCCCGACCGATGGAACATTAAAAATAATTGAAAAACAGTATTAAAAATAAAATTCATACTGTTTAAGAACGTTGAAAAAATAAAACTAAAAATCGTGGGTACAAGTGAAAAGGAAATGGCAAAACTGATGGCAAAACTCATCACCAATCATCACCAATTTTTTTTAAAAAATTCAAAATTATATATTTTGTACCCCAAGACTATTAATTCAAAATGTATTAATACAAAACTCTGCCATAAATACCACATATTACCCGGTCAATATAGGAACATTGAAATACTAATATTAAAGATTAATTTGATTTAAAAGGCAACTGACTAATCATAATACACCTATAAGATAAAGTAAAAATAAATAAATTAAGATCAAGGTGTATCAAATTAACTCTATCATTTTTTCTGAACACAGTTCATTTTGAATTATAAGATGGTTATAAGATAATTATAATTAACCCTTATTTTAAAAAATAAATCATATTAAAAGGGTAAAGCTAACTTAACTTTGTGCGTAAAAAATTTAAAGAGGATAATTCGGGTTTAGTTATAATACATTTGATCTCGCTTGAATCGCTCTAAAACATGTGATTTGAATTTTAATTAACAGTAAAATACCAACACGTGTAACAATATTGCGTAGACTGTAGAGCAACTTATTTCTAACAATTGAATCGAAAAGGTATAGACAATTCGTTTTTGTATATTATTCAGTTACGTTAGTTTACTTCAAACTTTTTATTTACTATTTTAATCTCGT
Source organism: Periphyllus acericola (assembly GCA_949715065.1). Taxonomy (NCBI): domain Eukaryota; kingdom Metazoa; phylum Arthropoda; class Insecta; order Hemiptera; family Aphididae; genus Periphyllus; species Periphyllus acericola. Next base: position 55,587,438 of record OX454264.1, read on the forward strand.
TTCACTAGCGTGTTGTTTAAAAAAAAATAACATAATACTATTAATATCAATGCATTTTTCGTCATCAAATTAGATGCTAAATAAATAATTTTACCATAAATAGTTTTTTACCGCTTACATAGAAAACATTTTTTCCAAGGATAAAAGGTATAATATCAACTTTTAATATTTCGTAATAATATGATAAATGTAACAACATTTTTTCAAAATGTGTTGTGACTTGTGGTAATAAGTTGGCAAGTTATTTCAACAGAAATAATAATTAAAATACCTATTCCATTTTCTCATTAGTTAATAGTACCAGAGTTCCAACATAACTTTCATGAGGAATTCAAAATGGCTCAAAATTAACAAGGATGTGAAGGAAAACATTGTTAGATTTCTTTACGAATTAATACAATAATTATTTGCGAGAAAAAGGTTAACAAATGTATATCGATAGAAACCGGTTGATACAAAATTAACCAACTATGTATTAGTATTTATCTATTACTTGGTGTAATCTAAAGAAGATCAGGTTGGAAATATTACTCATATATAGCAGAAACAAAATTTTAAAGGTAAGAATTTTGTGAACCTACAAAGAAAGATAATTTAAGGTATTCTGTGGTTGATTTTCAAAATCAGTTTCAAAAAAAGTGGTAAGTAAATATTTTTATTCTACATTTTTAAAGTCTGAACTAGATCAACTGATTTATAGTACGAACAGTTTCCAAACATGATTTACACGTGATAAAACGACCAAACACGATATAAACTAACAAAACATGTAGATAATATTTATATGATTGTACTCCTAATCACATCAATAATTACGGTATATTATATTTTGTTTTATCAAATATTGCTATCGACATGTAGTATAATACGACAAAATAAGTGCTAAAAATATAAGAGAATACAATAATCAGAATTTTTGTATACAAATTTATTATCGCTAAAATTAATACACTAAATCACGTCGAGGGAGTCATCTGGGGAACAAAGGCGGAAAAGTATAAAAGAAGCATGAGTGGTGCAGCTTTCTCGCACTCCAGTCAATTCTCGGCATATAGGTATTTATTGTTTGCAAACGAAAATAAAGGACGTGCTAGATTTTTTAATTCAATATACAGAAAGGTAAAAAATGGTTTGGTATATCGATTTTTAGCATACTTGATGGTTCAGCTGAAATAACATGATACCTAAATGTCGGAACTTAAAAACAAAGATTGATACTGAAATAAAAGAAACGTGACTTTTAATAAAATGCATAAACCGAATTCCAGAGTTCTTAAATCGTCGATCAGAGATCCTTAATTTGCCAGAAAAAAATTATGCCTGTCGAGTAAAAAAAAAGAAAATCCTTCGTCATCACGGATCAACTTATAATGAATTGTGTTTAATATTAAAGATAAACGTATGATTATAATCGCATTCAAAAGAACGATCTACCATCTGTAAGTAAAACTTAGTTTATTGTACAGTGATCTACTATTTTCCCAACCTGAGTATTTGTGATAAAATGTTAATAAATATTATAAAAATAAAAATAAATATTTTCAAAATGTAAAAAACATATTTATGTATTATATATTATATAAGCGAACACGAATTAAAATGACAATGCTCTTATACGCATTGAGTCTTATAAAATAAATATGATTTCTTAGATTCCTAAATTCATTTTTTATTTTATTTTCAATTTTATTATTTTTGCTATTACTATATAAGCTAAAAAATCTCTTCCTGTAATAAATCCTTTCCTTTATCGGATTTAATTTTTATACATTGACAGTTTAAAAATTAATAAACCTGTGTTAATTATTATTTTTATTAAAAACTAAAACTATAGAAAACTAAAATTCTGAACTTAATTCTAATTTATAGACAATTAAAATACCAATAATTCTAAATTCAAACAGGATTCTTCGTTGAGATCATTAAATATTTAAATAATGAATTTCCAAAAAATAATAAAATTGTAAAATATTTATTTATTAAATAATAGTATGGGCTTTGCACTGTCGCGACATGTCGGTAAAATACAAAAATCAATTGGTACTTAGTTAAAATTTTAAATATGTATGATAATTATTTATTAAATAACGTTAGAAAATAACATACATTTTGTTTAAATATAAGGCTATGTCGTAAATTTCAGTGTTTTTCAGTAGTTTTTCTCAATTTTCTTGGAAAAAAACATTTTTCACTTTTGATTCCCCAACGTACAATCTACATCTATAATTTACAATCGATTTCATATGCTGCATGAAACTTTTGAGGAAGAGTACCCCTCCTGTCCTAGAAAGTGTTCACAAAAAATAGCCCGCGAAAAAAAAACATTGAAAAACCAGTGCCAGGCAAAGAGTAAAAAAAAAAATCGAATGACATAGAATTTTGAATATTTTTTATCGTCTGTAATCCTATGATATACCTTATTTTATTTTCAATTAAAATGTTGTTTAACCCTACGAGTTTGTTGATAATCTGATAGTACTCAGAGACGGTTTTATATTTATTTTTATTTTTTTAATCGTGTCACGTATAGATCCAGTTTGTACGCATTATCCGTCATACATAGGCAATGTTGCTTGTTTATAAAATTCAAACGTTGAGTACCAAGTAATGGACGAATATACGCGTAGAACCCATGGTAGCACGTGTTTTAAACCGGAAACTTTTAGCTAATCCCGATGTACCGTGTTACTCTGACTCAACATTTCGTTTGTTCCCCTTTACCTCCAACCTATCGATAACATTTAATTAAAATTTTAATCAAAGTTTGAAAAAATGTAATACCATCCCCAAAAATAATGACAAAATAAACAATATTGATTTAGAATAATTTTGAATATATTATCATACGCATGTACCGAAATAAATTTATATTCTATACTTATCACTCGTAAGTTTTATAATTTAAAAACACTTGAAACATCGATTTAATGATGTAAGAAAAGATAAAAATCCCTATGTATTTTGCTTTCTCGAGATATCACAAATATATTAATATAGGGTGACTATTCTATATAAAAAAATACCGGATTAACAGTAAATATAATCATCGAAAAGAATATCTTCATCCATATTCCATCAGTATATTTTTTATTATTTCACAAAATAAAAAGTTAAGTTTTTTAAATATAATTTCATGTTGGACAATTTATTAGTTAGGTTTAACGAAATATTTTTAATTCTTCAAAAGAAATTTTCAATGTACAACAAAAATGTGTCATAAAACTGGTTAGTTTTTCTATAAATTGTTTTTTTTTGTGTATTTATATTTTGTCTTTAATTTTTAGAATAGTGAGTTTACATTGAAACCTAAAAAGTTTTCTGTTATTCTATTTTTTTATTTTTTCACATAGTACTTCTAATTCTTCTGATACTTGACATGCAAATGTTTTCTTCTTCTATTCTTCTTGTAGTACTATAAACGATTTTTAATTTACTTTGCATGAAATTAAACCATATTTTAAAGAAAAATACATCTGGAAACTATTAGTTGCAATATTATGTTTATTTTTAATAATTTAATAATATGGAAATAACGGGATAAAAAGTGATCCGTTCGAAGTTTGTCGGGACAACGGGAAATGATCAAAAAAGGGACGATCCTATTTTAAACGGTACGTATAGTCAACATATATTAATAAAACTAAGGCAGCTGTAAATCAACGATAAATTCTGTTACATTAAATTATTAATTAAATAAATCTAAAGAACTATTTAAGGAATAATAAACCTTTAAGTAACTAACTTGTCCTTCGGTCTTACTTTCTTACTTTTTAACCACGAGAGTAAAGAATTTGTAATAAATATTCGATTAAATATTTAAAGCAGCCCACTATTAAAAATGGTCCATTACATTTGAATGATTTATTCCCGAATCAATTAGTTTCCGAACGTCAGACCAAATTAATTTTTTTAAGCAATTAAAAAATGTATATTCAATATTATATGCCCTTAAAAACTCTATAATTTGTATTTAATTATATATTTCAAAACAAATAAAGTAGAAATATGGTAGTTAAACTTTATTATAATAAAAAATAAATTGTTTTCTTACATTGGAGAATTTATTTTATTTTTTCAACTGCCATGAAATATGTTTTAATTCTTTTAATGATTATAAATTATTATTTATAAAGAATTTTCAGTCAAAACTTATATCTCATAACTGCATTTTAAATTTTCAAGAAAAGCTATTAATAAAGCAAGAGTTTTCAATACAATAAAACACATACACCTCACTGCAAATGATTCCGACTGTAAGATAATATGAATATGTATTTCATGTGTTCAACATGTTATACATAACAAGTAAAATGTAGATTAAAATTAGGTAGTTTCAATTATTTTGATCTGACATTTGTCATTTAATCTTATTAGATTTATAGTATGAATAAATAAAATAAACGGAATAACATAATATACAAAATTATAATTATTTTAACTTTTTAAACTAGAATATTTTTCTCATCAGAGATAGTTTTACAAAATAAACGCTTAAAATTGTATGATAATTATAATTATAATATTTTTTTATCCACTCAATATATGTGTGTACTGTGTATATATTAAAAAGATTGATTGTTATAAATTTGACTTCGAAATCCCCACTTACCGAGATAAAAAGAAATTATTAAAAATGAATACCTTCAAATAAATCCATGTCCATTTATAATCAAACGCTGATGTAGTCCTGCTAAACTATAAAACGTTTAAGTGACTTTATCTTAAATAAGATAATAATATCAACATGCTGTCGCTGTGTAATAATCGTTTCGAATCCAAGACAATAAATATCTACACAAACACAAACAATATAACGGTATATAGGTATGTTAGGTGAGACTGTTTAATTGTAAACTAAATAATTACTACACTATCTTACAAATCACAACAATGGGGGTTGTTTGAACGCGTATCTCGCTTTAAAGTTGACGGTTCGTACGAAACTGTATAGACACAAGTACGGTGTATAAATACGATGAGAGTACGGCGTGCTAAATTAATAATACTTGTGATGCAAGACCCGGATTAAGAGTTTCGAATCCTACGGCGATCGACCTTCCACTAGAATAGATATCGCTGATTTTCAAAAATTCGTTATCAAAACAAAAACTCCATTACGTTCCGATAAAATTATGTCATATCAGGTTACGAGAAGTTGTGAAGTATTTAAATGGTTCTAACTCACCGGCAGTAAATAACTAAATCAAACGGAATACCAATAACAACGCGCAATTATCGAAATATACCGACCACCGACGGATGTTTCTTGATTTTGTAAAATTTAAAATAATACTATTTTTCGAGTTGTACAAGATATCAAACACACAGTGATACAAATGTATTTGTCGCGATGTGATGAGAATACAAAGTCAATTTCTGTGTATCAATTGTGTACACGTTTCACGTATGCATATAGGAACCTAAACATTGAATTGGATTATCAGGGCGGCAATCCACATTTTACAATCCCGTGTGAAATCACGCGAATAACAATATTGCTCAAAACGGAATACCATAAGATATGATTAAAGTATGATTATAAGTAAAATGATCGTAAATTGTAATTATGGTATCATTTTGTATATTCAAAAAATACATTTTCGTCAAATATTGTACCTACATGATTATCAGCGTATTTTCTGTAAACCGCACTATCCCGTAGAGACGTAAGACTGCAGTATCTATACATAGGTGTTTTAGTTTTCTCGACAGATAAATTAATAAAAATTAATTATTGATCAAAAGTATAAATAAAATACACACTTGTCAGACGTAAACATATTACAATAGTGTTTTCATTTTTCCAAGTTCTTTTTCAGAACTAGTGAATAATTTTTAAACCGTCCTTCTGAAGTACCACATTTGTGATACGTTTCTGGTCTAACGAGATGCTTACTTACTGTATGAGCATTTTGATACAGACCTAACCTAAAAGCTTGATGATGTTAAATGAGGAAGGAACACATCATTGTAAAACGATAAAATGTATAGCTTGTGTATTCGCTTATTACTAGAATACAAGAATAAAATTAATTTAATTCCAAAACGGTGGGACTTCAACATTAGCGCAGACACCATTGTCATTTGCCGCGCTATAATATTAATAATAATTGTTGTACTTAAATGTGTGATACAACGCTGGTGAAAACTTACTCTTTCCGATGATCGGTTTCGAACAGTAGTGCCGCTACAATATCATTATAATATTTTGACACAATAATAGCGACAAGCGATGTTGATGATGATGATGATGATGACGATGGTGATGATGATGATGTAATGATTACAATAGTGATAACAACAACAGTAATAAACTAGTAAAATTGAAAGTAATTGTGATTATAAATAAATAACTCCGTTCGTTGGACGAAATAGGACTACGGCATAACGACGGCGAATCGCCAGTGTGTATGCAGTGCCTGTGGCCATGTTGTATTTTAGATTCACAGTGCAAGCCGGTCGGCTTCAATAATGTAAACGCATCGTTTTTGTAAATTAGTCATCCACCCATTGGTTTGGGACCGCCGCGGCTTATGTATATACGTATGTCTACCACGCGTCATCCCTGGATTTGAATTATGCACGCGCGTGATTTTAGGTATGTGTATCCATATTTATATATTACATTGTATGTACTTATAGAATCGGGATGCGATACCTACCCTAACCATGTGTTATAATAATAATAATAACAACAATAATAATTTTATCGCGCGTCAACTGTTCGGAGAAAGCACTTATACCGTACCTATGTAAATGCTCGAATCTCATTAGTATCATGATAACATTTATGCAGGTCAAAAATTACTTGAATCAATTAGGTGCGGTCATTGGCACCCATTGGGTGAAGGGGAAACGAGGCACTCCCCTCGTGAAAAAATTATACGAACTTGTAGTTTAATAAACTGTTTAATTAATACATTGAATATTACAGTCATATGGTATTTGAAACGAAGAAATATACAGTTTTTTCGATCAGTTTTTATTTACTACTATATTTTTTCTGTTTTTATTCAAACTATATAACAACATTAAATCTTTATTTAATTTACATTTTGTAAATTTTTTTGCCCCTCTAACACGTTTGCTATGGGCGCCCAAGCGTGCAGTTCTTGGAAGAAGTGACAAAAAAGGTGATTTATCTCACCTACCTCACGCAACCTTTTTTTTTATCATATCGTAAAATATGTAATGTTGTGTCATTTTATTAAATTTAAATTTAAAAGATTTCAAGTCATTCGAATGAGTCGAGAAAAATATTGGTGTGAAAATAGTTTTCGTTAATGCCCGCACACGTCTAGGAGATAATTTTAAAGAGGAAAAAAAGTATAGTCACCTGAAACAGTTCGTTCAGCAACCGGAATCAGCCACCGACATCGTTATACTATAGTATATTATATGTTCTTTAACATGCGAGTTCGGATTTGCTAACACTGTCCAATGGACAATATTTACATTGTCGCGCAAAAATGGTATAAAACTGCTTGATTCTTCCAACTGTTATCGAAATGAAATTATTATTTATTGTGACCAGGTCGTCGACGCATTCGAAAAATCACAAAAAACGCCGCTGGATATTTGATAACTATACCGTTAACTACGTTACGAAAATGAATCGAATTTTGAGTACAGTTATTGATGGCACTCGAATTCGAAATAATTTCATTGGGGTCGGAGTATGAGATTTATATCTGGGCCTTAAACATCAACTATCATAAATCACATTACACAGAACGGTGGTCGGCAACCGGCGGCTCGCTTTAAATTCCAAAACGTGGGAAATGCTTGGAAAATCAAATTTGCGGATATAGCCCAAGGGTCAAAAAAGGTAGCCAACCACCGGCACGGAAGATAAAAGATGTCCGATCTTTCTCTATAAGGTAATTATTTTAAGTTACGAATAATACTGTCTCGGTTACCATTGAAATCAAGTGTTATTATTAGGGCTGGGATTTCGATGCACTTTGCATTGTATTCCAAAGCTTACTGTGCAATGCTCGTCTTGTCACAAATTTGTTTTGTGTACATTTGAATGAGAATAAGAAAGTTTATTTTGCGTTTTTTGGCATTTTTTAGTTTTTAGGTCATTTTCTTAATTTTTTAGGGCATTTTAGAGTTTTTGGAGCATTTTTTGAGTTTTTGGAAACCAAGTATGAATTTAAAATTTTATTTTAAGATTTTTACAACAACATGGTTTTTAAATAAATATAACAGATTATAATTTGGTACTCGTAATTCGTATTCTATTATCGGACAAGGTTTGAGTAACCTCTACCCACATTTCCTGTTAAATAATCTTAAATCAATAAAATTTTTTTTTAGATTTATACTAAAACTATGTATTTACAGTTTACACTTGTAATAGATTTTTATAATGCATTTTTTTAAACTTTTTATTGTAATTTATACTAAAATTATTAAAAATAAAAATTTTTTAGATCATAAAAGCATTTTTTTTAGGACATTTTTCGGTGTTTTTTAGGGCATTATTTAGAGTTTTTAGGTCATAAAAGCATTTTTTTAGGACATTTTTCGGGGTTTTTTAGGGCATTAAAATCCCAGCCCTAGTTATTATATAGGTTATTTTAATCACCCTGTAGGTGCGTACAGTTGTCGAACATTCTTGTACCGCACGTGAGCCGTGCGCTTGTCTCCCCATATTATGACAAGTAGTTCATAGTATTATCACTTCTCGCACAGCAACGAAAACAAAAGCCGCCGCCGCCGCCGACGTGGACGCAAAGCGTTTATTTTTTTTTTGCCTTTTAGTAAATATGAATATAAACGATGTACAAGTACAATGTGCATAATGTACGTATGCGATATGTGGCTTTCTGGTTCTCGTGTTATTTTTATGCATGTACGGCTGAAATCATTGTGGGCATTAAACACGTGTTCCACGTGATTTTCTTTCGTATCACCGCGCGTACGTTTATCATACGTGTATTATATTATGCGCGCACACCGGCGTTAATTGAACAACCACCCACGGGCCGTGCGTCCTCGAGTACCTCGTATAATATATAATAAATAATAATATAATATTATGTTTACAGCACGACTGCCGACATCCTCGTAAATTTAGCGTACACGTATCGTTGTTGCTGTTATTATTATTATTATTATTATTACGTATCTACACTATAAACCTATATCGAATTATAAATATGGAATGTTCGTTGTTGACTGCAATTGCGGGTGAAATTCAAATTCCTTTAACTAAAACGTTCAAAGAATACCGGTGCCACATGACGTTATTTTACCGGAGTCCTGCACGAGATGAAGTGTGAAAACTAAAACAATTATTGTCGAAATGGTGGACTGGATTTTATTTGTAGAGGTATTTAATATTATTAAATATTTTCCCGGTACGTTTTACGGCAAGGGACACTCCAGGATATATTTTACCGATTAGTCTTAACATAATATAATAAAATGAATATAATGATAAAAGTATACCTACTTAGTTATGCAAGTATATACGAGTATATGGTATTTATTTGAATAAAAAACTAAGACGACAACAACTACTCGAACAAAGCAACATAAAATCCCACAATAGTCATATAATGTGCTGGCGGACGTGTGTCGAACTATCAAGTGCGATCAAGTTTTAGAAATTCTAACGAATTAACGTTATGAATCAACTAAGTAATTATTACTGAATGATGATTTTTTCGTTATAATTACATTGGACACAAAAATATTATGAATACCTAAATTACATTTGTCGATAGTTTTTCAAATAAGTCAATAATATTTTCAATAAAAATGCTTTTGAGTTCAGATTGATAAGTCATAGATAACAATTTATTAGCCTAATACGGAAGTGTTAAAATAATAAGTAAATCTTATACAAAACACTGTATTAAATTTGAATACGAAATGGTTGTACTGTTATTATAGTTTTTTAAATTTATATGTGATATTAACCGTTGATATGACTTAACAAAACTCCACGAATGTATAATTATATTACTTTGCGAACGTCACTAATTGAACGTACGGGAGAATAATAATTATTATACGAGTAGCATGTTCGATACATGCACTGACATCCGAGCAAAGAATTTATACAAGTACTGAGAATTTTGTTATAAACGAATCCAAGTCATTGCGATTTGATTTCAACGAAAATATCAACACAATGGTTTTAAGATTTTCTCTTTGCACTAGAAGAAAAATATAAATAAAGGATTATTTTACTTTGTACAAAACGTAGGTAAAATATATTTATATATTTATGTATATATCCATTAACGTTTGTTGTTTGATACAACACAAATTTTAAGTAAAACTCCTTTGATATTGTCGTCAGCCATGTATTGTTCCATGCATTTCAGCAGAAGTTTGTTTTATTATAGGGTACCAAGTCAATTTGAAGTGGGAATAAAATGTATTGAAGCAAACGAGATTCAAAAAACAAAATATTATTAAAAGTGACACAAAGTTTAAAAAGTCAAAACTATTTAAATTGTTTGCCTCCGTACGACGTACATGCACGGGTACGCAATAATATATAAGTAAATATTTTACTTTCTACAATATATTTAAATGTTCAATGGACTCTGGTAAAATTGTCGATTGAATAGGTTTATCGAACAATCATTAATTTCTATAAACTGACAGCTAGTAACGAACTGATTTACTTATTAATTTCATCAAATGCTGTACAGTTTATTTTACTACTTTGATATATTACTATAATGATGGATACACATACCCCTACAGAGAAGTTATTGCACCTAAAAATGATCTAGAGCTAATATTTATATTTATTCAATGTCCTGAAGATTTCATGTATACAGATTGGTCTTATGTTATCCAAAATATAAAATACAATAGATGGATTTTAAACAAACAGTTATGGAAAAACATTGAATATTTTATATGCATATAATTATTATGTTGTGGACCATTGTAAACATATGCATGGATCAATTAGTCCATAAAAAATAAATTGAAAAAATAGTTTATGACTTTCAATCAACAGCCTCGAGTAATAGATACGAAACTCAAAATCTGCCCGAACCATCATTTAGAAATATATTAAAAATAAACAGGGATAAATGTCGCACATGTGAAAGTCCAGAAACGGCTGTCAAGAGGGAAGACAAATAACTTATCATTTTAACTTGTTGTTTCCAACCCGCCAAATAGGGACGGAACCACGATATGAACCGTGATGCCCGACCAACGCCTAAGCGGATGGGAGAGTATAAATTAAAATACTGTGGTCCACTGTATCAAACGTCTTTTGCAGGCCCGTGTACATGACACGCACTTGACCAAATATTTTCCCTACATTAATAAATTCAGACTGATAAACCTAGAGTTTAAAAGCAGCCGGCAAACAACTATACACCTACGGAATATTGTTCACCAGAATAAATATCTCTAGACATTAAACGTATTGTGTTATAATGTAATAGATGCAAAATGTACAAAATGTATCTTATAATTATTGTAACAAAAAATAATCACAGAGAGATGTTAAAACTGTTTGCCAATATTATTTTAAATAAAAAAAAAAATTAATATAAGACAAAAAAAAAACAATTATAGGATAATCAATTGTACGAAAGTTCAGAACAGGTTACCACGATATATCATAAAAATATAACAAGTGAATTATAGCTATATACAGTTCAAAGCTGATGATATTTATTTAAAGGCGATTCACTAAAATCTGAGCACCTATTAAAAGTAATAACTTGAGAACAATTAAATGCGCACGAGTTTAATGACGTGAAATTATCAAGTGTATTATATTAGAACGCTACGTCAATGATGAACAGTTGTTTTACGTTGAAATAAAATACATTTATAATCTTACTCTCTGTGAATTTACTGTATAAATTAAAACGTTAAATGAAATAAAACTTTATATATAAACAATTAAGTATATTAATATTAATTTTAAAAACAACAAAACGAGTGAAACTCTTAGGTCGGGTGAGATACAGGATGGGTGAATGATATTGCTGTATTAGTCTTAAGTACGACAAACTAAAAACCAGTGTACAGTTGTCCAAAAAAACGATCCTGAATGAAAGAGTTTGAGAGGATCCGATAACATGTCTAAAGATGGTCGATATAGTAGTAGAACCAAATAAGTTTTTTGAAATAACTACTATTGTGTAGGGAATCAAAATTTGATGTAATGCTCAATTTGATCAAATTTTCATTTTCTGAAGCATTTTCTAAATTTGTTCTCTACTTTTCGGTGAAATTTTTTTTTTATTGCAAGCAACAAATAAAATCTTATGAAAAATCTTGTTTCCATGAAATATAAACAAGTCAACGCTCAATCTCGGTTGAATTGTTTTGCAATTTTTCTCCGTTTTCTCAATTAATCAAAAAACGGTTAAGAAATTTAAAAAACGAACCCTCTCCAAGTACCAACAAGACTAAATTTCCTATCAAAAAGTACGTGGTTTGTTTATATCGAAGCAATATTTCTGATCGAAATCATTTACATACACGAAAAAAAAAATACACAAAAATCATGATAAAACATTGTTCACTCGGAATCTAAGAGAAATATTTATTTTTGCCGTGTAAAACGATCTATAGGTTGATGCTCAATTTAGTACTATAAATTTAAATAAATATAGAGATAGTTTTCATTTGTAATAATTTTAAACAAATTAGGAAAATGCAATAACTTCTCTGTCTTAGTCTCATAAATTGATTTTTACCTGCCCATTTTATTTAATATACAAATAAAGTACTCACGTATATGCATTAAGGGTCCATATAGTGTGGTCCTATAACCGTATTAATCAGGATCCATGTGTTCGAATAGTTGAATGGAAAATATAATATCTGAAAAATTAAAATTAGAAATCAATGTTTACCCTCGTACGTAATATATCATGCATAAAAAATGTACATTTTATTTATAAGTTAATAACAACATTTTCAGTAGACCAGTCTATACTGACTTTGTTACGCGAGTTTATGAAGCTCAGAGCTAATAGGGATATGAATAAAAAATAGTATAGGTAATACAGTACATATTGAGTAAATCTATTCTCTTATCTGGAATAAGATATTTAATTTCTTTTATAGTTTCAACTATCCATTTTAATTTGTCCTCAATAGGTGATTTGATAAGCAAACTATCAAATTTCGGATTCCTGGAATTTAATTAATTTTCTTCTTTTCTTTTTTTTTTTGTCAAGCTAACATGTATTGTAAATACTTTTTTTAGACGAATAATCTAATTTTACTTAAAAATACCTTAATGTGTACGGGTGCGATAAGTTTTACCTTTTTTATAGCACGATTGCGAACGAATGTTGCTTGTTGAAGAATTTGTTTTCTTCTAGCCGAAAAACGAACGATTGCGAATGTCTTTAAGGCTACATTGCTAAGTTTAGATAGTGTGTATTTTTCTGATTATGTCTTGTTTTATTCGGGGATTTAATAAAAACAATTTTTTTTTTTTCTTAAATAAAAACTATTCGATATTTATAATACTGTTGTATTATAACTACGTTACAAACTAAAATAAAATGTTACAAAATAATAGTTTTTACAATTTTTTCCTTTTTTAAAACGTTTTTTTCGTTATGACTTTGCAGTTTTTGTCAATATAAAATTTAACTCTTGTGTGTTTTATAATCATTGTAAATGTTGACTTTTGATTTAATATTAGAATTATCTTTTTTGACCATAGGATTATGTACATTGTTTTCAAAATAATTTATTGTATTAATGCCGCACGAAAAATGCTGGTTCGCAATCGTTCATAATCGTATTATAGAAAAAGGTCTGTTCTCAATTTTATCACAACCAATTTATTCATATAATGTATATTATATATACTGTTATTTTATTAAGTACTATGTTCAAAATAGGTTTCATCAAAAAACCAACAATCTTCTTAAATTCAAGAACTTTTGCGTCAATAATTATAGTTTAGAATATAAGATTGAAGTTCGCAATAGATTCGATTGAATATAGGCTGATCAATAAAGATAATTATGAAAAATGGAACTTAAAATTTACCAAATAACAATACCAATTAATAAAAACATTTCTGAAACAAAAAGCATGAAACAATGCTTTCATTTTGACAGAATTATAATTAAACTTGATAGTAAAAACAAAACAATGACATTTAACTATATTATATTCATGTGTATGTGTATTGAAAAGGCAAAGATATCTATTAACATAAGACTTTGCGTCTGCACTGCATTTTAGATTCTGAACAAAGTCATATTTACATACAATTAGATGTTTACTCCAATTGTACTTTTAAGAAGTCATACTTCGATTTTACGAGTTTTTTTCAAGTATTAATGAAAAATTGAAAAATTTTAAAAATATGTTGAATTCTTTTAGAAAAAATGTGTTTATTCATTTTGATAGAACAAGCAAATCTGTAACTTACACATAAAATTAAATTGTATGACTGAAAATTTAATATAAAATATTAGCCTCAGATATTTTACATATTATCAATAGAAACATTAGATGTCAACATTGCTAAAGACACCGTTAAAAATAATACACATGTTGAAAATACCATGAGCATTGAAATGTTCACCTCTGCATATTTTTCTAGTATAGACTTTTTTATTTTTGTAACATCAATTGTTAATAGTTTTGGACCTCGTTCCCTTAAATATTTTATACTTTTCAAAGATTAATCTGGTTAACCGAATATTTTAGGCTATAATTACAAGCATAAGTACGCGTATAGTACTGAAACTAGTGTATATAGTAAATACAACGCATTATATACAAAGGTTATTATAAGTTCATATTTCTCATAATTTTTACCATTTTTTTTTTTTTTTTTGAAAACAGTTAAGTGCATGTATACAAACTTCTAGAATGCACTAACTTTTAGTGGTGCCACTGTAAGGGATCACGGGACCTAGACTCTGCCTTTGAAGATTACATTTTATAATCAAATTTAGAACATATCTCTAGGTAAATTTATTACTTAGCAAGAGAAAACAATTTTACATTGCATGCGTAATATATGAGGGAAATATTAATACGTGCAATACAGAATGTTTTACGGTAAACCCAGACATTTATCTTATATTACAAAAAAAAATAAAAAAAATATGCGATTGATAATACACAATAACATACAGTAAAGAGCGGAAAGACTTAGTCAACAAGTATATTATTGTAAAATAGTCAATAAAACCAACGATACCTCGTCCACCCAATTAATTCATGAGTTAATGTATGAAAAACGTACTTTTTTAAAATTAATAGTTTAAAAGTAAAGAACACTAGTCAACAAAAGTAACTGACAGTCGTCAGGTATCATTATCTTTTTATGGATTTTAAATTTCTGAGGGACAGATTTCTTTCATATCAGAAGTTATTCTTTTGATTACTCCTATCTAAAAACTCACTGCATATTTAATAGTTTCAAATGTCCATCTTGATAAAATAATTTTAAATCTTTTCACAAATGTAATCTTATCTTGTCTCTAAAAAAATATATTTTTTTATTAAACCTTAGAACTGAAAATTAGAAAATATCGATGAATTATATCTATAACTATACTAAATTCCACTGAATCATACAACTTGTAAGACCTTGTCTTTTTTTAGTTATAAAACATCTAGTGGCTAGTACATACGAGTATATATTATATAGTATATACATTATTCATTAAATTTCAGTGGATCTCGTTGGCTGAACAGAGAGGTTCATCAAGGTTATTTATAAGAATAGATTGACTTAAAGTTCAGAGAAACGTGTTTACAAATAGTTTTTCCAATTCACTGGCTCGTAAAAACCGAAAGCTTCCACCTTCGAGCGCATTGGTAAAGTATTTGAACAAATTCGAAATATTTTTAATACAAGTGAAAGAAATAAAATAACGTAATAAAATCATGATTAATATTTTGGTGAATAATCATAAATACAATGTATTATAATTATATAACATAATACACAGCGCTGAATCCAGATAAATAATTTTTATCTAGATAAAAATAATGATAGTATACCAAATTACTATTCAAATATTGAAACAAACTCAAAAAAATCCATCAATATAAGTAATAAATTAAGATGATCCATAATATTCATCTATCAATAGATAAAAAAGAGATACTTTAAAAAAAAAAAAAGATTTATTTTTAACATTTTATTGAATCAAAAAACGAACGAAACACTATTTGTAGTGAATTGTATTTATACATATTATTATAAGCAATGTGATCCAATACATAAATACAATATATATATATATATATATCTAATGTCTGAAATTGAACATTTATTTTTGTAAAAAAAAATCTTGTAAAATTCAATTTGTTTCAGTGTATCGTGTCGCCCGCAGAATAACACTCAAGCTGAGGGATTTAAAAAAAAAATCGGACACCAAAATTTAACCCAATCTAATATAATTTTACCTATTCACTTCGGAAACTGTTTGGAGAACATTCACTTTTGTATCACTATACATGCCACTTGACATTTACTACGTTTTCGTTTATAGGTCTCTTAAAAACAAGAACAGAAATAAATGTCCCCATAAAACCAACGACTACATCTTCACACCTTCAGTTCAAAAATAAAATCACATTTTCATTTAACTATCAACGTTATTATTAATGAAAGTGGATTGGCTTGGATAATAGGTAAACAAAAATAATATTTTCAAGTAAAATTAAAAGTATAAACACAGAGAGTAAAACACATGATTTTTTAAAATTGTATGAAAAATGACTTGCTAGAAAATGGTTGTAAACTTTTCTAAACAGTAATTTCACCAAATTACCATATTAATCCTTTAAAAGTTTAGTATTTTATTAAAATAATGCGTTTTCTACCTGTTTCAACATTTAAAAAATTATGATTTCATATTTTGTTTTGTATTGACTTTAATTTTCGGAAGAAATTAATTCAACATATATTATGAAGTTTATGACTTTTTTATAGTTGATTTCACTCACCAATATGCGTCAGACATATTGACTAACAAGCGTCATAATTTATTTCCCTAATTTTCCACAGTTCCTCTAAATTAAAATCCTGGTAGGTATTCGTAAAAAACAATTGTGAATTAAGTGAAATGTATAAATTATGTTATCATGATGTAACAAATATTAACGTATAAATTAATAAAACTGTTAACACTCAACATAATGACAAAGAATGATTTCCATAAATATCCTCGTACTTCTATAAATGTACTGAGTACAGTATGTTTTCCGTACAAAAACTTGAAATCGTACACTCATACGTATGATATTATTTTTATTATTGTGCTTGTTATAATTTCATTAGTTTTAATCATTTACTTCAGAAAAATTTATGTTGAAAAAAAAAAAATAGAAACATCCTAACAACATTAAACCAAAAAGAAAAACGGATTTAAAGGTAATGTTTAATTTTTTTTCCCCCAGTAACGTGTTTTTTTTCTATTCCCTTTTAGTTTAATGTTGAATATTTTATAGGCACCGCAGCAATAAATAAATGCACTTAATAATTTCGTCATCAACCGTTTGATCTTTTTTTAATGCAGAAAAAAACACATCAGATATGGTTTTTTCCTGCCGTATTTAAATATTCGTTGAAACTACTATGAAAATATATTTACCGTAGTCTGCGTATATTATTTTCGTAGAACATTAGATACTTGTTTATCCACCACACCTTACTTATAAAACATCGTGTACCAACCTCAACGTTTTCGACATCTAAGGATCTACCCAGGATAAATAATTTCACATAATTAATCGTCACCGGCTTCGTATGTTCTATACGTCATGTTACGTGGGATTTGAACAACATTCATTTACCTATCTACTTGCTGTGATAATTATCCGATCACTGAATAGTGAGTACCAAAGCTCTTTAAAACGAGTATGTGCAGGAAGTCAGGTCACACGGTGATTTAGATAAAATCCTGTAGCGTACCCCTACGATCATCGGATAGTAGTTCCGATTTCCGATTATTCAAATATGGATACGTTAAAATGTACCGAAACTCTCATCAAGTTAGTCTTAAGATTGGAAATCAGTTAGGTAGTTATGCGGAATGAATTAATCGCAGTATTTTCGTTTTCCACTTAAAAATCAGTCGACAAAGTGCAATTTCTGTTTATTGTGACTTTTGACGGCGATTTTTCAATCTATCAAATATATACGGCTGATGTTTGTGGAACATCAAGTCGTCTCCAATAACATTTCGATAAAGGCAGTATTGAAAACTATTCAATTGAATTGAATATATTTAAAGTTTTAGATTATTTTGATACTTTTGAAAGCCAACGTTTCTGTTTTACGAAATGAGTAACAAGATATTACATTTTTATTAGCCGTTTGAGAAATGAAAAATATTTTTTTGGTACGTCCAACTATACCACTTACATTTTTACTTGGATATACTCGTATTCATTTTTACGGGGGTAGAGTTATTCTAGGAATATTCTGTTTTACTGTGTATAATTAATTCGTCTACTCGTGACCATAAGTTTACTGAACAGTGGACAATAAATATGTTTATTGTTGAACATTTAATGACAGTCATAATGGAAAAAAAAAATTATAAAAACTGAAATTATGAAATTTGATTGTAATTAATTGTTTTAGTGTAAGCAATTGAATAGTTTATTTGTTATTTATTAGGTGCTTAAATGTTTTTCATTGCAATATATTTATTAATTCTTTAGCCAAAACTTAGTATCAAAAACCAATTCATAAATGTAGAAAAATCATTTTACGGTAAAATTCCAGCTAATCCCAACAATTAGCTTTTCTCTGGTAGTTTATTACCTACGATTATATTACTCAGGGCTTAATAATTTCAACTATACAACATCTCGTAGTTTGCCATTGACTTTTGAAAAAACGAAAATTAAATGTTTAATAGATCAAGAATATTTATTTTATTTCAGAACTAAAGAAATTTCTTTAAATTTGAGCTGAGTTATCTCAATCTTAGCTCAAGCGTATACGGTTTCATTAATTCCAGCTAGAATATCTTTATATAAATTTATACATCCATGGCTCTTCTAAGACACAGTCGATTAACCCAACTAGACGCGACGGCTTTCAACAGATTATACATTCGTAAAAATCGTAGTCTTGTAAGACAATTTCATCAATTTTGTTTCTGCCATTATATAATTACTACTATTATTTTTATTGTTATTATTACAACTGTGCACCGCCGACAACTGCTTATAATTAGTTTTCTGCAGTGAATACTAATTAATATTTTGTTATTGGATAATCCCATTTATTCGAAATGGGCACCCGAATGAATCGATTGAACTTTTAGTAAAATATAATATTAAAATTAATTGACCTCGCTAAAAACGTACTTACAATTCAATGGATTTTACTTATTACCATTTAAAATGTCAAAATCCATTAATAGGACCATTGATATGAACATAATAGACTATAGTGTAATATGCCAAGACAAAATACTTGGTATAATGTTGACCCCGTGACTATTAATAGACCTATCAGTTTTAATATACATGAATATATTTCTATTCCCGGACATAAATAACAGATACGTACCTAGGGGCGTCAATAATTAATGAATACATATAAATCATTTATTATGTTTGCATATCCATTTTTTTCCGCCCACGATTATAATTTGTTGTTATCGAAATTAGGACATTTTATAGTTGTAAAACAATGTAATTTTCAAGCTTAATAGATTTTTCTAAAAGCTAATAACCCCCCCCCCCATCCATTCGTTGTTAAATACCGAACATTTCATGAGTATTATTTGTGTTTAAAGTGATTTCGAGTATTTATTTAGTTTTTAAAGATGATTGTTTTGCGATGATGTAGGTTTTTCTTTTTATTAGAAAAAAATATATCCATTTTCAATATTTTGATTAATTGAACTATTGTTTGAAAATCTTCAGGATTTTTTAAAAATAAAGCAAAATTGTATCATTATTTTACCAAAACTTCTGTGAAATAATTAATAATAAGTAGTAAGTAACAAAAATGCCTCTAATATAAATTACATTTTTTCTATAGTAGGTAACAATTTCTACATATGAAATAGTAAAAGTGCTACAGTTTTCAAGTTAACAATGAAAATACTGAACAGTCCCAACATGAGTAGGTATATGGCTATTATGGGATGACTCACAATGTTGAGTCCGTGAGTGTACCATCGTATTCAATATTTTGAAGTGACTATATTATGATAATATTCGATAGAATGGGTTTCGGACTTTGCATACATACAAGTGATACAACGCTGGTATTTTATTTTAAATAATGTACCATTAACTTCGTGTATAAGATACTTTCGAATTTTTATTAGGAATAATAACGACAAAATTATTAATGAGAAAAAATCACAGAATGCCGCAATTAAAATGTTTAAACAATGGCAAATAGGTGTTTAAATGTAGTAATAAAAACATATTTTACTTAATTTTTTATTTAATGTTCAGATATTAATTTAATAAAGGTACTTTAAATTCTATAAAAATAGTTATAAAATGTATAGCCATTTATCTATGTATTATAGGACCTATAAAATAGTAATGGTAATCATTTCGAGTACTTTAATAAACTGAAAGAGTTCACCTTTTGTTGAAATATCTGCTAGCTATTGTACTGAAAATAGTGAGAACAGCGTATTACGAGTCATTACTTTATAAATCAATGGGGAGACGGCGATCCAAACTCCATGAACTCGGTTCAGTTTTGTTCTAAACATCTTCAATTATTATTTTTTGAAAAAAAAATTAATTGAAATGTCATTATCACTAATTTGAAAATTCATAATCATTAATTTATATTAATGATTAAAACAGAGTAGGCGTAAATCATTAATATAAAGTAAAATACTGAAGTATAATTGTATGAACCTACAATTAACTTACAATTACGTTAAAAGAAAACCACTTCGAACGAACTAAAAACAAATTATGAAACAATTACTAGCACCTTTTGATGAAAATGCCATACTTAATTATCTATATTAATAAAAACAATTTTACAATATCTTGATCGATTTTTGACCAAATGGTATTAACGCTCGATGAACGTTCCTTTTTTGATAAACTACAATAAGCAGCTAGTTAAAAAAAACATCTCATCGGGTTCGTATAGCATTTACAGGAATCTCTGGGTAAAATAACGTTTATAATATTTTAATTGGCTTAAAAGTTTTGAAATTATGCGAGGTAAAATTGAAATGGGTTTTCAACACACCTGTCTGATGATTTTTGAGACCCCCATTTCTTGTTGTCTATTTTTATATAATATATTTTATCATATAAAATGTAACGGTAAGCTATGTTGAGTTCCACAAAAAAAGATAAATTTTGAATATCATAAACTTTACATTTCTAAAGATAACTAAATAAAAGATTCCCGTTTCACAAACCCAGTTGTACCAAACGTAAATTAAATTCAATCTGTACCACACACGTTGATGAATGTATAATATTTAGCAAGCTAGATGTTTTTATTTGTGCAAAGGAATGGTATGAAATAAAATAAATGCATAGTCGGGGCAACAGTATTTTCCTACTCCGTATACATTCATATTGTTTGCCGTACCTCTATCAAAAGCCCAGGAAACGTGATGTTCCGGTTTGGTAGGGATTTACTTTATTCTTAAGATAACTCGAATATGTGCGGGCTGGCAAAATATTTTTCTCGTTAACGCATTTTTCGAGCATAAAATATTTACTGCCGATCTGATATTATTTTTCGCCAACCACGTCGCATTAAATGGTATAATTATTTACAAAATAACCGAAAACCTTTTAGGTCATTCGACATGTTCATACATGATTCGGTATTCAATTACAATTCATTGTTAATGATTATAATGTCATGTGACATGTCTATACTACGAATTAAAAAAAAAAAAGAGAGTAAAATGGAAAATATTTTTATAGATAACCTGCTTAATGCTTATTCTGTTGGTAGGTATATAAGCAATACTGCCATCAATAAAAAAGATTTTTCTCTATTTCTCCACAAACCTTTACGTTTTAATTTAAGTACGCTCAATTTTTCTCTCATTTTTTTATACGTAGGTATAAAAAAAAATTTCGAAACATAAATTTTTACAGACTATCAAAAATTTTTGAATGCTAAACGAAACCGATAAAGGTAAGGTTGAAAAAAAATATGGTATTCCAATGAGTTCTCTTTCGCCCATATTGATAAATTGTGAAAAGCAAGAATCTACTCTCCTCAGCAATAGAAAATGAATAAAATTGGGTGTTTATGAAATGGTTTAAGACCACAAGCCAATATTCTCGGTGATATTTTTGCTAAACTAAACGAAAAAATTACAATTTATAAAAATAATGAAGAAACGAAACTCACTGATTATTTCTTTTGAATTAAGATTAAAAAATATATATCTATAATATGTATAGTATAATATTTGATGTTATTTTCTTTAATACAATATAGAAAAGTATAAGCAATTACTTAAATAAAAAAAAATATGTAACTCTATTTAACGAATTTTTCTACATTACGAATTATTTTAGTCGCCCCTAAGTAGTTTCACTGTATAAACGACATTTATAGAACCTTTCCTAGAGGGAAGAAATGACGGAAAATATCATTTAACCTTATCAATGATTCAGGACAACTCTGTTGTGCTTTTGAAAACTAAATTTACCTATAAATAATAAACGACTCTTCTACAATATTTATTTATGTTAATAAAACAACATTTATAGAGTTGAAAATGAAACATACTATGATTAAGTTACAAAATATTAATAGCAAGAGAAACAAATAGTGTAGTAATTTGGATACATTTATAAAAATGAAAGCAATTGGAGTTTATTAAAAATCTAAAAACAACCTTTCAAAATAACTGTTGTAGAAAATTTAGTATACATACACAAGCCCAGGATAATATTCCGGAAAGCTTAATACCGAGACAATTTAATGGTACTATTTGAAATTTTTTTAGCAACATTCAGAAAATGATTTTAATCAAGCATTAATAAAATAATACGGAGGCACAATAGGGGTTTTGTGAGACAATAATTGTCTGACGACTGTCATCGAGCGAGGATGGAGAGATAATGGTAAGAAATTACGAAATTATATCCTACTGCAAGCTTTATTTAACAAAACATATTTAACGCTCTTGAAATTTTAAACGCTAGTAACATTTTGTAAAATATAAGGCAGACAAAACTGTTCAATGTTTTTAAGTTTTTTCAAGAAATGCAAATATGATTCATGATATAATATATCTATTATGAGACGAAAAATAATAATTTTTTTTTTTAATTTAAAACAAGTAAAATTTATTTTAATATAGTATGTACGAAAAATTATAACATCTTGTACCATAAAGAGAAGAAATAAAAGCGTAAAATGGTTTTAAATGTAAAATTAGTAAACATCAAAATTACGGTAACCTACAGTATTTATCTATGTAATTAACTGTAAATTACATGTTATAGCCTTAGAGCAACATGACGTTACAAATAACGAATAAATTAATATGTAAAATAAAATATAAATTAAATAGAGCATAACACAATTAACATTAAAAATGAAAATAAAAATAAATATACATATACATTTATAACATATTAAAATATTAACTATACGAATAATTTTGAAAATAATTTATAGGTGTACAAGTGGTTGAAAAGCGATTTGATGAGAAGTATCGATGAACGATGTGTCAATTATTTTTTTCTGAAAATTTTACACTGGCTATATAGAAAATCATATAGGTATGAATATATATTACTAAAATATTTATGTTCTATACAAATATTGTTAAATA
Organism: Periphyllus acericola; assembly: GCA_949715065.1. Taxonomy (NCBI): domain Eukaryota; kingdom Metazoa; phylum Arthropoda; class Insecta; order Hemiptera; family Aphididae; genus Periphyllus; species Periphyllus acericola. Next base: position 55,611,200 of record OX454264.1, read on the forward strand.
TGTTGAACTTTTGCGATTTTGAAGTTAATAATTAAGCTATTTTATAATAACATCAAGAAAATAACTAAATATTAGAAATAAAATTTAAGTCAATAAAGGCTTGTAAGATCTAATTATTGAAGCATTAAAGTGTATTAAAAAAATATTGAGCCGTTACATGGTGCATTATGCGTTAGGTATTTTTATGGAAAATATTGCAGCACGGTTACAATTATCCATAGACTCATGTAAACCATAGAAACGTCTTTGAATTTTTTTCAGCTTTTAAATTTAATCACACTGTGCAGAGTCCATGTTATTAAAATTAAATTAAAGTTCATTTTATAGAAGTAGATAATGGTACACGAGATTAAATAAAATATTTATAAACATAGACACGATATCACTAAGAAATTTCAAGATTTCAGAATTCTACCTGTTTTACAACCAAGTTAACGAGCGTTTTCATATTGATTTTTTTAACCTAACCAAACCTATTCGTGTTCAGTATAACATATATTCAGATAATTATATAATTCTAATTCTTGCAATTTAGTTTTTTGAAATATTTATAGTATGATATACCTAAACTTACGTAGAAAATACAATATTAGACGATATTTATGTATTCAAAACTACGAGTGTATTATTTATGTTTTTTGTATAATAGTCGATGACTGGATTACTAGAAAAATAGTATTATGTAGCATTTATACGACAAATATACTAATTCAATGCATACTTATCAAAGAATTAAAATGTTTTGAAAACAATGTGAAATGAAATACGAATACATATGGTATGGTACAAACACGGCGTGTGAGTGTGTACTGTGTAGCCGCTAAAGACGTTAGCCGTTTAAATACAACATTTAAATATGGAAATGAGTAAATGTAAATTGTTATTCCAAATGATATAAATGCAAATATATAAATTCTAAGTAATTTCATGTGAATTACACTGATGCACATGACTCTACAGTTGAGGCATATACTTTCAGATTTGAGTAAAGACTAAATAAATTAGTTTTCATACAATTAATTAAATAACTTGATATGTATATAGATCGTTGTAACTCGTTATAATTCAATAAAAAAGCACGTTGTTATATCAATCACAAAATGTTTAACACTTTTACGAAAAAAATATTTTACCCAATTGTCAAGACAAGTGAAATTTGAGTAAATGCCACAAAAAAAAAAACATTGTATATTATTGGTTATTTATACGTATATTGTTAAATTATCTTAACTAAAATCTCACCTTCACTTAATACAAAATGTGAATATTTATTTTTCATTTCACGCTAAAATTCAATTTCTTCTTGATGAGTTATATAGTACATAATACAGTTTACTTCCTTTTCTAAATCTATTCTCATAGAAACGTCTTGCGCAACGTAATTCATAAAATATTCACTCATTAATCCTACACAGGGAATGAGAACTTTCTAGGAGATGAGCACAAGAGAAATAAAAACAACCATAAAAGATGAATGCTATGATATGCTAATAAAAGAGCATACATTAAACAAGCATAGATACACACGTGCAAGTAATATTGCTGTATTTTTCAGTTTAGCCGGAATAAAATAAAATGGTCAAAACATTTGTTATTGCTGTTACAATACTATCGTGCGATAATAGTTTATCTAATATAATTGCAATAGGAATTCGTCATCTTCACTGTCTCGACATTTTTCACGATGGATATAATATCAGGGGATACCCTGTACCTTACGTACAGATAAACATTAACGCCCCATAATACCCACCCTAATTGTGTAGTTCTTTCGATACTAAAAACTTTATGTAAGACACTGATTCGTCGAGTCCACTTTAATGCGTTTTCAATTGTTACAGACCATATCGTAGTGAATTGATATCAATATGCGTTTTGTACAATTTTTCTTGGACTTGATCATCAATGAACTTTAATTAAATTGTGTCCGTTCGTACGTAACAACTGTTCGGTAGGATGACAAGCTTTCACAGGAGATAAACAGAATTGATAATATGATAAAATTAAACAAGTACGTATCCTGCGCTCCTCGCTGTGTGTTTTGAAAGTTTGTCGGTGAACCGAGTTATTATATTTCATGAAACCCATATTTCACCAGTGTTCGCATATAATATTACTTGCAGTATAGCGTTATACGAAGTGGTAAATTACTGGAGCAGCTGTTCCGCGCTAAAAAGGGACGGTATTTGGGTGTCTTTTGGTAGTAAATGGTAATTAGGACGAGTTAATCAAGTACGACAAGCAAATCTGAAGTCTTCCTTTTATTATTAACATTGTATTTATAAACTAGAGCGGTTTAAAAACAAAGTCATGACTGATAAATCCTGTATAATACCAAAGTAATCACGCTTCGTAGACGAAAAAGTTCGGTTGTCCTGCGATCTGTTGTGCGGATGCGCTAAAATACAGTACGCGGACACGTCATAACCGTGTTCAATATATCACGTGACATATGTATTTTTTCTGATAAAAATGTTCACTGACAGATATAATCAAAACATTTGTTTCTTCATTAGTTCATTACCTATGCGTGTCATCACTCATCGTAGTTGAACATTTTATATCATACCGTTGATATCTACAACTATTGATTTTATAATACGCAGATACGCCATCCTATTGTTAACACTAGTAGTGGCTACGTGGACACGGCCACTATACGTCAGTGTAATCGTTTGCATTCGAGAGGGGTACACGTACCATACAAATGACGAAAACAGAATTCGGTTGGTTTCTTTTTGATTTATGGCAATTTAAATATACATTTTAATTTACCTTTTAGTTATTAAGTACTTGTTTATTATACGAAAATTAAAACAATTAACTGCATCTCAAAAACTAATTTTAACGATCTTATGTTTTTAATACTATTGCAAGTGCAAAAAAAATGCTACACACTGGATACAAATTATAAAAACAAAATCCTACCACTGAACCAGGTTTTTATAACGAGAGTAGTCCGTATCATTTCATTGACAACAAAAGAAACCAAATGTGGAAATTATTTAATTATTTATCAACAACAGTCGATGCGTTTTTTATAGGAATTTTTCATTACTTTATTCATCTTTCCGAATAAACAGCCGAACTAAAAATCTGTATAATACTATAGAATTAATAATAATGATTAATTATCATTCATTACCATTATAAATTTACCTAAAGCATGTATAAGGTAAATTAATCGTTATAGCTATAATTATTTATTTAAAATATGTAGTATAAAAAATGGACGAAACTTCTAGGTCGGGTGATATTCAAGGATGAGTGTTTTAAACTTGAAACCAATGTACCATTGCTCTCGATAAATTTATTCTGAATGAAAGAGGTCGGTTGAATCAGTTATATTATATTATATTATGATTTATGAGGTTAAATGTTCTAACTTTTGCAAGAAACAAAAGAGTTTTGAACATTTTTTGAGATTTCTATTAAATGCTTATATCGATATTACATATTTATAAGTAGGTTTCGAGTCGGTACGATTAATATTTATAGAATAACAACCAATAAAGAAAATTTTATGAAAAATAAACAAGTACATAGTGCGTGACATAAATACTAGGCGGTAAAGGGTAAGATTCTCGATCTCGGTGAAATTTTTTGCAATTTTTTCGCTGTTTCTCGAAAAACTGTCGAGAAATTCAAAAAATGACCTTCTCAAAGTACTATCCATAATAAATTCCCTTTCAGAAAAGTACCATGTTTGTATACATCAGGGCAATTCTTCTGGTCAAAATTGGGAACTGAGACATACACGAAAAAATACAATCACATCATGATAAAACCAAATTTCACAACCTCGTTTTACTCAGAATTAAAAAAAAATAATGTTGTTTAGTTGTTCATACTGCTACGTTATAATACCTAATAACAATAGCTCATACGACAATATAACCTAGTTACCTAATGGTAATCTAATTACCATCGATCAGTCAATCACGTACAATAACGGTACGTGTAGAAAACGCGTAATACTGCCTTTGGAGAGAAGTATGTTGCCTTTTCATCTGTTTAACCCGAAAATCTTAAATAATTGCGCGTCGATTAACGGTAACGAACTAAAAGTAATTGGCTTATGAACTCCCACGTGGAATCCCATACGACTGTTTGGTACGTACTACATAATAACGCAAATTGCTAATAAAACTCCCGAAAATTACATACATTAATTCGGTCATTATGATCACGTAACGAAGACAATATTGTATGCTGAGCGAGCGGTAACGAACGAGAATATGGTTTGTTTCGTAAACCTTGTTGAGCGTGAGACTAAACGAAGAACGTGTTTTACAGTCTCATAAGCAAAGAAGTTTAAACCAAATTCAATGCATTTGCGTTGAAGTCGGAAAAGAATAAAACATTAAGCATTTATAATTGTCGTATAAAATTACCATAATTTAGAATTTTACATTATAAGCGCATGTTTTGGTTTCACGAGGGAACTTGAAAAATATAATTATGTAAGTACCTATACTTATTAGTGATTACAATTTTCACCAAACAATACATTTACAATTTCAGCCACCACGATCGAGTAATTACATAATCCCGCGTAAAAGAAAACGCAAAATCGGATTCCAGAAATGTTCACCATCGATTAGTGTAACGGAAGCCCTGGGATTAGTATGTACAGCTCCGGTGCCCACGAATACATATTATATTTTTTAATGCTGTTCAACGTCTCAGAACGTAATGATTTCAGACGTTTCGTGCCCGTGGTTCAACGCTGCGATTTTTTTTTCTCGTTTATTCGCCCGTGCGTATATGTATATTATAATTATTTATAGGGGAAAAAACGACCGGACCGAATCGTAACCGCGTAGTACTCGAGACACAGATTCGATTGTGGACAGAGAAACCCATCTTAATCCACGTGCACGAGGTGATTTTAGAATTCGTTTACGACCGACTGTATATATATAATATATATATACGTGTAGTGGGAATCTAAATATTCCTACTTTTATGAGCAAAGGTGTTACACGTGGCTTGGAATTATTCCTTGGCGAATACCGGAAATTGGTACTACGGCCCATAAAAGTCTAACGTTGTTTCCTCGGGAGAAGGACAACGCACAACACAATTATTTTATTCGAACTTTTATACCGTACTCGGGCGAAGAACACTCGCATCTGCCGCGCGAATCGTTTTCTATATATTTGTCCGATGCATTATTTCTATTGCGACCGCTTCTCACCGTATACAGTTCGATGAATAATGTATTCGTTTAAAATTAATCGCGACTGTACCTATACGTGGAAATGAACAAGGCCAAGGCAAGTATTGCGTGTTTACATATTATCTAAATTTGAGAATATTTATAACTCATCGTGAACAAACAACGATTACATACGCTGAATATTGTGTATTAATATCGATACGATGGAAACTAGACCGTTCAGAACTCAAATGATAGGAATAAATGCAGAAGACATGAAACTCGAACTATATACTTTCAATTTATATGAGTGTCGCAGGTATACCATGATTTTTGTTTGTTTGAATTGGTTTTACTCGCGAAGAATTGATATACATAAAATGTGATGTTATCATACCACCAGGAAGTAAGAACCTAACCAATCGATTCCTACTCGTAATAGTATTCGATACATACGAGTATATGCAGTTCTACACCCGGGTTATATTTAATCCAGTTCTAGAAAGTCGTATGTTAAAATACTAAGTTCTAGAATACCAACTTTTAGAGAGCTGAATTTGCAAATATTTATTTTGTTAACTTGATACTTGTATATACTTCAACCTATTAAATGTTATAATGTTTTAATTTTCAATTAAAAAAACATTCAAAGTTTGAAAAAAAAATAATTAAAAAATAAATATAATAATTTTTGATCCCTAATTAAGATTATTTGCAATAACTCTAATAAATTAATCTGAATCATAATTAGAATCATCAACTGTTATTTTACTGTAGCAAGTTATTATTCTGTGTTTTGTTGTACTTTTTTCTTTTGAATACTCTATTTGAAATTAACGATTCGAATTTACTTTATGTTTTCGTACGGTCAACAATTTATAATTATTAAATATGACGAGCACATTATGACGTATGGCACTGGACTATCGTAATTCTACGCCAATAGTAGATAATAGTAATTTATATCCTAAAATACGATTTTTCTAAAAATTTTATCCTCTAAAAAAAAAAGGTTTTTTGGACTCGTGGAATTCTCGAACCTGATTTTCTAAAACATGCATCTAAATCATATTCGGTTGATAAGTAACAAAAATGTACTAATGAAAATATTGTGTTTGACAAAACGATTGTTGTACTCAATACATCTATACATCATATGTTTTTATGTGCACCTCGTGGTCTTCCAAATGCTAAAAATATAAGTGTGTGAAAAATGATTGAAATTAATAAACATAAATTATTTAGAATGCGTGTTAGCTTATGATTTAAGTCAAGGGTCGCGAAGAAAAGCGTATATAACTATTCTCAAAATTGAGAATTATTCGCACGTTGAAAACAGTATTGGTCCCTACGTTGTCACGAGCTGGTTTCAGAAATGGAATTCCGGGGATCTAAGAACTGCATGGTCAAATTAAAAGTAGAAAGCAAGCGTTATCGTTTATCCTGTATTCTAGTATAATACTGTTATTTAATCTGTTTTAGCAGAAATTTACCAACTCACTGTGATTAATTTGTTCCAGAACGGTATACCTATCTCATGAGGTTTAAACAGTAGTCTTACATAAATATTCAACCAAAGTTCCAATCACCGATATTGCCAATTTGATTTCGTCTTATGAAATAAGGATAAAACTAAAAACGTGTGCCGGTCATAGAGACTTGACTAAACAAATATTTAACACCCGTCACTCGTTTTGCTTACCTGCGAAGAACAATGTTTTACTATCATCGTACAATATGCACAACTGTACAAGCCATAATGAACTATCTCATTTAAGGTTTCTAATAACACAACTTATATTACAGATGCTATAAAAGAAATGTGAAATCCAGTGGAGATAATATTAAATCTAGAATATTAATAATTTAAAAATGCACAAAACAAAACAGTAACGACCGCTGGTTTTAATTCTTTAACTGACATTATTTAAATGTTTGAAATGTTTTGATTTGTCAGTTGTATTTTTTTTCTCGCGTGTACTACCAGTAATTAAATTATTTTACAATGGTCAGGAATATGGTAATCTAAAAAAAAAAAAATGCAATAAAAAATGAATATATGTAAAAATTAGTACAAATGCTTCATAAAAACGCCACTTATGTATTACAAATTGTTTCAAAAATTATAATACCAACCAGTATGATATGAAACGACAGTCCGCCTGTATCTCATGAAGTAGGTACCTATCAACAATGTGCCTGTGGGCCTGTGTGTGTGTGAGAGAGAGAGAGAAAGTGTGGGTGTGTGTGAGAGAGAGTGTGTGTGAGTGTGGTTTATGTGTGTGTGTGTGTGGGCGAACTACAGGCGTAAAGGTACACGGACGTGCAACTTTTATATATAAAGTTTAATAATCGACCTTACTAAACCCTTAAATTGTTGTCACTTTTAGACACTCGGGGGACATACATAATTAACTGTGCAGCAAATGTTGATGAATGCATAAACATGTTTATTTGTATAGTCATTTAAATTTATACACATAAATTATGTCCGGCTTTGCAATATAATGCGTATAAGGTATACCATACATACTAATTACTAATAACGAAAGTTTACATTTTTAGTTATGGTATATAGCAGCGGTTCTCAAACTGTGGTACGCGTACCACTAGTGGTACGCGTAAGACTACATGGTGGTACGCAGAAGGCCGAATGTTGGTAAAACGGAAAATTAAAAAAAAATCATTAGATTCTTAGCTTAAATTCATATCTTAATTTTAAAACACTAATACATTTTTATAAATAAATAAATAATAATAATATTGTAATATTTTATTGCATTTTTATTTAAAATATACGAGGATGTATTTAACTATGTAAAGTTTGTATTGTTCTATTTTTAATCATCAGTGGTACGCGACTTATTGATAATATACTTAAGTGGTACGTAAAAAAAAAGTTTGAGAACCACTGGTATATATACTTATTTTTTTTGAGTCGTTTATGCGAGCGCGAATGATTTAACACGGTGACAACGATATTCGTGTCAACCCAAATCCGAAGACGCAATATATTTTTTTGATATCACGAATATGCATGTGTGTCATAATTTATAATATTCCTTAGAACTTAGGAGACCACCCCCAAAAACGGCCATAGTAACATAATTTTTCATTGGGACATAGCGCGTATAGCCGAATTAAAACGAACAACGGATCAAATTAGGTACATAATCCCGAGAAGAAAAACTGAACTGGTACACCGCAGAAATCACGTTAACGTAGCACCGTGTCAGTAATTTATTTTAATGATTTTAGTACAAACGACGGCAAAAATAAAAACGACTGTTTTTTCTCTTTATAATCATTTATGGTTTGATAATAATAATAGCAAGAACCTTTTTTTTTTCCGTAAATGGAACATGTGATCTTATCGACAGCCACCAATCATAATAAAACAAAACAAAACAGACATGAGCGCAATTCAAATGAAATCCCTTCGACCAAATCCGATTTGAAGACATCGACCCTACAAACACTCACTAATTCAGCTACATTTGGATCAATGCAGTGTGATTATTGCAAAAGTTACCTCATTATTGCTGATCGAGTTTAGAATGTGTTTTATTGTCATTGGCCACCTAGAGAAAATTACAAAACCGCGGTTCTTTTGTGGACTTTTATACAGAGATCGTTAATTTCGAAAAAAATTAATGTTTACACGAAAAAATGTCAACCGAGCAAAGTTGTTCCAACCGAATTAAAATTGTTCACACACGAAACATTTCTTCGAACGCGCTATTCCCTGACGTAATTCCCACCAGTATTGTTTGTCTCTCGACATAAGGAGTTCAGGAAACTATTCGACCCCAATCGTATAATTATTTTGAGTTTGTATACATATAATATGTTTATATACAAATAAGTTTGGTTCTTTTTTTATGTCAAATACCTAATACATCATATCTAATATCCTAATATCAAGTACCTAATTTTATATTTCATAACTTATGATTGTAATATAATTACCAAAAAAATGTATAAATTATAAGTTTGAGTAACATTTAAAAAAGAGAAGATTAAGAAAACAACACACAATCTTTTCGGCTTATATAAGAGTTTTCTACATATTCTAGTAACATACACAATTTACGTATTTAAATGTATTATATATTATAAAGTATACATCAAATAAATATACTATAAGTACAATTGTACAAAGGTACTTAATGGTCTTTATTATAAATAATCTATACATTTCATATACCAAATAATCATATATTAATTTATAGAAAGTATACACCTATGCCAGAATAGTTTAAGTATAACCTCGTAGAATATAGACGCAGTTTGATCATATGTTAGATGGCGTCTTCTTAATTAAGCTTTCAACATAAATCGTTCAAATGTAATATCATATAATCATGCTACCCCCAGGAAGCTAGTCCAAACGATAATAAGTCATAAATGTTCGAACTCAGTAAAGCCATTTTCAATTTTTCTATAACCATCTCTTAATTTCATATATTTGACGTCGTTGATCAGTCAACACTCAACAGTTATTAACTACGTCTGCAACATTGAATCTATTTATTTTTTTTATCAGCTTAGTCCAGAATTATAATAAATAAAAAATCTTAGTTCACGGCATTTTATAAAAGTGTAATATTAATGTACTAGTAACTATTATTATTTCAAATCATTTAGAATCGACATGGTTATCAATTAATCGCATACAAATCAAAATCTCGAGTTGAGCTATTATTGATTTCCCAAAATATTGACGGAAAAGGCGGTTACATTTTTATTTTTCAACTTGTTTACGTACTACATATTTTTTTTCATTATTTTACCAAAAATTATTATAAAATTCAAAAAATAAAATTTATAATAATTGATTTGACTTTCAATCTATAAAGATCGGTACAACATGGAACTTTTTGAGCATTTTACCGTACCTGCCCCAAATATTGGCAAACTTATGAAAAAAAACCACTCTGTCAATACCACATAACTATAAAATCAATATCAAACCCTCTTTCGCTGAGATCCTAAATTGAAAACTGAAATACACAGAGATTTGAAGATAAACAATAGATTAAATATGCGAACATATTAGAATATTATACTAGTTATTATGAGGTACTTGATTATACATTTCTGATCTAATAGATACGTGAACATGTATTAATTAATGCTTTATTTTAAGAACCTATTGTTTGCGTGGATTCAGAATATTAATTTACCGGGGTTTACCCAGAAAGGTGTATTACAATAATAATGCGTTTTCGATCATGGATAAACAAGTTTATAAACTATTTTCCATTTTCAAGATAAAAAAAAGGTTAAAAGTCTCACCCAGTTTAAAGTCTTATTCAAATTAAAAACTAGATTTATATCAAACTTTCATATCATCAACAGCACAAAATCTGTACATTACATTAAAAAACGCTTACAGCCACAATGATTCGAACACTGTGTTTTTATTAAAATCTTATATGAGAGTACCTAACAAAAATTTGCAAAAATCCATTTTTTTGCGCACTTACAGTTTAAAAAATGTATTTCAATAAAATAGTTTTTAGAACTCGTCAGTGCTTGGTTTTAAACTTAAACGAAAACAACACACCTTTTATGCATTATCCGTAAACGAGGAAAAATATGTGAACACCGTTATTGATGATCCCGAATTAAAGCCATATTATTGTTTATTAGGTGGTTTTTCCGGGAAACACGTGTACGAAAAGCAAAAATGAACGTTGAAAAGTTTTAAACGTATACGCGGAAAACGCCTAAGTAGCTGCTACTTAGAACCGCCGTCCGTACATCTACTACACTTTGAGTCATTTCATATTCACGTACATTTTAGTTCGCTACTTTGGCCAGTACACTGCAGGTCCGCATAATATTATGACCTTTTAAATGAACGACAGTGGTTTTTAGTGTTTTCACACGTAGGTAATAAGGTACCTACCAAAACAGCGGGGTAGACGAACAAACCTAATGCGTATTTACGTAATATGTTTCCCAAGGGGGATGGTGTATAAGACACAGCAATTCAACTCGTATCTATTAGGCAGTAGCTGCAGATACTACTCCGTTACCAAATAATGAAATACAAATTCGACGAGACTATATTTATTTATTTATTATATACTAAAAGGTTTGTGCTCGAGCAATATGAACCGTATGTAGTAGTATACTAACTACTACATACAAATATGTGCGCGCGCGTGTGTAGGACGTAGGTGCGTGTGTAATTAATTGTGCACATCTAACCGCACCCGATATAAGAATATGAACACCGGAAAAATCCAAAATCGATCAAGAATTGAAATGTTTTCAAAAGAATGAACTACATTCGGTCAAGGCCATTACAGGGTCAACGGCAGTATAGACAGTGTAATATGTTTATATTGAAAATCCATTAATACATACTCGCACACGAGTTCGGTTTTTGACATATTTTATCATTGAACATGCAATTCTAAATCACCTTAACCATTCGCTAAAATAACAACCTATTCTCGCCTCTTGGACGGCATAGTGAATCGCACCATGTTAATAAATTCGTCTTCGTGGATTTCGCATTCCCAAGGCTCAACTCGATACTTGGTGAAAAGAAGTTTGTAAAGCGCGTTTCTATGTAAAAAAAACGCACAGTTACTTTACTCACAATTATTTGACCTAAAGTCTCAAAACTATTTAATGACAAGCACCGACTATTTAACATAATGTCATTAGGCTCTACTACTTTTTTTTTATTAACTTATCGAAATTATTATAATTATTTTTTTCCAAAAATGAAAATCTACAATCTGTTGCATTTGTACATAAATAAAGTATAATATGAGAAATATTTATATGATATAAGAATGTAAAAGAAACCGAACCCTCAAGTGAAATTATATAAAATAAAACTTGTGATTAAAAAAAGCAATAGTTTAATATAAAATGTATGAATAAAAATATTTAAAATAATATCGAAAAGCGATATTTTTAAAGACTTAATAGAATAAATGCAGTTCGAAGTCAATACACAAATATTTCAGTTTCAAGTAAAAAACATATTTGGCAAGTGAAACTTTCAATATTCATTCGAGCACGGTGGCCAGAAATTGACATCAAAGCTGGAATATAGACCCCACGTGATTCACCCCCCCCCCTCACCAATATATACGCCTGATCAAAATCAACGCGCGAAATATATAATGATAATATATCACACCAACATGGTCATATTATCTATGTAGGAAATAAATCTATAATGACTGAAAATATGCAATGAACTTGGACATGTCACTAAAGTTTTCACACATGTAACTACTATTTTTTAGTTTCTTTTAATTAACGTACTAAATTAAATATAATTATATACAAATATTAAGTATAATAAATAAAATCCACTAATAAAAATTACTCAATTTCATTGATTACAATTATTGAGCATTCATTGTTAAGTTTGTATAGGGATAAAAATGTTAGTTTCTGATGCTTACCAACAGAAAGGTAATAATTATCATCCAAAATTCGTGAAAAATACGTGTCTGATAATATCAACAACTGGTGGTCAATGACTGTAACAATTACCTGACCTCTGAAGAATTGATATTATTATTTTTGCGGCCATTGACCTTAATTTTCACATTTACGTCTACTTATATATCTACGTATGCATGACGCAAATTATCGTACACAATTTGTTTTTGAAATGTCATATAAGACCTCAAGGACAATTCACACAGGAATAAATTTAGTTTGTAGCATTATTGGAGTCCGCAAGTCGTTCTTTGATATTCAATTTTAATACGGTACAAATGTTTATAAATATCACAATAAATTTTTCGAAAATCACATTGGCCCTTTAATTTTCAAAAAATTACCGAGAATTGGTATAAATATACCAATAAATATAATGGTATAAATAAATTCTAATTATGAAAATATAATTTTTATTTTCCGTCCAAATTATAAAAGATTAAATTGGATATTATACCTAATGAATTTTTAAAACTTTATAAATACGGGGAATTCAAAAAAATAAATATCATAAAGGAAACTTTAACCTTAAAGAATGTTTTCGGTCAGAATCGAAATGTATTAAGAAAAAATATCAACAAGTAACCGATGTATTCATTATTTTTAGAGTTAAATGTAATGATAAGTAGCATAATGTATAATAATTAACATAATTTTACTGTTAAATCAAAAGAATATTTGTTACATATCGCGATCAAACAATGTTCTACATGGAAAAATGCTTAAGATGATACACTTTTCCAGTTTGTATAGTAACTAATAAGTTATTAATATCAAACACAGACAATATTCGTTTTCAGATAGATAGTCTCAAGAGTATTCAAAAAGTGAATCAAAAATATGTTCCTACTTCCGTAGAATTCCTATCATGTACGATATAATTTATATATCACGTGAAATACTTGTATTTTGTTAAAAATATTGAAAATATAATAAAGTGCGTAGATATAAATAATTTATCAGAATAACAACTTCAGATAATTGATTACATTATAATTTTAGTGTAGTTTTGTGTATTTTTTTAGGTTTAATATTTTAACTATCATACGATAAATCTGAATTGAGATTTAAAGTTTTATTTTTGCGTAACAACAAAAAATAAATATATACTAAGTGGATTTATTTTAACAGATTATTCAAATTCACAACAAATAATAATTAACTGCATTTTTTTAAATCTTTAATTTCAAATGTATTTAAATTTCCATTAAAAATGTTTTTATGTTTGTTTATCTTTTTTGTTTTATGTAAATAATAAAATGATACATTTCAATATTCTTCAAATCAAGTATGAAAACCACATGAAAATTTAGAAATCATTCAATCTTAAAACGAGAACATTTCAAAGCTATCATAATTTAAATATATACAACACTTAAATATAGCTATTATTATATTGTTATTATTATGCTGTATATAGCTATTATTTTACGGTTAGTTAATTAAACTTTATCATTATGGGACGTTTGAAATAATATTAGTGTCGTCGTTCAAAAAGTAATATTTAAATATAATTTTTAAGCCATCAAAATAAAATATTCAGGAAAAATCAAATGCACAACCTCCCCTACGACTGCTATCAAAAACAATCATCATAAAATACATTCCAGTTGAATGTATTACCTAAAAAAAAGAAGAAAACATGCGATTATGATTCAAAATATGATCTATATTGGGTGAATCTTAAAACCAAATCGAAAACAAATTATTCTGAAGTATACTAGTAGTACGAAACAAATTATGTTAAACTCACATATAGAATACCATATCTTAGTTGATTTTAATTTAATATAAGTGTATTGACTGCTCAATGAATTATCAACGATAAAAACAACATCTAACATTATTGGAAAATTGTTTTTATTTAGTTGAATGCAAATGATTACAGCAACGTCTGGTTGCTGTGTCCACGTAGCCGCTACCAATTTTAACAATATGATGACGTGTTTGAATTGTATGAAATCAATGGCATTATTATTATTGTTTAATTTAAAAAATATCCGACCAACTAAAAAGTATAAAGTATTCGATATTAATACTCAATAGTCCCACGGGGACTTACACGGAGCGATAGCTCCCGTGTTGATAAAGAAAATCAAATTCCGTTTTTTATAAGAACATTTCTAGACAAAGGCAATTTTATTGACAGTATAGTTTGGTAAATATAAGTGTATAATTAAAGAAGTTACAAAATTAACTTTTTATTTTACAATTTTTGTGAGATTCGAAGATATCCATTTTTTTAATATTTCGGCGGTTCAACTTTCAGTTTTCATCAACTTCTAGATTTTTAATTTTTTTTAATTTATAAAGAAATAATGTAAATTATAATCACCTTGTCATTTCCTGATAATGTTATTTAAAATTACACTATTTTCTTGTATACTAGAAAAAATATTAAGAATTTAGAATTTAATGAAAATTGAATGTTGAACCGTCAACATTTTCAAAAATATAAGCACTATAAAATGGCTATATTCCAAATGTAAATTGTATAAAATAAAAAGTCAATTTTTCAAATTCTTTAATAATATACTCATATTTACATTATGTAAAAATCTAAATTGGGAAAAACAATGTAAACAATGTAATCAATGTCAGCCAATGGCCACCGCTGCCGAGGCTTATTTCTAATAAAAAAAAAAAATACTCATATTTACCAAATTATTGTCAACAAAATTGCCTTTGCCCAGGGATGCTCATAAAAAAAAACAAAATTTGACTACCTCTATTAACATGGGAGATATCATCATGTGTAAATCCCGGTGAGACCTTATGTATATAATATATACACCAATAGGAAATAAATTATACAGACTTATCCCGTTCGTAACCTAAAATAATACAAATTTAAAATGCACACAAACAGTGCACGAATAATTATTTATCACTCAATTAAACTTTCCAACTAAATTATGTATATTACAAAATTATATACCTTATTATTTGTAAATTATTATCTAGACCTTTTTTTTTTTCGAAAATCAGATAACAAAATACACCTCATTTCATTGTTAATTCTAGTCTCTAGACTATTCCGTAGGGAGTTTGTTACCTAAAATGAAAAACCAATTATTCTTATACCTCGTGTTGATTTCTACTTTCTACCCATACGAAATCGACGAAAATGTTTAAAAGACTTATGTAACATAGGCACATTTAATTATAAAACTGAAATAATTTGCGTGTTGTATATCAAATATATATATTATGAAGTTTAGAATTAACATTTTGGTAATGTATTAAATTCGTACAACTTTCTATTCAGACTCAGCAAATTTTCGCGCGTCGTTAATGCAAGACTTATGTAGGTACACATTGAAAACTGTAATAAATTCATCTTAAAAGTCTACAACTATAATGGTTTAAAATTTAAATACGAATTTTTTTCAACCGTTCCGTGTTTAATGTTTTATCATAAAATGAGCAAACTCGGAACAACACCTTTATACCTACTACGATTGTTTAATTAGAGATTCAAGAAAGCGAAGCAATTATTTCTACGAATTCGGTATACCAACAATCTTACACATTGAAGATTTAATTATTTTATTTGCAACAAAGATTTGCGCATCCTAGCTCAGAATTATTTTGACGTCTTGCACCGAGCATTGAATAAGTAACGCCGTAATTTCAACTCCGGTAGCGCGACATCATGTGGTCCCTCCGAGTCTACGGCATATACTCTAATTAACGCTGTTCGCTTATGATTGCAGTCGTAACCAAAAATGTTCGCGGTAAATGCAATAAAACATGACGTGTAGAGTAATATTATATGTATTATGTTGCCGTCTCTCACGTGCACAAAGGCGTTTTCAAACATTTCAGGACGACGAGAAGTAAAATAAAATCGGAAATATTAGACGGCGGGAATAAAAAAAAAAAAAACGTAGGAACATTAAACGCGCGTGTAAATCTGTCTGGTCACCCGACACATTTCGTCACAGCTATTCACGAGATATTATTTTCCATTTCATTTCGTTCGTCCGTCCGTGTTTTTTGTTTCTCTCGCACGCGTCGTATTAATTATGCCGACGAAAATATGTTCATTTCTCTCCGGACACTATTAATTATATTTTCGTCGAGTGTTAATTCGAAATCTATTCATCAGTCTATTGAAATTGTTTATACTGTTCGCTGTGGTCGTAAACATTAGCGCAGTATCTCAGCAATCGTGTACACATGAAAAAAATCTAAACAATATACTATATTACAATACCGCGTACAACTCGCTACTATGGGGGGGGGGGGGGGGGTTGGGGAGGACGCTGAGGACGCTATATATATTTTCACAGTCGACCGGTAATGGGCAAATCGCTTCTTATGTTCCGTCGAATAAAGCCGAATCGATACAGTACAGTTCAAACAATGTCAGCTGTACATCATCGTGCGCTGTCTGTATGCCGCACTATTGCGTTTGACAACGCGCGAGTAGTGTGCGCGACAAACAACACGGGTACAGCGATATTATTACTATTATTATTATTACTATCATTATGAATGAGATGCATGCGACGCACGTCGCGTAACCGTAACCGCGGTACAAGCCGGGTACCTGCCTGCCTACGGCTGACTGATGACGACCGTTCGACGCACCCTTAGGTATCGTACGCCCGAATAAGAGGGCAAACCCCCGCGTCGGGGGCACGACGAAAACCGTGTGGCGCGGCGGTGTCCCTGCCCCGTTAAACGTTTAAATTTTATAATTTAATTTCGAAGCATTTGCTCCTGTGCCGCGGCATAAATTAGCGTGCTAGAAATAATTATATACATTACACGTACCGCGGCTCGCAGACTTTTGCGCATAAATATATTTTATATACATAATGTCATAAACTAATTTTTTTAATCGCCCTTCAGCGAACCGTTATTCGTTGCGTAGGTACACCACGGCTGCTGCTACGCTCAAATAATAAATTACCGACCCCCGCCAATGAGCGATTTATTGTTTGGCCAGTGGTCTGAGGGCACACTCGCACCCACCACCGGCCGACACCACCGTGGCCCAAGTCTTATATTAACCTATATATTATATAGTGTTAATATATACATGTAAGGAGTGCTACGAACCAACTCTCTAGTATCGACGAGGCGTTGGTCAAGCAACGATGATAATAATATTTTATAGAAGACGCGCGCCGGCAAAGGTTGTTTGCATCGGGAAGTAATGACATTTTCATGGACGACCGTTCAATTGGAATTTCGTTTCGGTTACTCGTGTGAGTCCTAACCTAACCTAACCTGACCATTAGGTACATACATACATACATATGTACATTACATATATATATTCGAGATTTAATAAAATCACTTTCGAGAGATTTACTTAATAAGAGTATTCGTAAAAATTAAATATTCTTGAAGAGTTTTAACAAATTTTCAAAAAAGTATTTATCCTTATAAAACTATTTTTTTTTTCAACCATTTTGAATGCATATTCCAAGTCTCCGTTAGTATTCGAATATAAATTATATTCAAAGTCAAATTTTAAAATATTCTCATAAGATCATTCCACCGAGCTGACTCTTAACTATTATGATGATATGCTATAAATCTAATAGGTATCGCGGTATATTTATCTTGAGCATAAAATCATACACATATATTTTTCAATTACTTTTTTTTCCACATGTTTAACTTCAGTAGTTTCCTAATAATTTATCTTCAACCCCTATCTCTACGCATAATATTTGGTATTTATGAGGCCATATCCAACAATATACTATAGATAAACTTGCACATTGTATTAGAGTTTTTGAAAATACGAGAGTTAAAAAAATTGTGTACTTCGCTATAATTCAAAACTCATTGAATATACGAGTACAGACTTAAATGGTCAGGCGAAATATTTTAGAGACGAAATGACTTTTCCAACAAAGTTATTTTGTAAAACAATATAGAAAATAAAGTTTCTAGGCGGTAAATCGAATGAAATATGAATAAGACAGAATATTCTCAGTCAATACTTGGTAACTTTTTTTCCTAATATTGTATTAAATAACATAAAACATTATGTCAATGTTATGATGTGTACGTCTGTATTTTATGGATTTTACAACGTTTATTTTAGAAAATTTAAATATTTTGTATAGGTACACAGACTTTTCTTACGAGTATAGCACTCTAGGTAGTTATTTGACAATAGAAGATTATTAAATAATTCATGACGTTAGCATAATACAATTTACAAAAGAAAATATTAATTAATTTTTGAATTTCTAGGGTCCCTTCAAAGCTGATAGTGTTTTTTTCTTTAGTAATTATAATAATTCGTAAAAAAATATAAATCGCTACTTATTTAAAATGCTAAATTCCTCATATTAAACATTTTAATATTTTCCACATAAACAAATGATAGTCTTAACACTAGTATCAATATATCCTATATTTATTACAATAACGTGTATTAGTGTTCATATTATTTTGAATGTTAATATTTGCAACCACGCACGTTTATATTCGTATAGATGCGTGAAGTTTAAAATTTTACATGGAATAAAATGAATGTTTGTTTGCGAGAAAAATAAATATTACTGTGTACGCTTCCCTCATTAAGTTTCTTTACCCATCTACTGTCAACAAATAATACAGCACTCTTTCTCAATTTGAATGACGACAACTGGTAAACAAAGTCCACAATGACTTCCACTCGACCTACTCGGGGAGGGATCTGAACGTGTTCGAGTAGAAAGGTAAATTCGCTCGACGCTGAGAATGGGTTTTTGAGTACACGATATATTTTTTTATAATATAAATATACACATAGGTAGGTAACCTTCTGTTGTGTTAATAAGAACATAACTTTTGGAACAAACACCAAATATAAATATAATTGCACTCGGATACACAACGCAAATGCAAAATATAAGCTTGACCGAAGTATTACAATGAAGAATATCGAAAAAAATCCAAGCCTCTAAGGGTGGCTATAGCAATAAACAAGTCATTTAAGTAAATAATTTAAGGTGTACCTAAGAAAAACATATTAAAAAACAAATGTTACGAGGTCTAATTAAATTTATTCAACAAGTATGAGCGATTCAAACAGGTTAACTTTAAACAAGCCATGATTTGATTTATCTACAATACTACTTTTTGTTTCAAGTAGAGAAAAATATTATTGACTATTAATTTACCAAAGTATTTAATATAATTGGCTTTACATTTATGATTTTCTTCTATATATTTTATTTTCGGAAACTTTTTTGGATAGTAAAAATTAAACTACAAAAGTTTGTTGAAAAAAAATTGAAATTTTCGATTTTTCAGTAATACCAAAAAACTGATGAAAAAAGTTCAGGTCATTTTTGTGTAGCAAGTGTTTTATTTATTTTTAAACGATTAGTTGTTTTGAAAAATCAATTAATATTTTCAAAGATTTAAATGTGTGATATACAACATTATGTTGCTTTCGAATGGATCCCGCAACAATACAATTCTTACTCGGTGGAGAGCAAACACTAAATTTGATTCCAGGATCGTATCCTATCAGTTGTTTTAAAAATAAAAAATGATACCGTGTAAAATTAATCTTGGACTTTCAGATGTATTAAATTAAATTGTATAGAAAGGTTGAAATATTTTCTAAATTAATCCCAAAATCAAACACTATCATACATTGGATAACAACTACTTACAAAATTACATAATTTAGTTTTTTTTCCGCAATTATTATTTAGAATTAGCAATGTTCTCCAAAAATTCAAGCGATATATGTACAAATAATTTGAAACTAACTGTGATGTTTTGTTAAATCATCATTTTTATGAAAAATGCCAACAAAAACTGTTATGTGAATTAAATATTTTCCACTTTTGTTTTGAAATGTCTAGAAAAAGTTGATGAGCAATTGTATAAAACATTATATCGAAAAAAAAATGTTGGCCAAATTTGTGTTCATGTGAAACGTTTTTCAAAATCTAATTACCTACTTATATGATATTGTGAGTTTTTTTTTTTTTAATTTCATGGTACGTACTAGAGAAGTTTCTAAATCGTTTTTATAAAACTATCCAAGAAATGATTTTAAGGTATAAAATAATAAAACAGAATCATGCTGATAGCTATTGCTACTTTTTTAAACGAAAATATAGCATAAATCTTTTTGAAACTTATTTATAATATAGGTTACCCAACCACAATAATAATATTCTATTATTTTTAATGCTAGTTTTATCAAAAAATTATCAAGTATAAAACTAAAACTATTATTGTCACGTATCACGTGTCAACACTTTATTTATAACTTTTATAATCATAACAAGTTATGATAAATTGGGAACAGAGTTAAGTATTTCGAACGCCTGCACGTATGAGTATGGTTATGCGTGCGAAAAAAGTGTTTGGAAAGTAATTTGTACCCAAGAAAAAGTATTCTGAAATACTTGTTCGTACAAAATGCATTTCAGCTTCTTGAAATCTTTTGAAAATACTTTGTTTTTCTATTAATAATTTTTGCCAAACTATTTTAATTTTTGAAATTCGGACTTACATAATCTCTTTTGTTTAGAAATGATAAATATATGTGTTTTATTTAAACCTCATAGCTCTGAATAAATAAAAAATATTATTTATCGAATAATATATAAAATTATTTTTCATGAAATAGTTGCAAGAAAAATTTTAACTTTCATATTCAATAAACAATAATTTATTTGGTTATGTAATCGTAGAATAATAATACTGTTATTCATCATTAAAACAACTACGATATTGCTTGTTTTTCATGATCCCTTAGTTTCCAATTTTAAATTGATCATATCTCAATTATATGCACGTACTATATGTGTTTCCTGTTTCTGAAAATTTCAATTGTTTTGGAAATTTTTTTTTTTGTTGGCTTGACTTAAAAATGAATAAAATAAAAAAAAGTAAAAAAGTGGATGGACCTTAAAAAACTTAATTTGCAAGGTTGTTATAGTTCAGACTTTAAATGTATTTAGCAGGTGAAGTAATGAAAACCTGTGTTGTGTTGTTACTTATAATAGGTGATATATTAAAGATAAATCATAAATCATATATGTCCTCCAAAAACTATTTCTAATACACATCGAGATTCACTAATTCGCTCAACTATTCTACTATCTTAAGAATTTATTATAGTGAATTTAATGTAAACAACGTATACGTAAATAGTATACCAGCTATAGAATAATTATTTTACACATTAATTATTTTGCTTTTCTCACATATATAGTAAGTTTTCTAATTTAAATATTCATCATTATTTTGGAGTTTCTTTATCAGTTATGGAGTGTCTTAAACGAACTGTTGTCTATTGTATTCTGAACAAAAGAAACAAAAACGTCGGAAGATTGGTATTGTTTCAAATTTTATTTTTAAAAGTGACAAAGTGAATATTGAATTAAAAGTAAATATCATAAGTTTATTTATTTTTCATTCACATTATATTAAGACAATATTAGAATTAAGTATATATGTTAAGTATATGTAATTAAATATTAAATTAAAACAATCAAATGTGCTAATACAATTTCATATTAATATTTTAAAACAAATTTAGTAAACTATTTATAAAAATCACAAAATAATTTTATTTAGAAAATATTTTAGCAGTAACTTTAATTTTCGATGAGTTCATATTGTGATAGCAATAATAAACACATTATTTTTTTACCAAGGAAAAAATGTAAAATATATATAACCTATACATACGCTGCAAGTACAAATATTACAGACAAATTCAAGTCACTAAATCAAATTTGTTTGCACAGTTAAAATTGTTCAATTTCAAACGTGAAGTGATTGATTCTTTTCATGAGTTTGAACTCGCATGGAACACGCGCCATCGATTTATAAAACTTCAAAAAGGAAAATTACATTATTCATTTTCTTACTCTAAAATATTAATGACATAACGCTTCAATTGCTCTTTTTTTCATTTAAATCTCTGGACCAATACGGCAATGCCGATACATAAAACTATAAATATTGCAAAGATATATTTTTGTCTTTCGATCTTCAGTTTTTCCAAACGCAATATTGTTCGAACAGAAAAAAGTATTGAAAACGTCTTTTGTTATTCATCTTCTAACGATTTAAGAATAAACGTAACTGGTCAATACATGTTTTACTCGGTAGGCATTAGAAAACTCACTCTTTTTCTCGAAATAAAATGCTATATAGAAGCACTACATGTATGACTATAAAGGAGAGTAAAAACTAACATG
Organism: Periphyllus acericola; assembly: GCA_949715065.1. Taxonomy (NCBI): domain Eukaryota; kingdom Metazoa; phylum Arthropoda; class Insecta; order Hemiptera; family Aphididae; genus Periphyllus; species Periphyllus acericola. The sequence continues at coordinate 55,634,030 of OX454264.1, forward strand.
GCCTACCCAACTGCAAGCAACAAGTGAGGAATGCTCTTTTATATTTATTGTGTTTTGGTAGAACATAAACATCATAATATTTTCTAAAATATAAAACAGAACGTTTATCCACCCGAAACATACATGTATAATATAAGTAGTATACACGTTTAAGTTACTTTACAATTCAAAATGACTAAGAATATATATTTTTATGGAGCTGGCTTTGTATCATATTTGTATACACAATATGAGTATGACTTTCTTTTTTTTTTTTTTGAACGTTCTTATTGCAAAATTGGCCAACTCGACTAGTGATTTTTTTAAATAGGCTTTTCAATGCCTGTGGGCTACATGGTTTCTCCTTGTTGGCTCTAAGCATATGCATATATAGAGGAAAAATATTTTTTTATTATTATTATTCCATATAAAACATCAGCCATATTGTGGTGGAATGTGAATTCGAATTTTAAACAATACAACTTTTAGTATGGTGGGTAGAAATAAAATATTTTCTCGAATCACTGAACATACGAATTATTTCTTAGGTAAATCAATGATTGTTAAACATTCGAAGGACACCTAAAAAATACAAATATTTTAATTGAATTATATTATATTAAAGTCAATCATGACATCGTGTTTTCATTCATTTTACTTAAATTTATCAAAAAAAATAATAATAAAACTTTTTAATTTTAAATTAACTGCTATTTCATACCATTTTCCAGTTCATAGAATTACTTTGCATAGTAATGCTTTATGTAATAATAATCATAATATAAATAACGATATAGTTGAACTATTTAATTGGAAATATTATCATAAAATCTTTTAATTTATTTGCACAATGGTATGTAATATTTCCATCTAACTCATTATTCATAATACAACGGTCTTTTTTTTCAATTTCAAAACTAACTCAAACCTATACTCGCAAACAACACGTCCAGTTTTATGTTAAAACTTTTAAAATACACACAATGCCAAGTAGGTAGAAGGTAGAAAAATAAGACGTAGCAAAACATGATTACAAAAGCATATCAATAACGAAAAGCACTTGAGAATAGACGTTTTATTTTTATTTTTTTCTTATCCCTCCGTTAATAATGATATAATGATGTGCTATAGCCCCCTCAATAACGGAACCCTCTGAATGATGGGCATTATTTTGCGGTGGTCCCATTGAAACCCGGTAAACAAACATGTTACACGAAGTGCGTGGAACGCGAGCAAACAATTGTTAACTTTAATTTTTACGTGAGCCGTGAAGCCGCCATCGGAAATAACACATCCGCGGTATACGCAATAATAAAAAAACCAATGTATACTGTTCGGGGACTTGGAGAGAGGACATGTCACTGATTTGAGCGAATTACACACCATACCGCTTTAATGACGCCCAGGCATTATTAGAATAGTGGTGTAAATATGTATTCGGCGTACGTGTTACGCTACGCACTACACAAATAAATCTAAACCGTATTGTTATAGAAGTACATATTATTATTATTATTATTATTATTATTGTTGTTGTTGTTGTACACGTGAAACCGCGAGAAAATGGATCGACAGCGATTTTATGGAGCTCGAAAAGTAGAACGTGCGTATTTTTTTTCTCGATTAGTAATCAATTGCAGAAACTATTAGTGATAAAAATTAAAAATCAGTATTATTAGTTCAATTATAATATAATACAGTTCGTAAAATAAAATTAGCCATACATTTAGTCGGAGATATTTATTATTAATCGCTAATGAAGAGCTCGAGGCAAAAAATGTACGATATTTTGTAGTTTTGAAATGGGAAATTACAATTCATACATCTAAATTCCGATCATTTAAGTGTATACACCTGAATATAAAGTTATTGAAAAACAAAAAAAAAAAACATTAAGCTGTATTTTATAGTAGCGATACACTGCAGAAGTCGCAATTGAAAATTCTGAGCATAATGTTTATAATAATACAAAGTTTTGAAAATAGTCAAATGACTTTATTATTATAACAAAAGACCTTCACGAACAAAGGTTTCTGATTAAAAATTCATCGGATACGATGTGAACGACCTGATATTAAAATTAGAAGATCCAATATCGAAAGTTATAATTGCAATCAAAAATAAATTGAAAGATAAATGAAAATAACACCCCCAGTTAGGGTAATTATTGCTATTCCCGAAATTCGAACTCGTAATATTTTCGACAAATATTATAGGTGTAATAAGTTCAAATTTTGTAGATTTGTAATTCGATCAATATTCTGCTGTCGAAAGTTAACAAAAGTTCTCTGTATGAACATTTACGAATAAATTACCCGATTACCGTATATTTCACTGCTCTTGTCATTTTCGAATACGAATGAGAATTTTAATTAAATTAATTAAATTTCGTGCCTACAATGGTCATAAGAATGTTGAACTTTAAGATTACATATTATTATTTATAATCTTGAAATGTATTTTTCAAAACAAATACAGTACAAATTTCAACTCGAATAGGTGTAACACAATACTGTAAAACTACGTTAAATTCCTCGGTACCGTTCAGAATCTAAAAAAACAACGTCAGCCAAACCAACACAGTATAACGTCCTATATAAATATACACGTCCAATTCAAATAAGATCCCTATCGCACACGGATTCATATGGATACCGTTGGGATTTATATATTTCCGCGAGATCGATTGTATTGTTTGCTTGTCGCGGGTTATAAATGCATTGTAATAATATATTATGAACTATGGTACACGTTAACGTTCCCGAAATGTTGCACGCCACCATATCTGCGGGCATCGGACTAAATACACATCTATATACTACGGTAAAAATATTAATTAGATTTGTTTATTATTACTTTTTGTTCTATAAATTCACCATAACTTCGTTTCGCAGCCAATACTAATTAATGTAGCCGCTCTCTACCTTGTTCCCTTCCGTATAGCACCAACTACGGCCGGTATCATCCCCTGCGCCTCGTGGTGCTTTAATCAAACGAGAAACCGTCGTGCCTATAACTCTAATAAGTACATATGTTTTGTACCTGCTGCGTTTATTTTAATTCAATTAAAACATCCTAACATTATTATTCAATAGAAAGTTTTTGGATTATCCCGTTATGTATACAAATAAATAAAGTTAGTCGTAGCTACGGTAATATATATAATATTTCTTTAGTACGTCATATTATATACGTATGAGCCTCCGAATTAAATCTATATTGTTTTCATTACTATATAGCTAAGCTTAATGAGTTTTTAATAGTTTAAAAACTGTAACCTCGACTAATATAAAAATTATATATGAAAATAAAGTACACATAAATTCTAAGATGGGGGCTAGATTGTTAATTCTTAATATTCCCCAAGTCTTAAAAAGATATTTATAACTTATCGAATGTCTTATGACGAGTGTTTGAACAAAATATCGCGTAGAACAGTGGCGCAACCAGGATTTTCTTAAAGGGGGGGTCCAAAAGTATAATTATTTTAAATTAACATGCAAATTAATTATTATTTTATTCTTTGTTTAATGTAAATATTGTAATTATAATGTAAAATTGAATGATAGTTAAATGTAAAAAATAAAGGTAGGTATGTACAATGCTGTAGAGTTTATGAAATGAAATCTAAGCGATGGTTTGTACTGCTTAAATGATTTATTACTTCCTCAGGTGTTACACTGACTTCGTAGTGGATATTGAGAGCAGCTAACCCATTGAGTCTTCTTTCTGAAGTGGTATTTCTCAAGTAACTTTTGATTATTTTAAGAGAGGAAAATGATCTCTCCGCCTCACATGAAGTAATTGGAAGTGTGATAAGTATTTACAATAGCTTATATATATTTGGGAAGAAATCGGGATTGCATTCATTAAGTATTTAAATTACACTATTATATTGGATATAACTCTCAGTCAAATAACGATTCCATAAAATTGTTTCTGATTTAACTCGATAAAAATCATCAACATCGTTAGCATAAAACTCAACAAGTTTTCTAAGTTTTTCTTCATCAAACACTGAACTTTTAGGTAACATTTGAAATCCACATATTATATTTTGATAATTAACAAAACGATCATTTAATTGTTGTACAAACAAATTAAGAAATGTTAGAAACAAAGTAATTCTAAAATATTCTTCGGGATCTTTGGTTGGAATATTAGCTCGGTTAATTTTTGTCAAACATTTTTATTATTTTAGAAATACATGACACGGTTCAGGGGGGGGGGGTCCGGACCCGGGGACCAACCCCCTGGTTGCGCCACTGGCGTAGAATGAGCAAATAATTCATGCACACATTTTAGAAACATAAACATTAAATTGTATTACTTACCAGCTCTGGAATATGTATATTGATTGATCCTGTGAACATAAAAATTACTCAATACAATCTGAAAATTATAAATGAATAAAACACTATTCATAAGTATATGAATTAAAATGTTTATACAAACAATTGTAAATGTATGCCTTATAAATCTATTGACCTATATTGTAATGTAAAATAATATCTTTAAATATTCATTTATTTTCAAATTTTTATTTGTACAACTGTCGCAACAGTTGAAGTTATAATTTTTTGATAAAAAAAAAAATATATAATATAATATAATATATAACTGGTACTCTTGTTTATATAATAAATCAAACAACTCTGTATAAATCACTAGGTTGAATTTAAAGTTTTTTAGTTGATATATAAGTGCCATATAAGTTCTGTACATTTCTTAATCTAACGATAAAAATCGTAACTCATAATATTATTGTGTGGGTATGCATTTCAATGAAAATCTTAGCGAATCTTTCACGTTTTCGTCGGGTTTCTGAACATTGCACCAGGATCCGTTTAGGAAAAGACGCGATTTTGGTGGAGTAAAAAATAAGAATCTTTTTAGAGATTATTATAATATTCCATATTCCGAATGCAATAAAGAGTGCGTCGTTTTTATAAACACGAAAACCTGTCACTGGAGGTTTACACAATGGTGTTCGAAAAAAGAAAACAACACATAAACTTGATACCTACACACACAGCTCTATATATATATATATAATATATATTTATAAAATTGTATAGGTTCAACTTTACCGAATGTCAATATACGGTCTGATTACTGATGCAATTATAACGGGTCGCGAGCATTATTCCGCGCGTATGATATTATCATCGTTATTGTTTTAGCTCCAATACTCTTCTCCCAAGCTCAGAAGTTCCGCACCATCACCCACCCCACCCTTCCCGACGGTTTTCGCCAAACGTCCGTCGCGTATTCGTATACCATTTCGCCCTAGCGAGAAATTTTCGTCAACATGAAACTCCGTAAATTTATTTCTCTCGTCATCATTTTTAACCTCACCTCGGTGGCAGGGTTCAGGATTCGATTTAGGAATGAGTGCAGGAAAAGACCTACGTACAAAACTTCACAACAGCTAATGATATCTCGCACGGTTGGCGTTGTCAAACCAAACCATCGTACAATGACTGACAACTCGTATTACACGCTTAACGTACGAGTAGGTGTACTTGTATTTCATCGAAATGTGTAACCTGGCCCATCAAAAAGTCTCCTCCCTCCCCCTTAGGCTCACCCTAAAATTTAAATTATTCATAAAAATACAAAATATTGTTTCACAATGCACGTATATTTCAATTGTACCTAAATACCAAATACTAAATTGTACCAAAATGATAGCTATTAAAGATTATTGTTACTTGTATCATTGGTTTTAGAATATGCAGATACGCGTCAACCTATTGTCAAAATTGGTAGCGCCTCCGTAGACGCAGCTACTAGACGTCGCTGTAATCGTTTGCGTCCAACTTCATGAGAACAGTTTTCAACAATATAAACAATAACTTTCTATTCAATTGTTGAAAACCTGTTTTTATCAAGTCGAGTTCAAACGATTACAACGACGTATAGTGACTGCGTCCACGTAGGTGCTACTGATATTAACGATAGGTCAACGCATATTCAAAATCCAACGCTTACAACTATCTAATCAATTTAATCTATTCTGCGCTTATATTGTTGGAAGTTTCACGAATCGTGGTTTTAGATAAAGAATTTTAGAACTATGACAAAGAAAAATTCGATCGTGCCCGTATGCTATGTGAATAATCACTTTTATATACTTTTGGAATATTGTGTTCTACTGCGGTACCTATATGTCATACCGGTGTGTTCGTGTGCACCATCGCGATCTCACTTGGTGTCGTCACCGTTGTGACCTATGGGCTATGGGTAGTACCTTACGTGTTCCATTTGTACGCCGTTCGAGTGCCTAACCTACAGCTAAAGCCTGTGCATTCGACACGTATAATGGTTTACAAATTATTATTTATTTATTCATTGTAATACATAGTTAATACGGGTTTACGTGCGTGTATCTAGTCGAAATGTTGGCCTCAGCCTCAGGGCTACCTGGTGAAAAAGTTCCGGCGTCACCGCCACAGTGCGATCGGGCACGGAACGAATACCTTTAGCAATTAAATCGAGTGCATTATGAATTCGAGGAAAGAAATGTCCCGTTGCCCCCGGTCCCGAATCCGCCACGGCCACACCTACCTACGAAGCGCACATTCCGTCACGAGCACACGCACCTATGTTGCACCCGGGGGCAGGCACGGACACCCCGGACGGACTGCACATGTGGTTGGTGCCCCCGGGACGTGGGGGTGAGATGACGATTACGTACTGCGATTGTTATCGTAACGTTCTTGAGGGACGTCAAAACCTATGTTTACGCGTAGATCAGCTGCCCTGTGTAAACGCTTAAAGTATAAAGTGTGTAAAGTGCCCCCTTCCCCGTCCCCGCACATCGTAAGCAATAATATTTTCTGTCAAAACGACAGCGGCAATAATGATCGTGAAGTGCGATAGGTGGGCGTCAGACGTTAAACGTTTGCCGCGTACGCGACTCGAAAACAGTCGGTGTACCGCGGACACGGGATTCCTGCCTACCCGCGCCAATGATGACAAAATATGAATACGAGTAGACACCGCTTTGTTAAAATATGGACGACTGCAAATAGATTACGGTTTAAACCGTGTTAATAGATAGATGAACTTTCGAAACAAAATAGAGTGTTCGGTAGCATATCCGATGGAATTTTTTTTATAAACTAATAATGTACACCGGTCAAATCTCTCTCGGCCGAGCGTGTACGAAGAAAATGATACAATCATTGGCATTTCAAATTTATCAACTTTAGTACTGCACTCTACTACTCATACAATACGCATAAATGTTATTAACCTTAACATTAAACTTAATATTACGCTAAGAATAACATACAGTTCCTAATTTATACGTATATTTTATATACATTTTAAGAGATGATATTGTGGTCTCGTTGTCTAATTCCTTATGGTCACCGGGCCCTAGAAAATAACTACTGGCGGGGCCCTTCGGTACCCAGGCCGACCCGGGTGCTGGATCGTAAATATTCGATGTTGCCGAGGGTAGCGAACGGACCAAATCCGGTCGTCAGGGTATTTAAACGAGTGTTCGCGTGCGAACTCCGTGGTATAACGGAAGTTTAAAAAAAAAACCCCCCCGCGTATTCCCATTGGAACCGCCGTGCATGGTGCACAATGTGATCTCGGTGCAACATTTCCGTAAGCGTTTTCCGCCTAAGACGCGGCGCGTACGCTCAGTGTATACATGCTTGAATCCGCTTTATGGATGGACCAAACGATAATGATAAGAAGGAAAAATGTCGAGAATTTCCGTAAATCAAACAACGAGAGCCTGGTACACGTTAAGACTACATGTTATACAAGTGTGTGCTGTAACATTGTTGTACAATAATAACGTTGTATACCTACGGTAGTGAAGAAGCGGGTAGTCCGCAGGGGCGTCGGTGGTGGACTCGACCGAGATCGGGCCCGTCGTCTCCGGCCGGGAACGACCGCGCGTACGTAAGGCGCTGTACCGTTGCACGCGATCGCAGGCGGATGGATATGTTTCTGTGCGGCTTGCGCTTGTCGTGCTGCTGCTGCTGCTGCTGCTGCACAAGGCGACCGCGGTGGATGCGGTGCGCTCTATCGCCGCTCGGCAGATTCTCTCTCGTCGCGCGGCAAGCCAACACGGGACAGGGCGCAACGCGTGACTGTGCCGCGGTACGTGGCGGTATAGAGTGGTCGTGTACGCGGTCTTTCGGTTGCCGCGACCGCCACACGCACGCAAGCACGGTCGCGCGCCCCCTAGCGGATCCCCCGGTAACCAGTCTTTAATTCACCGGGGAAAAAATCAACACCTATTACCGTCACTTTTCGTCCGCCGCCGCCGTCTTGCCCGCGCGCGTAACGTGCCCCGTGCCCCGTGTTCTGCGCCCCGGAAAACGCCGTGTGACAGGCGTCTCTCAGCGCGAGATGATAATACGTGTATTATTATTTTTATCATCATCATCATCATCATCATCATCATTATTATGTGCACGGCGATGTACCGCCACGCCTTCTTACCGTGTCACCGTTACCATCACGCGATCGTACTTATAGGGGGGTACCGGGAGGAGGTTTTCCCCAACATTTAGTATAAAGATTTAAATTGTTTATTAGTCATTTGTTAACGTGCATCCCTATGGTTTATTATAATCGTCTGCGTGCAAGAGTTTTTTGATTACAATTTTTGATAATTTGGCGGTTTTTTTGCTGCCGAGAGTTAAGCTGCCCTGGAAATAGTCAGTGTTTCGTATACTTATGCTATACGTTTTCGCACATCGGATGTTTGAGGGCTCGTTGACATTTTTTGAAATTTACTTGTGATCCTTAATTTTATGAAAGGAAATTGTTAGAAATGTTCATGACCACTAACCATATCAAAATTACATTGATCATCGATGCTAAGTTGTAAAATTATTAGCCCCTCCTGAAATTGTGATGGATTTCCGGCTATGAAGAAGTACTATAGAGACATATGGGTCGTCCAACTTGGCTCCCTCCCCCCCCAATCATAATTAATAGTATTTTTCTGCATTTCGGAAATGTTCGATTCGTTTTTCACTGTTTATATTAATTGAATGTAATTGTTGTCGTGTGTAGTACGGTAGAATCCACTTATGTCGAACGTTGCTACGTCGAATTTTTCGTTATCTAGAATTACACTGAAATTCCCTTGAAACTACCGTTACACTCAACACCGTTTTACTCTCGACAAAAAGATATAATGTTAATCGCTTTTCGTTATCCACCAACATTTGTCAAACACCAACATTTTTATTACCATAATGACAAACAATAATTGAGCAGTACACTCGGTATAGTGATTACTGTTAAGTGATTGAGTGGAGTACATATCATACAGTGAAATGGCAAATTATAAGCGAAATTTTAGGACATTTTAGGCGGTTCTAAAGACAGTGATAACCTACATTGAATAACTTAAATACTTCTGACGGAGTTGTGTTGCCAATCATCTTAATATTATCAGTAGATTATTTTCAAAAACCGTAAAGAACAAAGTTAAATGACGAATTTTTCAAAAAAAAAATATAATTATTAAATTTTGTAGTTCATATGTATAGGTGTGTGTGCTAGTATAATATATGTAGCTATTAGTATATTATGTATTAGTATTTCAATTATTCAAACTGTGTATTTTAAATTATTAAATTTCTTTATCTACTCATGAAAATACAATCTCTTTTAATAAAACTTATGTAATTATTAAACTGAATAAATGTTTTTCTATGTAAAAATTATTTTCAAGTGTATTATTTCATTTTGTTTTATATTCAGTGCACTTTTTATACCTGACGATGATTTTTTAAATGGAAACCCGTCATAATCATATTAACACTTCATTATATAATACTCAAAGCAATATATATATATTATATACATATTTTATTTTAATTTATTTTTTTTTTTATTATTTAAAATTTGATTAATTTAAATAAACTGTTTATATATTCAATAATAATTTGTTATTATTCAAGAGTATTAACCATTAAACAAAAACATTTTTTTTTATTCAATTTTGTTTTTAATATTGTATACGTATATAGTTCAATTTGTTGGTAATACAATTATACATAAATTAAACTGTCCATGTAGAACAGATTTTTTACTTGAATCAAATTGGTTTTTTTTTTTATAATATTCTCGAGTGAAAAAGTCTTTTTGAACAAATACATATGTAAATATACGACGTATATATAATTCGATGGCATGAGCTGTATTTTTTTTATCACGTTCACCGCGCACACCCACTATTTTATACTATATACTATAACAACCCCGACGTACACGCTGAAACACGCTCGCCCGCGGAATAATTATAATTATCAAATCGAGACCCACTCTGCGGCAGTCGTTTATTATTAAACACATCGCAATCAGACGTTTGGATTTATTTTCTACATTTTTAAAATTGATTAATTTATTATTTCAACTTTGCAAAAATAAAAATAGACGTGGTCAGTACCCGTTCAGAGGAATATTTTCACGTGACAGCTTATTATAGTTTTATACACACAAATATAATATTTCGATAGTACACATATAATATTTTTTATTCGACTCCACGGTATTTGAAATTACATCACGCGAGGTTCAGAAAAAAAATAACTATTTGATTACGGTAAAATATTATGTATTGCGAGTTGAATACATTATGTTTTTCTTACTTTGCAATTATATGTTTCGATTACATTTGACTCCCATATCGTGGGCTACGATGTACAATGCAGTGTACACTTTATCAAATATTTTGGGATAGTGAAAATGCATCGAAAGTTACATACTACGCCGTTATGTAACGCTACCTACTATACTAGTTACATGTAGCCCCTGCGGCCTACACCGGTTGGAAAATACATGTACGGCATTTTCGGAACATTAAAAAATTATTACTTATTAATTTTGTTTTTTTATTTTATTTAAGAGCTTTCAGTAAAAACTATTACAGCTTAACATTTAAAGTATACGACACGATGAATTTAATTATTAATATAGCAAATTTTATTGATGAACAATATTTGATAATGACAAATGATAGTGTATGATAAATTGATAATATCGTTTAGTGGATATACAGATTACAGGTATACGAATAGTTATAATATAATAAACGATAAAACGAATATTAGTTGTTATATATATTATAACAATAAAATTGTCGGAAATTAGACAGTGAGATTGAATAATAAATATAGATAAAGTTTCTATGAAATAATTGTTTGTTAAAGTTTAAGTTGGGTTCAAACACATTTTTCCCAAGACGTTTGTCAGTAATGCTACTAATGAGGTAATAATAGATTTGAAATCGTCGAGAAATTTGATGAAAATATCCGGTTCGGTTAACGTTAACGGTTGGATGTGACTTGTGTGTGGCCTCGGCATATGATCGTCTATGAGTAGAAGCGTCAAGACTTCGGAGTTGATCGGGATTCGGGATGAGCTAAACTTGGAATGACGGGAATGAGTCTCTTCTTTAGCTGTTGTTTATACATGTTGGGCATCTTTTATAAGAAGCTATGTGATCCAATGCACTGAGTGCGCATTTGGCAGGAAGCTTGCGGTATTTAGTACATGCACCTCCTCAAACGACTGGTCCTCCCCACACTTGATGCAATGAGGAGGAACAATACGACTTTGTATGTCCAAGTGATTGACATTTATGGCACTGAGGTGGCTTTCGATTTCTATTATGTGGTTTTTCTATCGTAACCACGGTGTGTAGAAGCGAAGAAAAATTAAAAATATATTTGCTTTGTTGTTATTAATTTTGTCGAATTCCACAAAAAATAATTTTAAAGTCAATTTTTTTTTATATTTTCTATACGTTTAACAGAATTACCAGAATAATTTAGTGGATTATTGATGTCGATGCAAAGTGTAGAATGGTGCAAATTCCTGATAACAACCCTAAACGGGAGTATAATATGTTAGATGGACAGAATGTATGTTACTCAGGTCTCAGCGTCTGTATTATTTAAATTTTCAATAAATAAATTAAAGTTTTCGCGTCCAATTGACGTGAATGGTAAGGAATGATGACGTATCTTAGCAAGAGCAAAACCATTTACACCAGTAAGACTTAGTGATTTTTTTTTTTATATTTCAATATACATTAGTGGCACTCGGATTGGATTGAGTAAATGCTGATCTTGTGGGTGTTGCTCATGGACAACGGCATATTTATTCAAATGCGAAGTAAAAACATTATCTCGTGTATCTTCGTTCTCCGGTGGGACGGCGTAGCGATTTCGAAAGCTAAATGTTTGAATTTTTTGTCATCCTGCTTGTGCGATATGGACGTGGACGACAAATTACGTTTGTTATTAGTCGTGAGTATGTCCGAAGATAGTTTCACCTCGGGCACTCACGTTCCAAAGTATTTGTCAGTCAGGCATTATTAGAAATAATTGATGGGTTTAGCATAATTGAGAACGTCGATAACTGAAAAGAGGAGATTACGCGGTACGCAAGCAACCGAATGGCGAGAAGCGAACACAATACGGATATATGACATTGTTTGAGTACCTACTTATAATGGAAATTTCAACCACAATGATAAAATATAAAATACATTTAACGGTGTAAAGACTCATAGAAATCCAATTGAACTGAAAATACCTGCACATCTCTAGTCGGATTTATACGTTTTTTTCAACGACGAATGAACTTAACAAATAAAAATCTCGGATATTACACATATTAGTGAAATAGTGAACTTTCAACCGAAACATATCATTAAATTGTTCTAATTATTATTAATAAATTATTACTAAAAATAATAATTAATAATTAACTTATGATCTATGTGTTTTGTAGAATACTATCGTATATAAGATATAACTATATATGGTATACGTATAAAATGTGTAGAAATATATACTAGGTATATCAAGAAATTGTTTTAATATTTTACTTTCATATTTCTATAATTTAAAATTTTAAATTGTACAAATCATTTATTTTATATGTAATTTATATATTGATACTTCAATCTTGATTCAAACTTTAAAAAATAATGAAATATAATATATATAAAAATATATTACAAATGTTTCCACTCTGATAAAGATTTGATAAAGAGTTATGTCAATCATAAAATAACTATTTTGACTAAGCTACATTTCCGATTGGACATTTTCAATATTACAGACGATATTCTCAATGAACCGTCGTTGAAGTATATTTAATAATTTCGAAGTTCATACGATTGAAACGTCGCTGTTGATGACAGGACATAATTTAAGCCACTGTCCGAACTGCAGTAGGTATATTTTCTGTTAGATAGAGTCGCGTATGCTGGACGTCACTATATAGTTGGTTGGTGTCCCCGGAGTGCTCGTGAGATTGTCGGTCATTGATTGATTTGTAATTTGTGGCAGTTGAAATAAGAAGATGAGTTCCGTGTTCAGCAGATTTAAAAAAAAATAATGACTGCGACTTTTGCATCAAGGGTCCATCCGAGAATTTCAATTAAATGTCTCTTTGTCCGTGTACATATTATACTACGTTTACTCCGTATTTGATGGCCCTCATATTTCTAATGCAAATCAAAAATAAATCGTTAGTAACTGCGCCCCGATTATAATTTGGTTCAAAAAATATGTATGTTAACCGCGCCCCGATTATAATTTGTGGATTAATTAGTAGATTTATTTATAAATGAAAAAGCTCAGTATCCATCTAAAATAATGAGTCAGGCGTCAAGAGATCTAACTTTAACCATCAATGCACGCGAGTCATTACATTCCCATTTTAATTCTAGCTTTTATACTACTTATCTTAATTTTTTATGTTTATAGAAAAGTTAAAAGAAATTCAAATAAAAACATATATTAAACTAAATGGTATAAACGAACCTTTTAAATATAAAATTCAAAAACAAAAAAAAAAACTCAAATATTAAAAAGTTGAATTAATAAATATATTAGTGATGAAACACTAATTGATCAATATGTATCAACAATATGTTATTTTTTGTCCTAATTTTAACTTTTTAAAATTATAATATTTTTATTAAGTTTATTTTGATTATATTTTTCCACTTGATAAAAACTTGGGCGCAGTTTACATGTACGATTGTGCGTTTACCTGTATCTCGGCGCAGTTTACAATCGCCCATGTTGCGATCCAGTGTCGGCCGATTGATTGTTCTCTGAACTTACAACTTTTATAATATAATACTGTCAGGTGTGCAGGTAAACTATTGTATAATGGCAGTCCTCATTTCTTTCTGGTATCATAATTTTATTTTTGAAGGTACAGTTATTTCAGTCGCCGGTCGACTGTAGACATTTAAAAGGCCCCGCGGGCAGCAACGCGCGTACAGAAGAATTATTATTGGTCTGAAATATATTTTGAACATCTAAATTCTGGTCCGGAGTGCGGTATATTGCTCTGTATCCGACTGCTCGTACACTTCTGACACTTTGTGTAACTAACGAGTTTTTTTTTTGTTGTTTGCTCCGATACATTTTGCTATGAAGTACGCTCAATGTCAGTTCCATTTATTCCGACTTAGTTGAGCCTTTCCAATTTCTACTATACCTGTGTTTACACAAGCTTGCAACTACCATCGGTCATTTTCCCGAACACTGAAATGTATGTTCTTCGTGCTTCTTATTACAATCTAATGGTCATTAAATACTTACATGTGGATGACACTTACGGGTATATGCATGACGGTTATTTTACATTAGGTTATAAAATATTATTGTTGACCCAATAATATATTTTAAATAATATATATACGAGTATATAATCAATTTTGTATTACTATAACATTATTGATAGGTAGCGATTTTATTGGAAAAATTAATACTCTTGATCTTTAATAATTTGAATTACAGAAGTGACATAAAGAATATATATATATATAAATATGAATAAAATTCATAATTATTTTTGTCATAACAACTATGAAAGATTGGAAATCTGCATTAAGTAGATTAAGTAATGTTCAGGCACCGTCACTAGCTGTGTATCCATTATTTGTACACTGTTAATTTTTACATTATACATGATTAATATAAAATGTAATATTACAATTAAGAACTAATAGTATCTACCTATAAATTATTACAACATAATTCGAATTGTTATTTTTTTGTGGCAGCCAATAAATTGTTGTTAATTTATTACAATATATTCCAGTGTCAGTAAAAATACGAGATAGATCCAATAAATATGCTGACGTAATACTATTTTCAAAGTTATTCGAGTCAACAAGACGCTTAATATATAATAAAAAAATGAGCAATCATGTTTGAAATGCGACATTGGTATGACCCGATGACCGCACAATTATATTCTATCTAAATTCTTGTCATGCTCGTATCTACCAATCTATTATGCCATTCCCTCGTATTTCGATCATTGATCGGCTTAGAGCTAATTGTCGCGTTCTCGCATCATTGAAAATTATAATTGAAAAGGCCCACAAATACAATCTATTTCCTCGGTCACATTTTCTATTAAACGTCCAAAAAGGGTCACACCTCAACACCTTTTACATTCCTAATATTATTTAAGTATCGTCATTAATAACGAATTATAATGAATTTTATAGTGCACAAATACACCTTAAACAGAATCCCGGACACAGAAAACACTTTTCATAAAATTAACATTTTAGAATAAAACTTTTAATTCACAACCTACGATGGTTTATTTATCTTGTAATTATTCACATTTGCTTCTAGATTTTCAATCCGAAATGAATCGATATACCGTTGACGTGTTATGAACGATATAGAAAAATATAACAAATTCGATAATTAAAGGCTAATTGAAATATTTTCTAAATATTTAATCAGACGAACCCAAAGTAATTTTTTGATTCTTCTAATAGAATGAGTTGTAGAAATCATAAGTGATTCAACAAAATTATTTGTATCCTTTTTTATTCAAGTTCAATTATTTTTAAATAAATTACATAGTTTTAATAATTTATAGTATATAATTATATTATATAAGTATATTTTTGTGACTCATTTACTTATTGTACTTAAATTTTTTCTTAAACAAATAAATATGAAGATATCAATACAACATTTTTTAAAATACATACTTCAATTTCTTTTACTTTTAGGTAAAGTGAATTATTTTTCAATAGAAATGCTTAACAAAGTATCATATAAATAAAAATGTATGGAAATATTAAACTGAATAAATATAAAAACATTTCACTGAATTATAGATAAACATTTATTTTTAATGACTTTTACTTTTAATAATGTTGTTGGACCATGCTTATATTTGAAAAGAAAATAATTATAAAAAATGTTCGAGTAAAGTTAATTATTAGTATATGTATAAATTGCCGTTTTTAAACACTATTTTACAATTATTGTTATTTTTTTTTTAGTTTTTTTTTATGAATTTCAACAATGGCCAATGGCCATATTATATTTCAGTATATTGTGGTTAATTCAATGAGTTACCATATAAAACCAAAGCTTTAATTCATAATCACTATACATGTCGTACGACTTTACTTCTTATTAAACAATTTACTCATTTGTATTTTTTCACAGACCAAAAAACTTTTCATATTTTATATTAAAAAAAAACATTCTACCAACATTTTTTTTCAAAAACAACGATATTAAGTAAATAAAAAGTTTTTCTAATAATGAAATAACCCGTCACGTGAAACGAATAAATGTTCAGAGCATTTTGAACTCAGTTGATGAACAATTAGTCATCGATAACTAATAACAACACTACAGCACTAGAATTGGACAACGATTTATTTTAGTCATACATCCATTAGTCATTGCTCAAAAATATCAAACATTTAATATCAGAAAATTGAAACCATGAAAATAAGAAAACTAGTGAACTTTTTTCCACCTATAAATTCTTATTGTAACGGATCTCGGAGTATACCCAAAACTATATTTATATTAATGTTGTCTAGCTTAAATTAATTTTTATCTATACAAATATGCAATGATAATACGCAACGAGTTGATTAACAAGTGTAATTAAGTAGCACACGTTGTATATTTATTTATTTATTTAAAATGGGCATGTAATCCAGTTATTGTAACAGTCACAGTATACGTAATTATAAAATACAATTTAAGGAAAACAGAAGAATTAATAATTAATAACTAACAAAAAAAACACATTACAGATAATATCTATTGACTACATAAAGTACTAGAGTACTCATCGGCCAAACGCAAAATTCGGTCGATTAGATTGTTGTTACTTATTATCGCAATACTGCGGAAAAGGATCACAAAAGAAATGTGTAGTAAAAGAATGAGGCGGAATTCTAAAGTTGATCCGGGAAATTAGAGAAAGAGTAACAATATAACGATCAATCAACTTATGCAAAAACACTAAATTAGCTGCTACACTTATATCTTATAAGGAAATACGTCTAAGCTGATTAGTAACGGGGAGGTTATCTGGTATTCATGTCTATAGTATGCTAAATTTTTTAAAAATAGGTACCAGATGATAAGAAATGGCTCTGGTCGATCTATATGCAAGGAGTCATAATGTTATAATCAATATTTGTAATACATATAGGCGTAGTCCATGTAGGCGCTACACATTTTAACGATATGATGAGGTACCTATATGTATCCAATTATATAAAATCCGTGTAAAAACTAAAAAGCTAATAATATTTTAAACATTAATTCAATCGTCTAAAACGTTATCTATAATGGTCATTAGATTACGAGAAATTAATTACATAAGTCATATAAAAAACTACCGAATATTAATCAAGAGGCTAAATTACGTTTTTTTTTTTAATGCAATTAAAGGAAAATATGATCCAACCTATAGCCTTATATTTACCAAGATTATAAATCAATTAAATACATATTGATGCTCTATAAGAATTTATTTCATGTCGAGAACGATAATAAATATAAAAACGCATGACATAAGAAAATTGTAGAACTCGCAGATTACATGTAATTCAATTTACCAACCTACATTAAACAGTCTTACATTTATATTGTAAAAGAAAGTTTCTGGAGATTTAAATTTTTTTAACGTGATCCCATCTACCTCTAGTGGTCTCCATGAATTTCGTACGATGCTGTTGTAAATACTAAATAAGATATACTGAATTACTGAAATAACGCGAATTAATCAGGTAGTTCAAAAAATCTAATTGTTACAATAAGAATGTAAAACATTTCAATAAATATATAATTTTGATTATATAGTATAACGAACATAAGTTAGATATTTCTATCGATGAATGAGTGTCTTTCCATATTATCTATGACATTCGCTTGATGTAGGTATATCTATAGAACTAGGTTCAAATGCTTAAATATCTAATAAACATTTTATTTTTAGTTATTTTTTATTTCTTATTATTAAATGTATGTACACTGCAAAGTATATAAATATAAATATTCATAAATTTATGATTAAAAATATAATTAATCATCTTTTGATTTTTTTTGTTAATTATGCTGTAAGATAATGGGTTGAAAACGAATGAAAAGTATGCAAATTACACTGTACAAGTACAATTTATTTTCAACATATAATTTAATAATTTAAAATATAATCAATAATTATGAAATAGATTATATAGATTCTAGAAAATATCATTTATATAAAGAACGTAAAATGTGTTTGTAAACTGATTTAATTTTAAAATTCCATACTAATCAAATTTTTATTGGGTTACTTCATATTTATTTATTTTTTTCATAACTAAGGTTTGGATTTATGCGCTAAAAATAAAACCTATAAAATATTATTACATTTTTGCATTTAAAATATCAAAAATATGCACATAAAACATGCAAACAAGGAAACATATAAAAAATGCAATACAAATAATTTTTTTAATAACAATATAACAAATTTTTTTCGAACAAATACACAATTATCTGCATACAAAATACAAAATAATGATGTTGTTAATTTAATCCATAAATCAGTAGTATTCTGTGTTATGGAAAGTAATTAAAGTTTGTTTAATATTTTGAAATTTATATCAAAGGCCTGTTGGATTGAATGAGTTCAAAAACCAAAAAAAAAGTACTTAATTCTACGTCAAGTCATCAACCAATATAACTCCCGGAGATTATAGTTTGAGATATGTTAAAAACAGACGTGTATGAAATAAAAAAAATACAAGTTTCAACTGTACTGAATAAAAGCTCGATATAAACATTGTTTTCCGTTGTTAACTATTCCTTTGGGAATTTTTCGTTTTCTTTTCACTCCCAAATAATTAATTTAAAATAAAATATACTATACACTATACACTATATCCTACATTTTCTCCACAAACAAGTACTAGGTGGTAGTGAACGTGTTTTTATTTCAGTATACATATTACATTACAGTCAGCATTGCTGGTACTGCACTTTTAAATACTTTAATACAACTCGGTGCTATTAAGACACACTTCAACATTCGGTGCAATTTTATCGACATTTTTAAAACCGCATTGGGCTTTTGAAAAAGGAAAAAAAATTCAGTTCTTATATGACTATTATCATGTGTAGTGAACTATTTTAAAGTACACCTGAAGTATTGATGGAATTGAAAGCTTTTACCATGTTTGGTGAGGCATCAGTAAGAAAAAATGTATTTAATAATACATTATCGTAACGACGTATATAGGTATCATAATAAATGGATTGATTTGAAAACTTACAAATTGTGTAAAAATCGATTTTTTTCCCAGACTCCTCTGAACTTACAGTTACTTGTAGAGACTTTCGAACTATAGGATTCTCACTCTCGGTACACATCACATAAATTACATTTTGACCAGATCAATTATTTGTTCGCATTTAATATTATTATTTTTCAACGAATATTGTAAGTACTTAACTGTCTCAAGCTTGCAAAATATTTCAAATCATTGAAATAATTGTTTTATTTAAAAATATTTATCCATTTTTTTGTCATATAATAATATATTAAAACGATTTACTACAAGTATACACATTTAAACATAGTAACCATTATATTTTTAGTACTTCATAATTATATAATTATATTTTTAATACTAAGATTTAATAGGTCATTTTTTTGTACTTAACATATATTAATATGTATAGCATGATAGATAGTGTCTTAAAATTCAGAACCACGTTTAAATCTATAAAGGCAAATACGCCAAAATGAACCAATTAATTGTATGGAACTATTATGATAACGAAAAAGCCACTGTTAAGCACATCTTTAGAGCACTCTGTATGAGTGTGTAGAGCACAGAGTCTGTAATGATTGGGAACACATTGTGAGCTTTATATTTCTGAAATGTGTTGAAACATTTCTAAGTTTTTCTAGAGCTTTGGTCGCCATATTCACTACACGGTAATACACTTCTATATATAGTTCTTCGAAATTTCAGAAGACCAACATATTTTTGTTGGCTACACGTACTGAAAATATTTGTATTGTCTCATCATCATGTTATTCTAATAATAACTCATGTTCATATGAGTATGATATTGATTGCTAAACCGTACTTTAACTGTTTGTTATTTCATTAAATCACGAAAAACAGCACTGTCGTTGACTTTATTTTAGCTGATGTGTTTCACATGTCGAAGTTAAGGACGGCTTTCAAGTTGTACACTTTAACTCTGTTGTGTGTCAGTTCTATTTTGTTTTCAAATGGTTTATTATCGAGTGCGTCTGGCAGTTTCTATGTTGTTGTTCAACAGTAAATTGACATTGGGTTCTAACTTTCATATCACACAGTTTACAAAATTAAATTAATTCTCAATCAATTTTGGCAGAAACTCAGACTTCAATCACACTGGCTTGGGTAAATTTTTACATGTGGCACTATTAAAGTTAGCGTTCTGTACTATATAGTTCAATATAGTTCGTTTATAAACAGTATAGGTATATACGTATACCACCTATCTATTTTACTATCTCTATTTTGTTTCGCTATTATCGTCATTTGAACTGCAAATATAGGAATGGGCGCCCATGGTGACAGGGCAAGGAATGGCACTTGCCCCCCCCCCACTCCGAAAAAAATAATATGAACTTGTAATTTAATAAATATCATTATTATTATAAGGTAATTTACCACGAATGAAACACAGAAATTCAGTTATTTTGATTTGACTTAATTTAGTGTCACATTTTTTCTGTCTTTATTAAAATCCATTAAATACAATTTAATTTTTAATTAATTTAAACTTTGAGAATTTTTTTCGTGAGTAAAAATTATGTTTTTCAAATAGGAACATCCCATTTTCACTACGGTATTTGATTGAGACCATTTTTCTATGATAATTAATGAATCGAAATCAAAATTCGAAAAAGTAGATTATGAATTATTATTCTAATTTAAGTAGGTATTACGGAAAATAGTCTTATTATACCAAATATTAGGATATAATTTGTAATTTAATGTAATCGCTAATTTCTCCTGATTCGAGATAAGTGATAATGCGAATTTTTGGTACACTTTTTATACGCAAATTTAAATTTGAATAACTCCGAAAGTATTAGTCCATATTTTGACTACGTTACATCAATAATTCCAGAAAAATTAATTGAATAATATTTTGCGAAAAAAATAAGGTGTTCCCATGTGAAAAACAAAAGTTTTTATCGCCATAACACATCCTGGTGGCATGAAAAAAAAAGTGGAAAACATAGTTTTTATGGTAAATAGAAAATCGAAAAAAAAAATTCAAATTGAAGCATTTTTACGGCCAAAAAAGGGGGTGAGCACGTCCAAAAATTCACCCTGTATGTACTTAGAATGAAGGTACTTGAACCCAAGCCACTTCTCGTTGTTTGCTTCAATATAGGCTGGAACAATAATTTAATTTAATTTTTACTACTTTTGGTTGCAACAATTCAAAATTATTATCTTTCGGTTATACAAGACGTAATCGCTTTTTGGTACGAAAATTGCAACTTTTCGCCGTTTATATTCACAAAGCTATAACATAATAATAATATCACAAACCGCAGTCATCGCATGGATACCGTTACTGTACTCGTATATCCCATTTTCCTGGTTTTCCCGGTATTCGAGCACAATGTGCCTACTGAGAATACGCCTTCTGAGACATTGTAGCTATACGTGGAAAACCTGCTAGTGTGGAAGTCGTAAGATGTCAATTACTGACTTTCGGTGCACAATACTATATTACACATAATAGGTTTATAAGTATTTTACTCACGCAATCGCACGTAATTCGTTTTATGATAAATAAGATATTTTATTTTTAGTTTCAAAAAATTATGTGTTGTATACATGTTGAGTGAATGTGTCAAACATTCGATGTGCCGAAAAAATATTTTTTAAATTCCGTGAGGAACATGAAACGTACGTGTCACAATGATGACACATATAGAATATGGCGATTTCTACGAAAAATTATTTGAAGCACAGCATAATAAGTATTTTATTATATTACTCTTATAACTCTGGGATTGAAAGAAGAAATTAATCGAGTAGTGACGAAAAATGATCTGGTAGCCATTTAAACGTATTTCTTAGTTAGGTGCCATTTAGGGGTGGATAGGTCATTTTTTTTGTTACAGGGAAATATCTTTAAGGGACCATAAAAATGAAAAAAAAAATGGAATTGCTCCGCTTACATTACAAATTCAATATAACTTTGTATAAAAGTAAAAAAGTCCTGAAAAAGTTGCAAAAAGAAAACATCGATACTTCAGTTTCATACCAGCCTACCACACCCGTCCACACCCGTGTCCCCATCCACGGACTAACCATTCGATAGCAATAAAATAATAGGAAAAATATTATCTGTTTAACCACGTCTATAAATTATCTATTTCGTACATTTTAAAATTCGAAAACTTCAAACCTAAGTCAGTTCGATCAATTCTGATTGCACTTTCATTCTCAGCGTCAACTATAACGTCAATCATTAATAATAATAATATAAAAATAAATAATCGACAATATTTTTGTCGTTTCGCAAAAAAAAAAAAATGACGGGCGTTTAACTAGGCTTATATCAAACACGCAAGTCACATACTCGTATGTAAACACACAGGAATACTATTTAGTAAACGATAATTAGTATTTAGAAATTTAAATCATATTGGTAGATACAAAAAATAAATAAATGAAAAATATAACATAAACCTTTTAGACGTTCATATTTTATTTACGTTTCACAAACGCGTGTAATAGTTTCAAGTCCATACGAAGAAATCAGTCATTATTGTCAGTTAATGAATAAAAATATGTTACAAGAGCTCGATTAAATTACAATAATAAATAGTAATACACGTCTTAAAAATAGATATTAAATACATATCCAATCATTTCCGACACACTAGGTCAGGGGTCGGCAATAGGCGGCCCACGGGCCAAGTCCGGCCCGTGTAGCGGAAATAACTGGACCGCCAAAAATATTTTTCAATTTTATCATTCTCTAAAATGACGTTTTTAAATATCATTTAAGATTAACTGCTCTCCGCCTTGAAAACACTCAGCACATTAGTTCTTCACCAAGAGTAGCAAATTTTAAAAAACTGGCTCAAGACAAAAAATGTCATTTTTCTCATTAAACTTTTAACAATAAAATTGTGAAATTATTATTATTATATTAAATTTTTTATGGCCCCCGAACATTTTTTTTTCAATTTATCTGGACCGTTATAGAAATTAATTGCCGACCCTTGCACTAGGTAGTGAAACCGTTCGGAATAGACCGTATGGCCGTGAGGTGTCCGGCGTCCACGGTCCCAATAGTTCGGTCTACCACGAATTACCAGTAACAATTATTTATAACATTATGTATTCGTGTATTATATTCAAGATTTACGAACAAATTGTGGACTTTTTTGTCACTTGTCATGGTATTATCATAATAATAATAATAATAATAATAATAATAATAATAATATTAATAATAATAACAATTCATAATTATAATTATACTTACAAATATATTCATTGAACTATAAAAAATATAAAATTAAAGTACCATAAAAAAATTTAAGATTAGATCGAGGGGGGCATTATATAATATAAGATTAGGGCCCACAGGCAAAATCCCTTTTTCCTTATTAGCCTATCCGTCCTGTTGTCATTTGTAGCGGCGAAAATTAAAGAGACGAGTTGTGTACCTATATTCAAAAAGCGTGTAGGTACATGATGTTAACGCACATGTGGTGTTCACATCGATGATCGTTTAGAGTATTTAGACTGTTTAGAGACTCACGGGTCGGACGAATTACGATGGCTTAACAAAAATGATAGGGATATTATACACGCGCGTCATCGTGTTTACTTTATTAAGTCTACGCGACGGAGTGCGGTTGCAATTGCAAATTTTTTTTTTTATGTGTTGCGTGACTACCAAATAAAGAACGTGCTACTGTATTATATAGGTATGTATATGAATTTATGGACTTACCTTTTGTCGGCTTGCAGTCAATATATTTGATCGCAGGTTGTATTCTCCTGTGGATTAATATCGTGTTCTCCGGCGTGTGTGTGTGTATACGCGATGTACGTTAAACTACTGTTTGACTACACTTGTTTGTTTATATAACACGTCTTACTTTCTACCAAGTATTTTCTTAGATGATATATTGTTTTTACGATTACAGGTGTCTCATCTCTGGATACCGTTTGTATAGGATGGATTGTTGACTTATTCTATAAAGAGTTTAGGAAATGAATGAGTCAGTTTCGTATTCACTTTTCTTATTACTAGCTTAAAAATATGGTACGCTTAATTGGTAATTTTGAAGAGTTATCATTAGTTCTTCACTTTAGATGGCTATGCATAGAGATATGATTAGAATCGTGTATGGATTAAAAGCTTATTACTACGTGTGAATACGGAATCTTATGATGTTATGATTTTATAATATGGAATTATCGTTAGAAGGGGATTAAGTGCTTAAAGAAAAGGTATTAAGGTAAACAAATTACGACTATTTTTTAGATTTCAGCAATATAAAACACCGAAATATATAACTATTGTGTGGGAGATTTATATAATCTTGGAACTTCTAAATAAAATCGTTATGCAAGTCCTTAAACGATAATATTACTAGAGCGAGTGAGGACTTCCTTAAGTATTTGGTTTAAACGCTGGGAATGTAAAGATATGTAAAATAATATAATACCTGGTATAGAAAGACTTGTTTTGCAGTGTGTTTTGAAAATGAAATAAAATGGTTTTTAGTAGGCATTAGTATATTAGATAATGAAAAAACAAAGCGTTTGCAAGGAAATTAATGTGAGAAGAGATGACTACAAAGTGAAGCTAAGAAGTGATGGGGTTGCGAAGTGTTCGGCTTTATATGCTCATTGTAGTGCTGAGAGGTTTCCTTTACTAAACTGGGATCTCGGTCAGTCAGGGCTATTAGAGGTTGCGTTGATTTATGACCGTTGCATTTTTTGTAGAATGTGGTTGTGTGGGACTCTGCTGTGTATTTTTGCCGATATATGGTTTATTGTACATTTTGTGTTTTATTTCATATATTTACAAATGTAAATATTAAAATCGATTGCCAACATGGAGCACATTGTTGATTGTTGGATTGGGCCCATGAAACATAAATCAAGAATAAAACAACTTTTTATGTTTTCGGCACATTATAGAACGTTTGACAAATCCACTCTTCAAATATGTACTGACCCAGATCTAGAGAGCACAAGCAAGTTTAATGTTTAGCATTTCTTAATAGCAGAGAACCAATAATGAGAATCTGAGTGGTGTTATGATCAATTTAATAGAACGTTTTTAATAATGTGGTTATTTATGTACCACATAACACTTAGACTATTGTTTTGCACATTTTTTATACTAATTATTTTACATAGATTCAACACCAAATGTTAAATGTGCATAGTGCATGTATTTATTTTTTATAACATATTACAATTTATTTCAGAATTTATCAAACCGACAGTTGCCTATGTCTGTATGTAGTAGTCGTTGAAATCGACCTTACTCATTTCCATTGAACTAACTCCAACGTGCACTCAATAAATCATGTTAAACAAATAATTGATTATTTGAGATTCTGCGGGAATTCTGAAAAACACTTACGTTTCATTTCCCAAACATATTTAACCGAACTTTAGCCGTAGTTTTTTATCCGCTGGCTTTTAATTTGTTTTTATTAGATTTTTTTTATTTTCCACGGTAAAATAACAACTAATACATTTTACACACATTCACGTTAAAATCCGAAATTACTTGGGAAAATTCCTGGAAACCGAACTAGGTTAAAACGGGTTAAAATATTTACGTTGTACATTTATGTATAGTATTACATTCCAATTGTGTAAAAATGTATATGACATTTCCAGGGGGGGGGCGAGGGCAACGGCATTATTATTACAATTTTATCATTTTTGTAACTATTTAGGACAAACGTCTCGTAAAGTCGCAAGCATTACACGAATCGCAGAGCGCTATCTCCTGTACGAATGCATTAAAACATCAGTAACGACGTCCGGTGTACGGCCGAATGTATAACATCTTACATCGCATATTACTATGTGTGTGAATATGCGCGAATGGAGGCCAATGCAAATTGACACGTTATATATGCTCTGAAGTGTACGGAATCATATCCTTATTTTAACTTTGCATTTGTCACAACTCACATTATGAGTTATAATTACATATTTTATGATTTATAACGTTATGTGCGTGAGCCGTGAATTTTAAACACGTAATGAAATGTTGCCACCGTGAATGTGACCGACGCGAATTTCTCTGGTATCAAATTCGAAAAATCGCAACGCGTAGTAACGCTAAAGTCTAAATTAAATGGTGTAACCACAGGAATGATTGTCGGACACACCCACTCATATTTTTAAAACCATTGTAGACAATAGTCCACATTTTCACGTTTCCCTTCAAATATACATATACATAATATAATACTTCTATTTTCAACTATAGTAATCAGCAGAGTAGCAACTATAGCTTTACAAAATAATTATTACTTATAAGTTATTACTAATCAGTGGCGTAACTTCAAAATTTGGACCCGGGAGCGAAATTTTCAATCTCCCCCCCCCAATCGTCCAGGTATATATATTAAGAAGATCCGAGAGAGTGTTTCACCTTACTAAAATTACTAAAAAAAATTTTTTTAAGTATTTTCGCATTTTATTTTATTAAATATACATTTTATCATTTTATAATAATTTAATTAATAATGGATATTTATTATTAATTTAATACTTCATATTATATACATACAAAAAAATTAGTAAACAGTTATAGCAGTTGTAACAAATAACAATTAAAATAAATATAAAACTCAAAACTTAAAACATTTTCTGGACTTTTTATTTGCCAAAGTAGAAATAATATCTGACGTATTAATTTCTTTTGAAATTTTCTATTCTATTAATAAAAAAAATGATTTGTTTAATAGTATATTATAATATAAAATATAGGTAGTTTTTAATTTGTATTAATAATTAATAGAAAAAAAAATTTTATTTCTTTGGGCCCCTATGGGCTATGGCCTATACGAACGGGCCCGGGTGCGACCGCACCCTCTGATCCCTCTTAGTTACGCCACTGTTACTAATGCTCGGAAGTTATAGGAATTGCATATTGTTCGATATGCTCTCAATTTATTTATAGCTGACCAAGCTAAAAATCCGAGCTATACAATGGTGAGTTTAAAAATCGAAAATTTAAAATGCATACTTTGCATATTTAGTCAATTTTAGATAAAAAAAGTGCAAATTTCATTGATTTCATTAGCATATAATGGATATTTCATATTTTTCCCAAAAAAATTGAATTTTCTTCATTCAAATAATCTTCGGTCGTTTTCAATTGAAAACTTTAAAAAAATATGGGTGGTTCAATGTAGCAACTTAACAGGTATTATGAAACATATATTTATTTTGTATTTAACTTCAAAATTACTAAAATATATTTTTTTATCTATTTTTTCAGTGCAAAAGATGTCAAAATACCAATCAGTTTTTCACCATACTTATATTATAAGCTTACACATTTTTTATACATATTTTTCATTTTTTTTGTTTTTTTGTACACAATTATTTACAGCATGATTTTTTTTAGAATGTAAATCATTTTTTTTGTGTATATTTACATTTTTATTACATATTTACAATTTTTTTGTGCATATTTGCAATTTTTAGCTCCTACAACTTCCAAGCCCTAGTTATTACTATAGTTTTATATTACTATTTCAACATATTAGTTATCTACCTATTTACGAACTTAGACTACCTAACCCTGACGTTATTCAAAAAGTGTATTTGCCATAAGACTTAGTTGTAGAGATGAGCGCAACTGCCTACCGGTGGTCAAAACATCGTTTAGATTTTATTTTATAAACGTTGAAGTACCGTAATTTTATAGTATACACATTGTACATACCTTTATTTTTTACATTTAATTATAATAAGATAATAAATTAATTTGCTTGCTACTTTAAATAATTATATTTTTGGGCCCCCCCCCTTTAAACAAATCCTGGTTGAGCCACTATTCATGTAACTAGGACCTAAATAATGATAATATTTGGTTCGTTGTAAAAAAAAAAAGTTTAATTAATACATTACATAGAAGCAGATTATAATATGTCTATCGAGTGTTGACAAGAAAGTTACTGATGAAACAAAACCGTATCTGTATTCTGTCAGTGCGATACGAATGTAATGCGTTGGTAAAATCACGTTTCGCACATTATGTAATTGAACGATGAGATGTTAAAACAAATGTTGGTACCTACTACTTATTAATTGATTTTTTTTTTATCGACCGACCGATAAAATGATTTACCTTGCACACAACAATTAAATCACAATAATAGGCGCAGTAGACCTATAAAACGATACAATGAAACCGCGATGATTGTAACTTTTTGTGGTTTTCTTTTCGTCGACCATATATTGTTCTTTTCGATAAAAAGTGATCGGGGGAAAAAAATAAAACGTGTAATGACGTGTACAAACCGATTTTTTCACCAACGTTTTGTTCTCAATCTCAGTGAAGCAGTACCACCGGGGTGCGAAAATTGTAATTCAAAACGTAACAGGTTCATCGGGCATTCGTTTGTCACTTTGTTTCTGCTGTTCGGCTAAAGAGCAATACAACAACTACCGAACGAATCGAACGTAGCAGTTGTCATCACGATGCTTTCCACGGTACAAAGTAACAATTTGTCATGCTGGTGATGATGTGATCGTAAATATTTATACTGTTGTACGATATATATAATATACTCGACGCCTGCCGTCACGGTAAGACGGTTTCACGCCCTGCGAAAATCGTCTCGGTCGGCAGTCGGGTGCGCATTTCCCGGAGATGTTTACCGCCCATATGAACATCGCTTTACGCACAGGTAATTATGATTTCGACGAGGGACTGCGCTTTCGAACGATTTTTCCCTCGTCGCCTCGTTTGTCGAAGCGCGTGAAAATGATCGATTTCTTTCCCCCCGTTCAATGACCCCCTGGGACGCGGTGCGATTTCACAATACGTTATACAACCGGTCCGTAAAAGTTTACGAACCAACGTGCTCTGTACAGTTACGTGACCAGTGTTAACTACGCGGGGCGAAGGGTATCGATCGGTTATCATCGGCCTTGGGCAGTTGTACGCAATTACTCGTATAATTACCCCGCTCGACTCTTACAGTCTTCAGCCGAACACGAATTACTAATTTTTAATTCACTACTCGTGTGCGACAATAATAATAATAATAATAAAGATGATGAAAATACGTACGAAAAATGATAATATTGGTAATGGCGATGATAGTGCCGCTGCCCAGCGGTTATTCTTCCATGAAACCGCGTTCTGCCGCCCGCCCGCGCCGCAGCCGGACGGTTCAATAACAACGGTCGGTGATAACGCCGTCTTTAATCGTAATCATTGCAATTCACCGCTGTCCTACATATTGCCGTACACGTGAACATTAGTCATCTAACTGTTCGAATCGGCGGATTTTTGCTGCGTATTGTAAAATGACTTCTGCTCTAGGGAACCTCACGTTGAATTCCAAAGAAGACCACACCGAGGACGATGTGGTGGACCCGTGGAACGTGTGTTCCAAGTCTAAGACCGGCATTGACTACGACAAACTCGTCAGTAAGTTCCATCTTCCCGTTTTTTTTTTTTCCATAAAGGTTTACGATGTTTTTCGCAGTTCGTTATGCTCAGTGCTCATCGTTTTCCAACTGCAATGAGGTGATTACACTCTCATCGCCTGCAACTGTGTTCGCTCTATACGTCTCAGCCTTATATTCCTACCGTCGTAGTGACAGTCTTCTATTTCTTCCTCTCCATTACCTGATGCACTAGCCGATAGGTCAGATGGTCCTATACTTTTTAGGATCACAGCACACGGCACCTCAAAATATTTTCTAAAAATCCGGAGGCATCCTATAGTAGTATATAGTGTATCGATATTTATATTTTACAACTTCGGTTTTCATTAGCTAGGTATAGCAAAACATATTAAACACACACTCATTAGTGTATTGAAATAAAAAATTTAATATTATTACAAATTAAGATAAAACCACAGGTTTTGGCTAAATAAATGATAGCTTGATAATGTTTTAACAGTATTCATCGAGGCAATTGGGAAAAAAGCTATTATGAAAATTAAAATAGATTAAACATTACAGTTTTACTACTGATTTTATAACACAATAGTCTTTATAAAATCTGTTATTATACAGAACAATTTAAAAAACGCGCTATATCTTTCATAATATATATTTTTTTTTAAATAAATTGTGAAAAATAATATGTATAGTTGCTTTATATTTGAAATAATTTTATGTCACCTTATATTCAAGTTTGTAGTACCCTGGTTGGGAAATTTTGCTCTTTGTACTTCTTAATAATTTCTTAATTGTACATTTCATTCTGATAGTTCATACATTCTGATGGATACTTGTATTGAAAATTGTAATACTAATTTCTACCAACTATTAATAAAATTACTATTCTATGTTAATACCAATAGTTTATAACTAAACCTACATTTTTTAAAGTATATGAATAAGGTCCTACAATGTTTTCTTTGATTTTTGTTTCTTAGCTTAGGTGTATGATTTTGATGTAGATACCTTTTTTAATATTAATTGATGTATTTAATTATTGTAAATTTTTTATCCTGCTTTTATCTTACCTTAAGTATTGGTTATTTATAATAACATATAACAATGAAATAGACTTATAGATTTTTAAGTATTATTCCATTTAAACTAAAATCCATTGATTTTTCTAAATCATATTAATATTACTGTCCCAACATAATTTTTACCTTCAATTTTAGTATATAATATTGTCAGTTGTTAAGTAATTAAAAAGAAAAATGTTTTATTTTATTTGAATATATTTTAAAGTTATTCGATTACAATAATGCCCATATACAATTTAAATAATAAGTATGTATATTACCCATTTGATAAACAGACATAAAATATGAAAAAGAAGTTTTATATATGAACAATATAAAACAAAAAAAATTACTAAATAAATTATTTTTCTTCTTTAATTAATCAATCTAACTTTAAAACCATGATCAATACTATCTCAAAAAACACTTCTAAATGTTGTTGCTTTTTGTATTTAACAGCTTTATTGAAGTTACGTTGTTAAACTTAATAGTTTTATTTATTATTATGTGTTATACATCGATTCTATATTGACTTTACCTATTATATACTTTCTAATGATGCAATACTTTTAAAATATTAGTTGAACCATTTTAAAAAAAGAAATTTAAAAAAATTTAAAGTATTTATCAAATATCTGTATTAAATAATGAGTTGAAAATGATTTGTAATTAATTTATTGTAGAATTATGTTGTTTTTTCCAATATAAATTAAATCAGTTTGAAAAACCAAATAAATATTAGAAAATAAATGAGACTGTTTTTAGTAAATATATTTTTTATATTTATACACATATACAAATACAATGACTTATTTAACAGTACTTAATTAAAATGTGTGTTTCTTAGAGTATAACTAAATAACTTCTAATAAAAAATATTAATCATTATGTACATTTACATATTTTAGTGGTATTAATCTTCTTAATACCACAGATTATATAATTAGTGATAGTATGGTACGAACTATTATAAGGTTATAAAATATGTCAAATAATGTTGTATTTTTTTCTAGGTCGATTTGGTAGTTCTAAAATAGATGATAAGTTAGTGTCGCGGATTCAATCTGTCACTAATAAACCTATACATCATTTTATAACCAGAGGAATATTCTTTTCTCACCGAGATTTACACAGCATTTTAGATTTGTATGAACAAGGTAAACCTTTTTATTTATATACAGGCAGAGGTCCTTCATCAACTTCTTTACATATCGGACATTTGGTGCCATTTATATTTACTAAGTAAGAACTGTTCACTTCCTTTTGTAATTTTAACTAATAGATTATTATTTTTCAGGTGGCTACAAGAAGTATTTAATGTTCCTCTTGTAATTCAGTTGACTGATGATGAAAAGTATCTGTGGAAAGATTTAAAATTAGAAGAAGCCAAGAAGTTGTCTATAGAAAACGCCAAAGATATTATAGCATGTGGATTTGATAGAAAGAACACATTTATATTCTCTGATTTCCAATTTATGGGGTATTAAATATTTATAGAACTAGAATTAAAATAGATTAATAAGTATGACTTTGAAAAAAAAAATTATTAATGATAAATTAATGGTTTTAGAGAATGTCCATCTTTTTACGCTAATGTTGTAAGGATTCAAAAGAGTGTTACATACAATCAAGTAAAAGGTATTTTTGGATTTGGTGATAGCGATGTTATTGGAAAAATTGCATTTCCTGCTGTTCAAGCAGCTCCATGCATGTCATCTACGTTTCCATTTATATTTGGAGAAAATAAAGTTCCTTGTTTAGTACCTTGTGCTATAGATCAGGTAAAAGTTTTTACTAGTTGTAACAATTATTAATGTTATCTTATATTAAGTATATTTTTATAGGATCCATATTTTCGAATGACGAGAGACGTTGCCCCTAAGCTTGGCTGTCACAAACCTGCTTTAATACATTCATCGTTTTTACCATCTTTACAAGGTTCTGACACTAAAATGTCAGCAAGTGATATAAATTCAGCCATTTATTTAACAGATACTCCAAAACAAATAAAAAATAAAGTGAGTTCAAGTTTTTTTTTATAGTTTTCTATTATATTTTTCTTACTCATATTATAGATTAACAAGTATGCATTTTCTGGTGGTCAAGTAACCGTTGAAGAGCATAGACAAAAAGGTGGTGATTGTAATGTAGACATATCATATCAGTATTTAAAGCATTTTCTAGAAAGTGATGAAGATTTAAAAAAAATTGAAAAAGTAAGTAATATTTTAATCTTTTATCTATTGTTGTAATGTTCTTTTGTTTAACATTGTCTATACATTTATTTTTAAGGCCGTTTTTAAATCAGTTCTTAAATCATATTATATTACAGTCAAACTTCCATGTAACGAACTTCTATTTTGCTAAATTTTCTGTTTAATGAAATATTTTTAAGAACTATGACCTTTATAATTGGTAGTATGTAATTTCATCTCCAAATACAAATCTAATATTTTTATATAATGAACAAATTATTCAATAGCAAACCAATTTTTTTTAATGTTGTCACTATTAAATATTCAAAACTGTTCTAAAATTGTAAATGTACGTACTATATATATATATATACTATATAAATGTAAATGTACGTAATAACCTACAATAATAAAATTGTATTTTATTCGATAAAGACACCAAAAGTAGGCAAACTGAATAATTTTACTTCGGTATTTCAGATCCAATATTGGCTCAAACAGTTATGCATACTCATTTTCTTTCGTTTTTGCTATACATGTAAAAAAAAAATGTTGAAATGCTTATCAATTATCGATCAATTTAAAATTTTAAAATATATATCGCCAAAAAATTTGGTATTCCGACAAGTTCTCTTTTAGCCATTTTGAAAAGTCGTAAAATCATAACTAAGGAAGTGCAAAAATCTTCACTCCTCAGCAAATTTAATGACGTAGAAACTTTTTACAAAAAAAGTACAATTAATAAAAATAATAAACAAACAATAGTAATAAACTAATAACGTAGTAATGTATATTAACTCATTATTTCTTTTAAATTGATAAGATTAAAAAATAAATTAAATTGTAATATGATGTTTGATTTTTTTTTTTCACTTGACAAATACACTCAATTAGAAGTATTTATTATGTTCATACACACATATATACAATTAATCAAATAAAAAAAAAAATTGAGAAAATGTGTAATTCTATTTAACGAATTCCTCTACATTACATATGTTCTAGTTGCTTTTTCATTTTTGTTTATGGAAGTTTCACTGTAATTAAATATGTTATTTTCTTTATACATATATGTATTTTTATATTTGACCAAATTCAATTTGGCAGGATTACAGTATATTTATTATCATTTTTTAATCACTTATATTTAATTGTCATATCTGTTGTGCATAAGATTGGCTATTCTTAAGTGTTTTGTTAACTATCTTAATATGTTAAGTAAATATTTAATAAATCTAATTATGTTTTAATGTGCTTTTAGAACTATACTTCTGGAGAAATACTGACTGGAGAATTGAAAAAAAAATTGATTGATCTATTGACAGTTATAGTTCTAGAACATCAATCCAACCGAAGTAAAATTACAGATGATGATGTTAAAGAGTTTATGACTCCAAGAAAACTATTATAAAAGTGCCTCAATAAAAAAAATTAAAATTTTAACTATTTTTCATATTTTCTCTTTCACTAGTACAATGTATTATTATACTTCTATTTCTTATTTAATTTATAAACACAAAAAAATAGTACCTAATTGATTAAAGATAATTCTAAAAAAAAAAAATAACTTTGTAGAAGTAATAAATGTGCTTAGTTAACTAAGCTGTATATCATAAACTGTTGAAAAAAGGTAACTAATAATTGTATACAAAGTTATTTATATTTAGAAATCTTAAAATTAAAGTAAATAATATAATAAAACTAAGGTGTATAACCTTTTTTCAATGAAAGAGTTAAAAAACAATAAACAAAGATCTTGTTAAATTTATTTATTTATTATTTGTATTTGTATTATGGTAAATTTAATTCAAGCAAAGGAAAGGGAATAACAATATTTAATATTAAGACATTAAAAAAAATAGTTAACGGAAATCGTAAAAAATAGATTTATTTTTTATTTTTAACCACTTTTAGAGTTATGAAAGTGTTCAGTATTGGTTCAAAACTTTATTTTAATTGTTGTAAATCATAAGTAATAGTAACATTTAATGGAAATAAAAATTTTGGCTTGTATAATTTCAACTGATTGACTACATTTAATATATTTAATTGTCAAAACAATTAGTAAATAAGATTGTAACTTTTTTTTTTGTAGCATTAGAGAAAACTGACTGCGTTCAATACAATTTATTCCTATATAATATAGTATACATCATATGCATAACAATTGTATACGATAATCATTTAAACATTTTTCTAAGGCAATAGCTGATCAAATTTTATGAATTTTGTGTTCGAATTATATAAGTACACATATTTTGCAGTTATTGTATTAATTATTAAATTACATTATTGTGTGAATTGGTTATGTTGTTTATAAAATAATTATATATAATATATATATAGTCTCTTTTTAGCTCACTTAGCTTAGGTTAACCTTTTATATGTTTCTTAAATAAGCAATGTTTACGTTGAAATAATGATTGGTTTTTGGCATGATTGTTGACTTGAATTTGTCTTCTTGGAGTTGGAAAAAAAGTGATCAGTTGCTCACGGTGATTCAGATAGAACTATCTCAGCGCCAAATTATTATGTGCCTGTAGTGTCCGGGTAGTAACTATTATGATGTCCAAAGTGGTTAAGATTGTTTTAATGGGAAATACTTGTAATAGTATTATGGTTTGTTTTTTAACACTTTTTAGTAATTTAATATAAACAAAAAGTACAACAATTAAGTAAAACATACAGTCGCCTGACACCCTGAGGAAGAGAGCTTCTTTACTGGTTGACTGGATACGTCTACTTTTTATGCAAGGAAGTGTTATGTACTCTGTCTGAATCAATTTCTCATATGTCTGTCTATTGTTTCTTGGCCTTCTTCTATTTATATCTGACCCTATGTTGTTTTTTAATCTCATTGACTAAATGGTGCGTGTAGATTAATTTCTTATTTATTTTACATTAAAAATACATTATTATACATTATACAATGCTTTTGTCAGGTTAAGCATTTATATAGATTTTGTTAGTTCTATTTTTTAATTATAAGTAATATCTAACATGTTATAATACACAAAAGCATAAGTACACGAAATACTCAAAATTAAATGTTCAGTTGTTTATTTTATAAAATAAAGATTGGAAGAACTTTACAAATTCAAAATATACTTACATATTTTGAAAAACAATAATTGTTACACAAAATCACTCATAACAATTATCAATTATAAAAAAACAATAATTGTTACAACATTTATTTTTAGGGACAGGGTGGAGTGATTATTGCAGGCTACTGTCACCGGTAAATATATGGGTGATCATTCGATAACCTATGCATCATGCATGTGTGTCCTGTCCCTTTTATCAACATAATCAAGTCTCAGAAAATAATAGTGGTAAAATAACTTAAGAGCATAATAATGTATTTGACATAGTTATAAGCACATCAACAAAAAGTTAGTTTAATTCTACTTAATAAGTAACGTTTTAAGATTAGATATTTTATCTTGTATCTCAAGTTGTGGTATTGACTAAGTTTTTTACAAAATACTTAAGAAAGTGGAATAACCAACATTTTTCAATGAGTCATAACTAATTCGATGATGTGGGTATACACATAGTTTCACTATCCAGGGTAATTTTTTAACCACAATCGCCCCCTTTCTTTGTCGTAGAGTTGATAAAATTGGAATTTTATTTTATTTTACTTCAAGTAACCATAAAAGCTATGTTGTCCATAACTTTTTTTTTAATAGCTGCAGTATTTCATTGAGGTCACCTTTCTACGATATTTGATGAATCAAAATCAAAACTCGATCGAATAGTTTTTGAATTATTCTAATTTTTAAATAGGTATTAAGGAAAATAGTCTTATTATAATCATATGGCCATATATTATGATATAATTTATAGTGACATGTAATTACTAATTGCTTCTAATTCTAGATAACCCAAATTTTACACTTTTCATTCCCAATATTATATTTGAATAATTCCGAAGTTATCGGCCCGAATTTTGACTACGTCAAATCAAAAATTCTAAAAAAAATATTAGCTGAATAATATTTCATGTTAAAATATGGTGTTCTTATTTGAAAAGAAAAAAATTTATAGTAACTTGAACATTAAGAACATTATTACTTTATTTAGTAATATTGTAATAATAACATTCGTGAGCATATACTGTTATAACTAACAAAAAGGAAAAATAGAATTTATATTTGTAGAATATACAATACTAAAATAGAATACAAAGGTTTATCAATTAATATGTAAAAATAGATAAATAAAGACATGATTTTTAAAATAATCAAAAGTAGTAGAACAGAAAGAATAATTGTTATAGATTTTTACAATGTGCCTACGTCCTACATAATTCTAGATAATGGATTGGTGGTCGCATTATTTGTAGGTTTTTAAATAAAATGGGTGATTTATTCTTGTATTACTTTAAGAAGTTTAGAAAGTTAGTCGATATAAAAAATCTGGCCATTTAGTAATTAATAAATTAATAAATGTAATCACGACTGATTCTGAGTTGCTCTAAGGATTCGATTATTCGAGATTAAGACGAGTAAGTTAAGTAAGTAAATGAGTACAAGATGAATGAAGAGTTCTAAGTATATTACCTACATTTACGATTATATATATAAATATATATATATTTCGTATAAGCTAAAAATCGTAAGAACTGATTTTGAACTTGAACTTTTTACATTTATTAGTATTTATTTCTATAAGGCAGACAATATAGAACTAATATTGCAACTTGTAATGCAAACAAAATCGACCATGGAACAACCTCTGCTGTCTTGAGTTCTCTTTTTGGTCATATCTTGGCCTTCGGGACACGACGAAAACTGATAACAAAAAATACGATAGAACGGACGTACAGAATGGATACTGCGTAGAAAAATGTTTTGATTCCGCATCAGATTAAGGGTAGATGGAACACGGATATTACGATATTTCTTTTGGTCGTGGGGCGTAGGAATACGTGCGCTTACCCTCGTTACACAGTGAATACAACGTCGGTCGGCGCAGATGCGGCCACACGCCTGCTCCCTTAATCTCACGATGGTTGGTACCGGTAGACAAGTCATGTACTTCTAGCTTGGGCCTTAAGGGAACACACGAAACTGCTGCGTGCATGCACCTGGACGGCGACCCTCCTATTGTGTACGTGCGATTTCCGAACGAGTCTGCATCCGTATTATACTCGTATACAAATGACGTGTACATACATATATGTATATACGTAAACGTAAAATGTAGTAAAAGTTAAAACGTATCGATATTTAAAGACTCATTATTGTTTAGATCAGTGATGGGCAAAGTACGGCCCGCGAAAGTATTTAATCCGGCCCGCCGAGGGTCCATTGACATGGATAGTATATGGCCTGTATAGTATAAAAAAATTCCCGTAATATTCTGAAAATAGTTTTAAATATATAAATGGATTGGCGGGGATTGTGCGCAGTCGTACCCTCACAGCGTGGTTTAGGTAGATAGTAGATACTATGTTAATAGGTATATAACTTATATTTTTGTTCATATTAATATATTTCCCGGATCTCGGTTTGGTGCATACTTATCGTAGTTTTCGTATAATAATATGTATGACGTGCTTATGTGTATAAGTTTAACTATAATTTTTAAATTAATTATTATTTAAGGTAAAAGGTAATTTGTAACATTTGTGTGTAATGCTTTAATGTTTTTATAATATTATGATTCAAAGCTTTAACACAAAATGCATTTTTTCTATAATTCTGGCCCTCCTCTAGAATAACTTGGTGGCCCTCCATTAAAAAAGGTTGCCCACCACTGGTTTAGATCATCCAGCCAGCGATTCGTATCATTTTTCGTGGAATACACTCGATCAATGTCAACAAGACATTGTTTCAAATATATCGTGCGTTTATCACACATTACAAGATATGACTTAATTAACATTGATGTTTTATATGCGTACGTCGGTAAACAATGGCGACGACGGACTAATTGAAATGCAATCTAAAACAACAAATGCTCATTTTTTTTTATCCATCTTTGGTGTACTTGTTAATAAGATGTAGAAGGCCATTTGATTTTTCTCGACAGAAACTTGGGTCTTAAAGCACGCCCCCTCCCCAAAAACGGTTTGGGTTTCTGCAATGCAAGCGTTTAACGATGTACACCGTTGATTTTGATGGGGTTATGGTATTGCCTTTGAAAGGTCCCACTGAATGAATTCTAGCGATGTTCACCAGTGATTTCGATCGGGACGGTTTTACGTTTTGAATATCTATTTTTTAGCAGAAACATTAGCTCCCGCGCATCCCACCCAAACCACACAAAATGAAATGTACGCTCACAGATCTGAATCAATTATTAAAACAAATAATTAAGTTCTAAATAACTGCTGTGAATTTATCGCTGAAACGCCGAAGACGTTATTGCAAAAACGATTGCTTGCATGTGTGTAGGAGCGTGTGCGTGTATGTGACTATTTGGATGTGCGTGCGTGCGTGCCTGGGAGTATGAGGGTGTGTGTGTTCAAGTGCTTGCGCGTGCGTATGTGTTTGAAAAAGAGGGTGTGTGTGTTTAAGTGCTTGCGCGTGCGTATGTGTTTGAAAAAGAGGGTGTGCGTGTTTAAGTGCTTGCGCGTGCGTATGTGTTTGAAAAAGAGGGTGTGCATGCGTACGTTTTATTTAAAAACACATACGTATCGTCATTCTCCGTTGGAGGGTTAGAAAATAAATAATTCTATGGGATATCCATTCTCGGAACAGCAGATGTTTCGGCAATTCTACCCTGACGCACGTATGCACTCGCAGTCACACGCAGCTGCCTGTTAAACCGCATTCTCGTATGCCCGACCGGAGACCCTCCTATTGTGTACACTTAAGGTTTACGATCGAATCGAGACCACCCGAATTTCTTTGTGCGCACATGTACAGCGCGTCAAATATAAGGTCTTAAGACGTAGAATAATATAATACAATATTCGACATTTCAAATACAATTGTAGTGTATGTGACGAATTGGATGTGCATGTGCGTGTGTGTGAGAGGGTGTGCTTGCGTACGTTATATTTAAAAACACATTCGTATCGACATTGTGCGTTGGTATGTCGACCGGTCTGAAGGAGAGTTAGAAAATAAATAAATCTATATTCTATGGAATATCCATTCTCGGAACAGCAGATGTTTCGACAAATCTACCCTGACGCACGTATGCACTCACAGTCACACGCAGCTGCCTGTTAAACCGCATTCCCGTATGCTCGACCGGAGACCCTCCTATTGTGTACACTTAAGGTTTACGATCGAATCGAGACCACCCGAATTTCTTTGTGCGCACATGTACAGCGCGTCAAATATAAGGTCTTAAGACGTAGAATAATATAATACAATATTCGACATTTCAAATACAATTGTAGTGTATGTGACGAATTGGATGTGCATGTGCGTGAGAGGGTGTGCCTTCGTACGTTATATTTAAAAACGCATTCGTATCGACATTGTGCGTTGGTATGTCGACCGGTCCGATGGGGCGTAAGAAAAAAAAATACATCTATCGAGCGGCGCAGATGTTCCGACAACGTAACGGAAAAACGCGTATACACTCGCAGCAACTCGCCCGCTCTCTTAATCTCACGATGATTGGTACTGGTAGACCGTCATGTACTATATAGCTTATAGCAGGGGTCACCAATTAATATTTTTGGGGGGCCGGATCGGGAATTTTGAAAATTTTTGGGGGCCGTCAAAATAGCCAAACAAACATTTTTAACATATTATGTAATGAAGCAATGTAATGAAATAAATAGAAAGCCAGGGTAAAATTAGTGGGAAAAATGGCAAGTAAGTTTGCTATCGAAGTTTATTCGGATTTTATTATCGGTTTTTACTTTTTTTTCCTTGTTTGCGGGTCGGATAAAGCCCACATTTAAAAACACATACGTGTCGATGGTCTCATGTTAACCGAGACTATAAAAGTAAGACCACTACAACTTTACAAAGAAAAGTTATTAGGATATGTTTAAGTAAAAATACGTTCAACTAAACTTTAAGACTTTAAGTCATTAGATGTGTTACCTTTTGAGGCTGTATATAAAAAAATAATTATTGTACAAAAAATTCAAATCTGGTTTTTTTCAGTACTTGATTTGATAATAGGGGAAAATATGTAATTTTTATAATTTCATTTAGTATAAGTATTCTAACTTGTAAGTATATCTAATTATGCAGTATTGATTATTTAATTTTTGTCCGCTTTTCTTAT
Organism: Periphyllus acericola; assembly: GCA_949715065.1. Taxonomy (NCBI): domain Eukaryota; kingdom Metazoa; phylum Arthropoda; class Insecta; order Hemiptera; family Aphididae; genus Periphyllus; species Periphyllus acericola. The sequence continues at coordinate 55,675,495 of OX454264.1, forward strand.
TTAAAATTAAATTGTTCATAATATGTTTATAACTCTCTACTACCACCACAAGTATGTGCTTAAAGGTGAAAGATAAAATTGTTGTTTATTTTAAATTTTAATAAACGAAATTTCATTAAAAAATATATATATCATATAACAATAAATCATAATAAAACTATCGTCCGACCACACTCGGAAGATTTTTTGATAATGTCAGTTGTAACCGTGATATTCATACACACTCGCAGACGCACGCGGATCCTTTAACATAATATTTTTTATGCCACACTCCATATATAGGTCGTACTAACCCTAACCCGGTCGGCGGTCATACTCCCAGTCACTACCCTCTATTATAATAATACCAACGCTTCCTGCGTATTGTGCATTTATTGAGATGATATTCAGTTGACAATGTAGGCAACATTTTATATGAGCATCGCCGTGTGTGTGTGTGTGTGTGTGTGTGTGTGTGTGTGTGTGTGTGCGTGTGCGTGTGTGTGTGTGTCGTTCCTGAGACCCAAAACGGTCATAATACCGTAAATAATTCCCTTTTGTTACATTGAGTTTACATTTTATTTATGAACGAGCAGTACACCATTTTACAACGCATACGACTGATTGTAATAATAATAATTGAGTAAGATGCAGTAAACCTAGTTGAATATCACTTGAATTCGAGATTTTCAGTAGTGTAGAGTTAGATTTCAAGAGTGTCAAGGCAATAAAACTACCAATATAAGTACTAATATAACCATAATTCATAAATAGTACCATTTATATTAAGTGAAATAAAATTGCACTATTAGTATAGATAAAATAGAATTTCAATATTTATGGTGAACTCTATTTTCTGACTTCTGAATAGTACGGTTAACATGGTCACATCGTTATCAAAGGATATCACATTTTTTCATTTTATGAGTCATAAGTCACTCATAACTTATGACTAATGATGTGGAATAAATATATAAGTATAACTAAATAACATATAATATCACTAATCGCATGTTCAAATAACTATTAAATCCGATAATATTAATCATAAAACCATATATCAAATATAATAAGCATAATATATTATCTTACAAATGTCTTTATATTTTAACATCCTGTTGTAAGAATAAAAATGATATTAGTTCGGTCGCATTTAAACGGTTTATAGATCGTACAACAATTTGAACAGCTACGGTTTTCCGTCGCTTTGAGGCCGCCCTGGTTTCCGACACGTAATTAAAAGTATTAGGTTAAAGATTAAAGGGGCTTTTTTTACGGTAGAGGGTACACGATGGTCACGATCCGTCGTTGGTTTTCACGCGGTGGCGTGCAAGCGTTTTTCAGTCGCCATCACGCTGAAGCAATAAAAACCCAAGTCACTGATTTTCCATTATTTTAAATGAGACTTCGAGCTACAGAAACAACGGAAAACGAAATTCAACACTTATTTGTATTGTGTCGGCAAATATTTAGTCGATTAACGATGGGTCGGAACGTCACAAATATACGTATACTATCGCGGTACACTACCTGTATCCCGAATCCGGTGTGTTTTTTTATTATTATTTCGTTTTAATAACTATGCCACCAGGTCAGTTAAACGACGATCGACAGTTAACCGTGTTCCCGACCGTCCGAATTCCAATGATTACTCGGCTTACAGTGGTACAGTAGCTACATTGGTCTGCTAGCTTCACTGCACGCTATAACGTCGCTAACCATACCACATCGCTACCGTCGTCTATTACGATCGGCCGTATGTCCTTAACGACAACGAGATTTGCTGAGCTCGCATATGGACACGCGACGCGATTGAAATACGATTAGTGCGACAAGTGCGATTTAAGCGATTTGTGCGATCGAGGTCCACCAACACGAAACGATATTTAGTCGATCGTACAGTGTCAATCGCGTGACTTGTTTTGAACTGTTTTCAATTTTTTTTCAATTTTCAAAAAAAAAAATGTCAAGTTCGACATAAAATATAAGTTTTAACATAAAATATAAGTTCTAACATAAATAGTGTTATAATATGTATACAGTCGTGAGCTCAACAACATATTATTAGATATTAGATAACAATGTCACCGAAACAGATATCTATAAGCTCCAATACAATATCGGAGAGTTATTTTTATTATAAATATTGCCAATATTTATTTGGGTTCGTAAATATATCTCTCCGTTGAATATAATACTAATAATATAATCCTTCCTACACTAGTCGGGAATTGTATAATCATATAATAATGGGTGTTTTTCAACCTCAACAACGAATTTTATACTGAATGCCTCCGTGGTAATCAAAATAATTTAAAAAAAAAATTGGCATGTAATCGCATACGATACGCACGATACTTCTGACATGCGACTAGCATTGTCGATCGCACGTGTCGTCAACAAATCGCGTTGTCAGTGGAACTCCATTCGGTTTGCTAGGAAATTGCGAGAGACAGAAATTGCGCCGCGTGTCTATCTCGCAACGCCTAGCCGCGTAATGTCTACAGATTTAGTATACCGTACACACATATTATTAATTGTACGCGAGACTTAGGCCCTCCGCACACTACGCGATTGACAAGCGACGCAATTGACCAACGATAAGTGCGATAAGTGCAATTCATGCGATTTGTGCGATTTGAGGTCCACCAACGCGAAACGATATTCAGTCGATCATACTGTGTCAATCGCGTCACTTGTTTTGATCTGTTTTCAATTTTTTTTCAATTTTCAAAAAAAAAAATGTCTAGTTCGAGCGATGAAGAAGATATTGTAATGTACTATTGGTACAAAAGGATGCAAACAAAAAAGAAAAGGAAATATTGGGTTCATCCTTATATTGCCTTGTCCACCAAATCTTTCCTGCAGTATTCGGGAATCGTATAATTATATAGAGGTGGGTGTTTTTCAACCTCACCAACGAATTTTATGTTGAACGCCTCCATGATACAAATGAAAATGTATGTGCAATCGCGTAGAACACGCACGATACGACTACCAGGCGACTAGCACTGTCGGTCGCGCGGGTCGCCAGTCGCTCGCGTCGCAATAGCGTCGTTATCAAATTGCAGTGTTAGTGGTTCCCCATTTACTTTGCTAGGATATCGCGCGTGGCAAAAATTGTGTCGCGTGTGAATCGCGTAGTGTGCGGAAGGCCTTAAGCGGCCCATACACGATACAATTAATCGTACAACAGATTGTACAACTTTGTTTGATACGATTTCACAAACGATTATCATAACGTGTATGGTATATTGTTGTATAACGTGTAGTACGATGAGATGAAGTTTGAACTTGCATAAAATCTATCGTACGACAAGTCTGAAATGCGACAAATCGTAACATGTGTGGACCTGCGTATAATAAGTTTGATCGATTTAACCATCATATGTTCTTTTTTAATCACCAAGCACGTGTGAACTATAACAGATAAGATTTGAAAACTGAATATATACGATGAGCTGAACAACTTATAGTACGATAAGTCGTATTAATGTGTGTCGGATATCGCGTACTGCAAATTGGTACAACTAGTACATACAACCGTTGTACAATCTGTTGTACGATTAATTGTATCGTGTATGGGCCGCTTTTCGCGATACTCGGGTCGGTGCGCGCGCACGTCGCCAACATTTGTTGCCCACGAGCGCGGTATTGTATTCTCGCGTCGGGACACACGATACGCGCGTATAAACGACGTAGTTATGGACGCGACACTATCGGGTAGAAACACCCGCGCTCGTCCGCCACCGTAATCATATAATATCGCCTATGACCTCGCACGGGGCGGCAGATGCTCCGACAACGGGACGCGCGCAATCCTGGCACCCCTCGCCTCTCACCTCATTCCTTCGGCGCGCAACACTGTGGCGCCCGCGTGCCCGTCCGCGTGTTGCGTACTCGGACGAAGTCCGAAAAAAATTGATGAACAAGTATAAAGTGATTCCCAACATTATTCCGACGCCGTCGGTGAAATATTCCGATGAAATATCAGAAAATAACTATTACTATAGCTAAAGTCTGTTGCGCAACGATGTGTCATTTATCGATGGTACTTTATGTTTACGCCATCGGAAAACTTCTTGACGTAATCTCTAAACTGTCTAAAGTTTAGTGGTCTTCAACGGAGGCGATATCGCCCCCAGTGGGCGGTGAAGGGTTACCGAGGGGCGATGAACTAGTTTTGGGCGGTAGGGGGGCGGTGAACTAGGTTTGGGTGGTAGGGGGGCGGCGAGGGTGTACACGCAAAAACGTTGTACATGGTGCGACCTAAAAATAATACATACTTGATAATCCATATAATAGCTATCTACCACTATAAAAAAATAATAGGTACTATGTTGAGCAATGCATAATAACTTATCTTTGATTTTTTTCCAATTTAATATCTTTATTATTTTGGCGATTATGCGTGCACATTATATTTTATTACACAGTCTTATCTTAAATTTTAGAATTCTCACATAGGGGGGCGTTAAAAAATTGATTGCTGCTCAAGGGGGCGGTAACTTAAGGAAGGTTGAGAAACACTTTAGACTCTAAACCATGGTTTCAAGTATGAATTTGCATTTATACGCTCAGATGTCGTCGTTTATACTATGTATAAGTGCTTGCGCGTGCGTATGTGTTTGAGAAAGAGGATGTGCATGCGTACGTTTTATTTAAAAACCCATACGTATCGACATTCAACGTTGGTATGGCGACCGATGGAGGGTTAGAAAAAAAATACATCTTTTGAAGAATATCCATTCTCGGAACGGCAGATGTTTCGACAATGCTACCCTGAGGCGCATACGCACTCGCAGTCACACCGCGGCACCTTTAATACCAGACATATTAAGCCGCATTCCATAGCCGTACGCACGTATACCCGACCGGGGACCCTCCTATTGTGATCACAAATATAAGAAGGTTTTAACACGTAGAATAATATTTTAAAATATTCCACATTTTAAATACAATCGTTATGTGCATCCTGTACACAATAAATACGAATTCCGTGCCCGATATGGAGGTTTATTTGTAGGTTTGCGTCAGCCGAGCTTTCTCGAAACAAAAATAACTTCATAATGATAGTGAATCCAATTTTTATGTTTAGGATTATATTTTTCTTATTCCTCTCAACAACCAGATAGTTAATTTTTTTCAATTACCTTAGGTAAATGGTACAACAATCCAGATGCCTAGGCACCTAACAATGTCTATATAATTTGAGTTTTCATTGCAAACTTGTGTCGTGTGGCCGATTTGCGCGGACTATTTACTCGCAGAAATTTTCTTAGTCGCATTGATCTAGTATGTTCGTTGCACTCGGCTATCCGCAGCGGCAACACAATATTATGACTGTCACTATATATACAGGATACGATACGAGATACATAACTCTAGTGTAGTAAAAATAGTGCGGTTAATTCAATGTCGGTCGGTTTTCAAAGAGCGGGTCTTTTCGCGACCACCTATCTCTCCATCGTGATCGGTCAGCCGTCCCGCCACTCCCGGGTCGGGTAAGGGGTAAAAGATTCGACCGAGTCTCGTTGTTCGTGCTCCACCGTGACGGTTGATAGAATACCAATATGTCCACTGCAATGCTCGGATTTTTATTTTTTTCATTTTTAGATTTCGGCATCGTGACCATTATATCTCGACAATTATTTTGGAAGATTCAATTAAATGTTAGTTTTCGGGAGGGGGCGATGACGGCTTCTTCTCTACAGACGGCTCTGAGCTGGACGGTTTACGTCTGTGCGTATTGGGTTTTATTGGGACAGGTACGATTCGCTGTTTTTTATACTGACTTATGCCATTTAGAAACGGTCGTTAGGCTATGAACACATGTATACATGAAGAAAGATATAAAATATTGATCGTCCCGGAATACTGTAATGTGCCTACACGTATACAAGTTTAATTGGAAACCAATTTTGTCGGACGGGAAAAAAAATTGAAAACACGACGTGGACTGTAGGTCTGGGTTGTTGGGACCGGGTGCGTAAAATATTATTACGCGCGCCCGGACACCGAATTAATTTTTACTGCTGTATATACCACCAACCAACTGTAGGTATGTGTAGTGAGGTAATAGCTCACTAGTAGTGGTTGGGTTCGCCGCGCAACGACTAGTGAGTTATGTGGTGGTCGTATGTGTATAAGTTTGTGTATATATGTTGTGTGTCTCGTGTGTATGGTGTATAGACTTAAAACTAAATTATAAAGGTAAAAATCATAAAGACAAATTGGTAACTATGTTGCTGTATTTTAATGATGCAAAAGAACAAAAAAAAACCTAATAGTTCACAGCAACACAAGAATACATATAATTATAAATAATAATAATAACCGGCCCTTCTGGCCCAACAACAATAACTAAAAATAACATATAAAATAATAAATAATAAAACAAAAACTCACAGTTTCGTGGAGTGTAGACTGGCCAGCCGTAACTCTAACTGTAAAAATGGTAAATACACGCAACACTAATCCTAATATAATTAATTAAATTGCGGCGATATGTGCACACAATATAATAACTTAATAACAATCAATAACTCGTGGCGATTAGCGCACACAACAAATACGAAATATATAAAATAAAAAACGCGTGCTCGTGACGATCAGCGACACGAAGCTACTAAATAATATTAAAAAAATCACTGAACGTGAAATAATAACAACAATATCACAATCAACTATGGCGATTTGCGCACATAAAAATAATAATAATAACAAAAATGACGGCGATTAGCGCACGTAAAAATTATAGTAAAATTCACAACGTTCTTGGACGGTTGTTGAGACGAGAGTACCTCATTTTCACACGAAAATGTTGACAACTCGAGAGAGAATAAATGACAATAATACACGTACACGGACTTTTCTGTTACATAATTCACGATAAGACTAATAACGATTAACAAATATTAAAATAAACTTAAAATAACGTGATATGTGTGCGTGTGTGTGTGTGACTTATCGGTGGTAACTTTAATTAGGCCGTTGACAAACCTTATTGTCACGACGGCGATCGCCTTCGTTTTAAATATTACGACGCCATGGAGCAAACAGGGTATTCGACAATATATTATATATATTATGTTCATGTTTTTACATTTTACGAAAGCGGTACATGTATTCATTTGTTATTTTATTCGAAATAATTCTACATGAATTTAGCTTGGAAATATTGCTTGGGGATATGTCGTCGCTGGAAAATGTCCACGGAGAAACGTCGCGCGAGAAAATGCCCGTGTAGTAATGTCCTGACACCTTATACTCGTGACCATAATGACTATTTCTATAAAACACAATATTATATTAAAATATGTCTGTTATAAACTTTACGTTGACAAAAGACGAAAGAACTTAAAATGAAAAATAATACTCGGGAATCAAGATTGTTAAATGTGTATGTTTATTCCTCTGGACCATTAACTTCGTGAATAAAATTGTGCTTTTTAGGATTAGATACGAAAGAGCACATTTTACTAAAATAGTTATTATTTACATAAATTATGAATATATATCACTATCGGAAAAAACCAATCGTGATATATATTTTTTTTTTTTTACATTTACTCCGGTCGAATTATTGACATCTTTATTTTAAATGAAGATGGTAGGTATATACATAACATATTATCACACAGTCGTATGCGGTATGCGGCTGACTATCCGTATATACATGTAATATAGATAGAAACGATTTCTACCTATCGTAAAATTTAAGAATTCGATATGTTTCTGCAGAAAAAAGTGCAAAACACTCGCTTCCTCTTTCCGTAGATTCGCGTGTGTGTAGTGATAAATTCGAGAGTTTATGTATAAGTACCTACTTACTTATGGTATGCTTAATTAATTTTTGGAAATTATGCTAATCGTCTTTAATGAGGGCGAAATATTAAAATTTAGTTACAATCAATAGTGGGAGATATTATTTTGATTAGCTCCGGGTGGAAGGGCGTGAGCATTTTATATTGTTTTTATAAATTACTAATTACTATTAAAATATTTAATAGTTAACTATATTATTATCACAAAATGACACAACGACTAAAACCTTGTATTTATATACCTTGTCATAAAATCATAGCTATTGACTGGTTTTATTAAAATCCGTTAAACAAAGACGAAATTTTTATCGTAATTTTGACGCACACATGTTTCGGAACAGTTAAGTGATAGCCGTAGAAGTACTGCAGTACGAGTATAACATTTCTGTACATATTTTCTATGCAGTCTTGTAAAAGATACTTTTTAAAAGTATTCAAATACAGATACAGATACTTGATTTCAAAAGTATTTAAATTACGTATTTGAATACTTGATAAAAAAAGTATTCGAGAACGAATGAATACAGTTACTTCAAAAAAGTATTCATCGATACTTTCAAATACTTATAAAAATTTCATTATGTATTTTGTTTACCGTAAAATCATAAATAAAATTAAAAGCATTTGAAAAATATATTCATATACGACATCAATTATGTAGAGGCGGTGACAAAGAACCATCGAAATAAATAACTATATATTTATGATATATAGTATAGTTTATTTATTTATTAAAATTAAAAGCATTTGAAAAATATATTCATATACGACATCAATTATGTAGAGGAGGTGACAAAGAACCATCGAAATAAATAACTATATATTTATGATATAGTATAGTTTATTTATTTTGATGCAAAGATCATAGGTAACGCTACTAACACTTTAAACTAATTTACACATCCTGAAAATGGTTGATGAATTCTATTAATATAAATTTACCAATTAATTTATTATTAATGTTATATTATGTAATAGGATTAAAAAAAGTATTTGATTTAAAATAAATGTACTCTGGTAGAGTCTTTAAAATACTAAGTCTAAGTATTTTTTCCAGAAGCATTTAAAATACGTATGAGAGTACTTAAAAAGTATTTGAATACTTTCATTTAAATAGTTTAACTCAAGTACTTTACAAGACTGCTTCTATGAGATGTGTTTTATCATGCAATTTTAATTTTTTTATTTTTATTTTATTTATTTATTTACGCCAATCGGCTTTTGCATATAACAATTATAAATATTACTGTGACAATAGTGAAATAATAACAAAGAGTTTTTTTTTTTTTTACTTTTAAGGCCAAAGATCAAAATTGTTTTCATTTGATAAGCGCATGGCTCTAAATCTAATAATGTATATATTATATATATATATATATATATATATATAAATCAATATGGTACATAGTAGAAATGCCCAGCAAGTTGCCGAGAAATACTAGGTGGAAGTGTGGAACTGAAAAGTTCTAGTAGTCGGCCAGCGCCAGAGTTGTAACACACGCATTGTAACAATATTCGAGTACTTCGTAACAGGTACGGTTTTTATAAATTCAAGTTTAAAAAGTTTAATTTCTACGTCACATTCGATTAGCTGAAATATGCATAGGAATGCGAAAACCGATTTGAACGTGAACACTTATTCGAGTGTTTTATGATAGAAGAACCTAATGCACAGCTACACTAGCAACGATACACACTATACGTGATTATCTATTCGTGTTGATTATACCCGAAACATTCATCAACATAAAGCCGAGTTTCCTCTACTGTTGTACCTATACCGTACAGCGTCTCACTGCCGCGCCGGTAGAAAACTGGGCGATATTTTTCACTCGCCGTGTCATGTACTTTATTATTTTTGTTCAATGCGTGTTAGCGAAGGTTGTCGGTAAATAAAACAGATTTATAAACGAGTATACAGGTACGAGCTACAGTGACCGTAGTCGGTACTTATCGTATACCAGTAGTGAGAAACTCGGGTCACATTCGCCTAATCCGGTCGTAATAATATCTAGTAGAAGAAGTCGATCGGAAAGGGAGGATAACGTTCATCATACCGTTCAGCTGAACGTCGGTTACGCTAGAAACGTACAAAATTAGAGAAAACGCCCGAGACGTGAATTTTACGTGTTGAACATGTAGTGCATGCGTTTCACGAGCAACAATTCAACAAATCCGTTCGAGTACGATAAGACAATGATTTAATCTATCATGAATTTGGTCCAAGTGCCGTCAACGACATAGGTATGCCAATACATTGGGGCGTGCAGTGCCATCGCTCTCGTACGCGGCAGATGGTAGGATAACACAAATAATAACACGGACACTACGATTTTCGAACGCAATGGTCGTGAACTCGTGATTACGCGTCTTTATCACGTCTTATCAGCTGCCCGGCCGTAATCAACAGGCCCGCAGATGATACGGACCTTGTTGCTGTGCTTGCCGCGGAATATCATTGTAATCGTATTGTTGTGTTGTTCTGTCGGTTTTATTCCGTTGACAACACGTAACGTAAAGAGTTCGCGTTTCCGGAGAACTGGATTGGTTTTGGGTTTCGGACGTAAATAAATAAAGATCGCTCGGAAGTATTTATTAATATGAGTCGTAAATAATTAAAGTACATCTACGCGTATGTTATTTGACAGTATAAACGACTGACTCAGTCAACATCAACATGGTCGTCGTCCGTCTTATAATAATATGTGCTTACCCTGCATTAAATCCCCACATGTACAATATTATACTTACAGTACTACTACTAATAATATTCATAATAATAATAATATGTACTATGAACTAGGGGTTCGTAACAGTATCACCGTGTGATAATATTGGAACGGACGTCTTCGACGACAGGACGGATAAAACGCGAAACCACGTCGTTCTACAGTCGCCGCTGGTTGGGTCCAACCACAAGTGCCGGCCGCCACCACCGGTGCGCTGCGTTCGCGCCCGTCGACAACGCCGTCGCCGCACACGGTACCGTCCGTCTTTCGCCGCAACGCCGTCCTCGTCGCTGGTTGTCCGCTCTTCTCGTTCTCTTCCGCTCTTCTCGTTCTCTTCCGCTCTTCTCGTTCTCGTCCGCTCTTCTCGTTCTCGTCCGCTCTCCTCGTTCTCGTCCGCTCTTCTCGTTCTCGTCCGCTCTCCTCTTTCTCGTCCGCTCTTCTCGTTCTCGTCCGCTCTCCTCTTTCTCGTCCGCTCTTCTCGTTCTCGTCCGCGTTCAACGTTTCCCGCTCTTTTCGATACTCCACCGCCGACGGACGCGCGGACTCCCGCGTCGACCACACCGCGACCCGGCCGCATCGGCTTTCAACGCGGTCCGCTTCGAACGTTTTCCCCGTGCGGTCGCCGCCCTGTCGCGCGCTGTTACTTTTTTTTCCGCGTCTCACGTTTGTACCAGCCGCCGCCGCCGCCGCCGACGGACCGCTCGACATCGCGATGGCCGAACCCAGCGGCGTCCGGAAGAACGACAGGGAGTGCATGTCTTGCCGGATGATCGGCACCGTGACGTTCGCGATGGTCGGCGCGTTCTTCTTCGGTTACTGCAAACACGTGAAACCCGTGTACTACGCCGGCACTCCGAGTAAGTCCACTGTCTCAACACTGTTGCAACATCTTATCACGATATTATCGTGCAATTGTATGTACATACCTAAACATCTCGACCCACGGAGAATCGTGTTGGTGATCGTTTAATATTCAAATAGCGTTTTCTTACACAACCATCAATTAAACACATCTCAAACTCTTCGTAATAGACAATGGTCATCGCCCATAGGCGTAGATATATTGTGATCTTTACGATATCCACATTGGCACCCGATAAAACTATTTATTTGCGTTGACCGTCACTTCTTTAATTTACATACCCCTATGTTCGGTGAGAATAACATTATTCTTTAGGCAATATTAATTAAATTTAAGTTCTCTTTTAAGAATTGTCAATATTCAACAATTTTCCAAATCTACACAAAGAATTTGCTTTTTTTAGCCATATTCTTACTGCCTTACTGGCTTCACAAAAAGTATTTAAAATGCCATTAACAAAGTTAAACTATGGCCGTTTAATTAAGTTCACTTAATTCCAAGCTCTTACTTATCTAAATAAATACTAAGGAAACCAATTCTTCCTTATTCATTGTAAACATTTTTAGTGGTTAAAATAAAAGGTTATTGAATGTGACAAAAATTAATCAATGTAATGTTAAAAAACAATACGTAACATTCTAATTACATATGAGTAGGGAACGGATTTGAATGCAAATTGCATTTTTTTCTGAATGTCCGAAAATATTGGTTTCCAAGCAAAAAGTTCATTTCATACATCAAGGAATTAAAAAATATAACTTTTATTTTGCATTTTTTTGCATTTTTTGCATTTTTAAGACTTTATTACATTTTTAGAGCATTTTTTGACATTTTTAGTGCATTTTTATTGTTTTTAATTCATTTTTTCAACATCTTTTCAACATTCATACTAAAAAAAATAAAAATACCTAAATATGTTTTATATTACGAAATTACCAAATTATTGTTGACACATGTAGACACAAAATATATACATACAAGTTACAACAGATTATTACCCGAATTAAGGTAAAGATAAGATAAGCTATTTATCTAAATTGTACAGAAGATAATTGAGAGTTAATTTATTAAAGTTTTATTGTATTTAAATATTTTTTATCAGATTTTTCATAGTAATGTGTTTTTTTTATAAGTTTCAAATTAAAAATTGTGTTTTTATTACATTTTTAAAGTTTTTTAGGGCATTTTATTAGTGCATTTTTTGATGTTAAAGCATTTTTTCAAGGCATTAAATCGTATTTTTTTAAGGCATTTTTCTTGTTTTTTAGAGCATTTAAATCCGTTCCCTACATATGAGTATCTACTTTATAAAAACATCTTTATTCATCTTTATCACTGCATTGTGTTTTCAATATGTCTAAGTGTGCATGCATGTTCCTATTTTGGATTATGTACTGCAGACTCTGGTCTTTTTTAGTGCTCGTTGTAATCACCAAATAACACAAATTTTTTTTACAGGTATGATATATTTGGCTATTGCAAGAGCATTTGATTTGCAGCCATTCAGTGATCATCCACGTACATAATATATGTAAACAATATTGATAAGTCATTAAGGTAATAGTATTAATTCCCTAACTTGTTATTTTGGTTAGATTTAATAAAATATTTTATTCATAGGCATCTGGTCTGTACAAAGTGATTGTATCAAGGTTTTCCTGATATGATTCACTTTTTATAAGTCTTACTAAGACTGTCTTAGTGTCATCATTCCCAGTAAGCAATTTCTCTTGTGACAGCAAGGTCCAGTTTTTAGGCTCTCGCCTGATTCGATCGACGCACTTTACCTTAGCTCGTGGAGCTACTCAAGTTTTATAGGAAAGAGGTATATTTGACTGGAAGTCGAAGCTTCTTATGGTTATTTTAAAATTATTTGTGTTATGAATTTCACTTTGATATGTTCTCACCAATACTGAGAGCATGCAACATACTATCAATTTCTATATTTTTTCTTTCTTCCTCTGTATCTGCTGCTAATAATTTATTATAAAAAAAATCACACTGTTTGAATGTATCTGAACGTGGATAGCCGAAACGTTATTTAAATCCGATCGCAATACATTGTTATAGATACGTTGACTAGTATTTATATTAGGATATTTATTTTTAAAAGATCGATAAATTTTACATACATTTAAGTTTTTTTTTTTACATGTTTGAATCGATGGCTAGGGGTGGCACTAGAATTTCATTTCACTCCTTAGCCACCATCGTTTATAAGATATCAATTAACATTACAATTAAATGATCTTTACAATTATTTGTTTAACAGCTTTTGGAAGGCCTCTAACCATCCTGAGTTGGACTTCAGCCCACAAAGCTATTCTTAACTAAGTTTGATTAATAGGTTTTTATTTCCGTCCCTTTCTTCTTTGGAAGTCGATGCTTCCAATAGTTATTTTAAAATTATTTATGTTATAAAATTCACTTTGATATGTTCTCATCAATACTGAGAACATCGGTTAAAATAATATCAATATCAAAATGTATTTCTCGTCAATATGATATCATTACTTTATCTCTGACTCGTGCTCTAATTGTGAGATTAATTTTGATATTTAATTTGTCTGCCTCATAGTTTCTTTTCTTAGAATCCGAACCTTTCTTCCATAAATCCTTGCCTTACAATACTTACTTTTACTTCTTATAGATCATTGAGAATCATCCTGAAATAGTTCTCAAATGGTATTTCTTACTCGATATTACTTGTTTGAAAATTATTTGATCTATTAATTAAACTTTAATAACGGTATACATAACGACAAGGACAGTCACTAAATTTGTACAACTTTTTTGTTGTTGCTATTTCTCTTTTGTTTAACTTATCTTCTTCCTCAATTTTTTTATTTTATTAAAGAGGGGAAATGCAAAATTAATTTTTTCCTAGGTGTTCCTTGATATACGTCACTTAAAATTATAGATTACTGATGTGACAACTATTTTTTGGGGAAAATTATACTAAAAAAAAAAAGGTAACACCTGTCATAAATAATTTTGCATGTAGCGAAATAACAAATATAGTTGCTTAAGTAATGATATTTAAAGAAATATTTTATTACATTAATATAAATTGACCTTTCTTTTAATCTGTCTCATTGTACATTAAGAAGCTTATTTTTACAGTACTGACAAAATGTATGCATAAATTGTACGACCATATTTACTTCTTAAACAAGTCAGTTACTCATGGTTTATAGGAAAGTGGTATCTGTGACTGGAAGTCGAAGCTTCTTATGGTTATTTTAAAATTATTTGTGTTATGAATTTCACTTTGATATGTTCTCACCAATACTGAGAGCATGCAACATACTATCAATTTCTATATTTTTTCTTTCTTCCTCTGTATCAGCTGCTAATAATTTATTATAAAAAAAATCACACTGTTTGAATGTATCTGAACGTGGATAGCCGAAACGTAATTTAAATCCGATCGCAATAAATTGTTATATATACGTTGACTAGTATTTATATCAGTATATTTATTTTAAAAGATCGATTAATTTTACATACATTTAAGTTTTTTTTTTACATGTTTGAAATCGATGGCTAGGGGTGGCACTAGAATTTCATTTCATCCCCTAGCCACCATCGTTTATAAGATATCAATTAACATTACAATTAAATGATCTTTACAATTATTTGTTTAACAGCTTTTGGAAGGCCTCTAACCATCCTGAGTTGGACTTCAGCCCACAAAGCTATTCTTTACTAAGTTTGATTAATAGGTTTTTATCTCCGTCCCTCCTCTTTGGAAGTCGATGCTTCCAATAGTTATTTTAAAATTATTTATGTTATAAAATTCACTTTGATATGTTCTCATCAATACTGAGAGCATCGGTTAAAATAATATCAATATCAAAATGTATTTCTCGTCAATATGATATCATTACTGAAAGAGGTTATATTTGACTGGAAGTCGAAGCTTCTTATGGTTATTTTAAAATTATTTGTGTTATGAATTTCACTTTGATATGTTCTCACCAATACTGAGAGCATGCAACATACTATCAATTTCTATATTTTTTCTTTCTTCCTCTGTATCTGCTGCTAATAATTTATTATAAAAAAAATCACACTGTTTGAATGTATCTGAACGTGGATAGCCGAAACGTAATTTAAATCCGATCGCAATTCATTGTTATAGATACGTTGACTAGTATTTATATTAGGATATTTATTTTTAAAAGATCGATAAATTTTACATACATTTAAGTCTTTTTTTTTTACATGTTTGAATCGATGGCTTGGGGTGGCACTAGAATTTCATTTCACCCCTCAGCCACCATCGTTTATAAGATATCAATTAACATTACAATTAAATGATCTTTACAATTATTTATTTAACAGCTTTTGGAAGGCCTCTAACCATCCTGAGTTGGACTTCAGCCCACAAAGCTATTCTTTACTAAGTTTGATTAATAGAATCCGGACCTTTCTTTCATAAATCCTTGCCTTACAATACTTACTTTAACTTCTTATAGATCATTGAGAATCATCCTGAAATAGTTCTCAAATGGTATTTCTTACTCGATATTACTTGTTTGAAAATTATTTGATCTATTAATTTAACTTTAATTACGGTATACATAACGACAAGGACAGTCACTAAATTTGTACAACTTTTTTGTTGTTGCTATTTCTCTTTTGTTTAACTTATCTTCTTCCTCAATTTTTTTATTTTATTAAAGAGGGGAAATGCAAAATTAATTTTTTCCTAGGTGTTCCTTGATATACGTCACTTAAAAGTATAGATTACTGATGTGACAACTATTTTTTGGGGAAAATTATACTAAAAAAAAAAAGGTAACACCTGTCATAAATAATTTTGCATGTAGCGAAATAACAAATATAGTTGCTTAAGTAATGATATACAAAGAAATATTTTATTACATTAATATAAATTGACCTTTCTTTTAATCTGTCTCATTGTACATTAAGAAGCTTATTTTTACAGTACTGACAAAATGTATGCATAAATTGTACGACCATATTTACTTCTTAAACAAGTCAGTTACTCATGGTTTATAGGAAAGTGGTATCTGTGACTGGAAGTCGAAGCTTCTTATGGTTATTTTAAAATTATTTGTGTTATGAATTTCACTTTGATATGTTCTCACCAATACTGAGAGCATGCAACATACTATCAATTTCTATATTTTTTCTTTCTTCCTCTGTATCTGCTGCTAATAATTTATTATAAAAAAAATCACACTGTTTGAATGTATCTGAACGTGGATAGCCGAAACGTAATTTAAATCCGATCGCAATTCATTGTTATAGATACGTTGACTAGTATTTATATTAGGATATTTATTTTTAAATGATCGATAAATTTTACATACATTTAAGTCTTTTTTTTTTACATATTTGAATCGATGGCTTGGGGTGGCACTAGAATTTCATTTCACCCCTCAGCCACCATCGTTTATAAGATATCAATTAACATTACAATTAAATGATCTTTACAATTATTTATTTAACAGCTTTTGGAAGGCCTCTAACCATCCTGAGTTGGACTTCAGCCCACAAAGCTATTCTTTACTAAGTTTGATTAATAGAATCCGGACCTTTCTTTCATAAATCCTTGCCTTACAATACTTACTTTAACTTCTTATAGATCATTGAGAATCATCCTGAAATAGTTCTCAAATGGTATTTCTTACTCGATATTACTTGTTTGAAAATTATTTGATCTATTAATTTAACTTTAATAACGGTATACATAACGACAAGGACAGTCACTAAATTTGTACAACTTTTTTGTTGTTGCTATTTCTCTTTTGTTTAACTTATCTTCTTCCTCAATTTTTTTATTTTATTAAAGAGGGGAAATGCAAAATTAATTTTTTCCTAGGTGTTCCTTGATATACGTCACTTAAAAGTATAGATTACTGATGTGACAACTATTTTTTGGGGAAAATTATACTAAAAAAAAAAAGGTAACACCTGTCATAAATAATTTTGCATGTAGCGAAATAACAAATATAGTTGCTAAGTAATGATATACAAAGAAATATTTTATTACATTAATATAAATTGACCTTTCTTTTAATCTGTCTCATTGTACATTAAGAAGCTTATTTTTACAGTACTGACAAAATGTATGCATAAATTGTACGACCATATTTACTTTTTAAACAAGTCAGTTACTCATGGTTTATAGGAAAGTGGTATCTGTGACTGGAAGTCGAAGCTTCTTATGGTTATTTTAAAATTATTTGTGTTATGAATTTCACTTTGATCTGTTCTCACCAATACTGAGAGCATGCAACATACTATCAATTTCTATATTTTTTCTTTCTTCCTCTGTATCTGCTTCTAATAATTTATTATAAAAAAAATCACACTGTTTGAATGTATCTGAACGTGGATAGCCGAAACGTAATTTAAATCCGATCGCAATTCATTGTTATAGATACGTTGACTAGTATTTATATTAGGATATTTATTTTTAAAAGATCGATAAATTTTACATACATTTAAGTCTCTTTTTTTTAACATGTTTGAATCGATGGCTTGGGGTGGCACTAGAATTTCATTTCACCCCTCAGCCACCATCGTTTATAAGATATCAATTAACATTACAATTAAATGATCTTTACAATTATTTATTTAACAGCTTTTGGAAGGCCTCTAACCATCCTGAGTTGGACTTCAGCCCACAAAGCTATTCTTTACTAAGTTTGATTAATAGAATCCGGACCTTTCTTTCATAAATCCTTGCCTTACAATACTTACTTTTACTTCTTATAGAAATTGAGAATCATCCTGAAATAGTTCTCAAATGGTATTTCTTACTCGATATTACTTGTTTGAAAATTATTTGATCTATTAATTTAACTTTAATAACGGTATACATAACGACAAGGACAGTCACTAAATTTGTACAACTTTTTTGTTGTTGCTATTTCTCTTTTGTTTAACTTATCTTCTTCCTCAATTTTTTTATTTTATTAAAGAGGGGAAATGCAAAATGAATTTTTTCCTAGGTGTTCCTTGATATACGTCACTTAAAAGTATAGATTACTGATGTGACAACTATTTTTTGGGGAAAATTATACTAAAAAAAAAAAGGTAACACCTGTCATAAATAATTTTGCATGTAGCGAAATAACAAATATAGTTGCTTAAGTAATGATATACAAAGAAATATTTTATTACATTAATATAAATTGACCTTTCTTTTAATCTGTCTCATTGTACATTAAGAAGCTTATTTTTACAGTACTGACAAAATGTATGCATAAATTGTACGACCATATTTACTTCTTAAACAAGTCAGTTACTCATGGTTTATAGGAAAGTGGTATCTGTGACTGGAAGTCGAAGCTTCTTATGGTTATTTTAAAATTATTTGTGTTATGAATTTCACTTTGATATGTTCTCACCAATACTGAGAGCATGCAACATACTATCAATTTCTATATTTTTTCTTTCTTCCTCTGTATCTGCTGCTAATAATTTATTATAAAAAAAATCACACTGTTTGAATGTATCTGAACGTGGATAGCCGAAACGTAATTTAAATCCGATCGCAATTCATTGTTATAGATACGTTGACTAGTATTTATATTAGGATATTTATTTTTAAATGATCGATAAATTTTACATACATTTAAGTCTTTTTTTTTTACATATTTGAATCGATGGCTTGGGGTGGCACTAGAATTTCATTTCACCCCTCAGCCACCATCGTTTATAAGATATCAATTAACATTACAATTAAATGATCTTTACAATTATTTATTTAACAGCTTTTGGAAGGCCTCTAACCATCCTGAGTTGGACTTCAGCCCACAAAGCTATTCTTTACTAAGTTTGATTAATAGAATCCGGACCTTTCTTTCATAAATCCTTGCCTTACAATACTTACTTTTACTTCTTATAGATCATTGAGAATCATCCTGAAATAGTTCTCAAATGGTATTTCTTACTCGATATTACTTGTTTGAAAATTATTTGATCTATTAATTTAACTTTAATAACGGTATACATAACGACAAGGACAGTCACTAAATTTGTACAACTTTTTTGTTGTTGCTATTTCTCTTTTGTTTAACTTATCTTCTTCCTCAATTTTTTTATTTTATTAAAGAGGGGAAATGCAAAATGAATTTTTTCCTAGGTGTTCCTTGATATACGTCACTTAAAAGTATAGATTACTGATGTGACAACTATTTTTTGGGGAAAATTATACTAAAAAAAAAAAGGTAACACCTGTCATAAATAATTTTGCATGTAGCGAAATAACAAATATAGTTGCTTAAGTAATGATATACAAAGAAATATTTTATTACATTAATATAAATTGACCTTTCTTTTAATCTGTCTCATTGTACATTAAGAAGCTTATTTTTACAGTACTGACAAAATGTATGCATAAATTGTACGACCATATTTAATTCTTAAACAAGTCAGTTACTCATGGTTTATAGGAAAGTGGTATCTGTGACTGGAAGTCGAAGCTTCTTATGGTTATTTTAAAATTATTTGTGTTATGAATTTCACTTTGATCTGTTCTCACCAATACTGAGAGCATGCAACATACTATCAATTTCTATATTTTTTCTTTCTTCCTCTGTATCTGCTTCTAATAATTTATTATAAAAAAAATCACACTGTTTGAATGTATCTGAACGTGGATAGCCGAAACGTAATTTAAATCCGATCGCAATTCATTGTTATAGATACGTTGACTAGTATTTATATTAGGATATTTATTTTTAAAAGATCGATAAATTTTACATACATTTAAGTCTTTTTTTTTTTACATGTTTGAATCGATGGCTTGGGGTGGCACTAGAATTTCATTTCACCCCTCAGCCACCATCGTTTATAAGATATCAATTAACATTACAATTAAATGATCTTTACAATTATTTATTTAACAGCTTTTGGAAGGCCTCTAACCATCCTGAGTTGGACTTCAGCCCACAAAGCTATTCTTTACTAAGTTTGATTAATAGAATCCGGACCTTTCTTTCATAAATCCTTGCCTTACAATACTTACTTTTACTTCTTATAGATCATTGAGAATCATCCTGAAATAGTTCTCAAATGGTATTTCTTACTCGATATTACTTGTTTGAAAATTATTTGATCTATTAATTTAACTTTAATAACGGTATACATAACGACAAGGACAGTCACTAAATTTGTACAACTTTTTTGTTGTTGCTATTTCTCTTTTGTTTAACTTATCTTCTTCCTCAATTTTTTTATTTTATTAAAGAGGGGAAATGCAAAATGAATTTTTTCCTAGGTGTTCCTTGATATACGTCACTTAAAAGTATAGATTACTGATGTGACAACTATTTTTTGGGGAAAATTATACTAAAAAAAAAAAGGTAACACCTGTCATAAATAATTTTGCATGTAGCGAAATAACAAATATAGTTGCTTAAGTAATGATATACAAAGAAATATTTTATTACATTAATATGAATTGACCTTTCTTTTAATCTGTCTCATTGTACATTAAGAAGCTTATTTTTACAGTACTGACAAAATGTATGCATAAATTGTACGACCATATTTACTTCTTAAACAAGTCAGTTACTCATGGTTTATAGGAAAGTGGTATCTGTGACTGGAAGTCGAAGCTTCTTATGGTTATTTTAAAATTATTTGTGTTATGAATTTCACTTTGATCTGTTCTCACCAATACTGAGAGCATGCAACATACTATCAATTTCTATATTTTTTCTTTCTTCCTCTGTATCTGCTGCTAATAATTTATTATAAAAAAAATCACACTGTTTGAATGTATCTGAACGTGGATAGCCGAAACGTAATTTAAAACCGATCGCAATTCATTGTTATAGATACGTTGACTAGTATTTATATTAGGATATTTATTTTTAAAAGATCGATAAATTTTACATACATTTAAGTCTTTTTTTTTTTACATGTTTGAATCGATGGCTTGGGGTGGCACTAGAATTTCATTTCACCCCTCAGCCACCATCTTTTATAAGATATCAATTAACATTACAATTAAATGATCTTTACAATTATTTATTTAACAGCTTTTGGAAGGCCTCTAACCATCCTGAGTTGGACTTCAGCCCACAAAGCTATTCTTTACTAAGTTTGATTAATAGAATCCGGACCTTTCTTTCATAAATCCTTGCCTTACAATACTTACTTTTACTTCTTATAGATCATTGAGAATCATCCTGAAATAGTTCTCAAATGGTATTTCTTACTCGATATTACTTGTTTGAAAATTATTTGATCTATTAATTTAACTTTAATAACGGTATACATAACGACAAGGACAGTCACTAAATTTGTACAACTTTTTTGTTGTTGCTATTTCTCTTTTGTTTAACTTATCTTCTTCCTCAATTTTTTTATTTTATTAAAGAGGGGAAATGCAAAATGAATTTTTTCCTAGGTGTTCCTTGATATACGTCACTTAAAAGTATAGATTACTGATGTGACAACTATTTTTTGGGGAAAATTATACTAAAAAAAAAAAGGTAACACCTGTCATAAATAATTTTGCATGTAGCGAAATAACAAATATAGTTGCTTAAGTAATGATATACAAAGAAATATTTTATTACATTAATATAAATTGACCTTTCTTTTAATCTGTCTCATTGTACATTAAGAAGCTTATTTTTACAGTACTGACAAAATGTATGCATAAATTGTACGACCATATTTACTTTTTAAACAAGTCAGTTACTCATGGTTTATAGGAAAGTGGTATCTGTGACTGGAAGTCGAAGCTTCTTATGGTTATTTTAAAATTATTTGTGTTATGAATTTCACTTTGATCTGTTCTCACCAATACTGAGAGCATGCAACATACTATCAATTTCTATATTTTTTCTTTCTTCCTCTGTATCTGCTGCTAATAATTTATTATAAAAAAAATCACACTGTTTGAATGTATCTGAACGTGGATAGCCGAAACGTAATTTAAATCCGATCGCAATTCATTGTTATAGATACGTTGACTAGTATTTATATTAGGATATTTATTTTTAAAAGATCGTTAAATTTTACATACATTTAAGTCTTTTTTTTTTTACATGTTTGAATCGATGGCTTGGGGTGGCACTAGAATTTCATTTCACCCCTCAGCCACCATCGTTTATAAGATATCAATTAACATTACAATTAAATGATCTTTACAATTATTTATTTAACAGCTTTTGGAAGGCCTCTAACCATCCTGAGTTGGACTTCAGCCCAAAAAGCTATTCTTTACTAAGTTTGATTAATAGAATCCGGACCTTTCTTTCATAAATCCTTGCCTTACAATACTTACTTTTACTTCTTATAGATCATTGAGAATCATCCTGAAATAGTTCTCAAATGGTATTTCTTACTCGATATTACTTGTTTGAAAATTATTTGATCTATTAATTTAACTTTAATAACGGTATACATAACGACAAGGACAGTCACTAAATTTGTACAACTTTTTTGTTGTTGCTATTTCTCTTTTGTTTAACTTATCTTCTTCCTCAAATTTTTTATTTTATTAAAGAGGGGAAATGCAAAATGAATTTTTTCCTAGGTGTTCCTTGATATACGTCACTTAAAAGTATAGATTACTGATGTGACAACTATTTTTTGGGGAAAATTATACTAAAAAAAAAAAGGTAACACCTGTCATAAATAATTTTGCATGTAGCGAAATAACAAATATAGTTGCTTAAGTAATGATATACAAAGAAATATTTTATTACATTAATATAAATTGACCTTTCTTTTAATCTGTCTCATTGTACATTAAGAAGCTTATTTTTACAGTACTGACAAAATGTATGCATAAATTGTACGACCATATTTACTTCTTAAACAAGTCAGTTACTCATGGTTTATAGGAAAGTGGTATCTGTGACTGGAAGTCGAAGCTTCTTATGGTTATTTTAAAATTATTTGTGTTATGAATTTCACTTTGATATGTTCTCACCAATACTGAGAGCATGCAACATACTATCAATTTCTATATTTTTTCTTTCTTCCTCTGTATCTGCTGCTAATAATTTATTATAAAAAAAATCACACTGTTTGAATGTATCTGAACGTGGATAGCCGAAACGTAATTTAAATCCGATCGCAATTCATTGTTATAGATACGTTGACTAGTATTTATATTAGGATATTTATTTTTAAAAGATCGATAAATTTTACATACATTTAAGTCTTTTTTTTTTACATGTTTGAATCGATGGCTTGGGGTGGCACTAGAATTTCATTTCACCCCTCAGCCACCATCGTTTATAAGATATCAATTAACATTACAATTAAATGATCTTTACAATTATTTATTTAACAGCTTTTGGAAGGCCTCTAACCATCCTGAGTTGGACTTCAGCCCACAAAGCTATTCTTTACTAAGTTTGATTAATAGAATCCGGACCTTTCTTTCATAAATCCTTGCCTTACAATACTTACTTTTACTTCTTATAGATCATTGAGAATCATCCTGAAATAGTTCTCAAATGGTATTTCTTACTCGATATTACTTGTTTGAAAATTATTTGATCTATTAATTTAACTTTAATAACGGTATACATAACGACAAGGACAGTCACTAAATTTGTACAACTTTTTTGTTGTTGCTATTTCTCTTTTGTTTAACTTATCTTCTTCCTCAATTTTTTTATTTTATTAAAGAGGGGAAATGCAAAATTAATTTTTTCCTAGGTGTTCCTTGATATACGTCACTTAAAAGTATAGATTACTGATGTGACAACTATTTTTTGGGGAAAATTATACTAAAAAAAAAAAGGTTACACCTGTCATAAATAATTTTGCATGTAGCGAAATAACAAATATAGTTGCTTAAGTAATGATATACAAAGAAATATTTTATTACATTAATATAAATTGACCTTTCTTTTAATCTGTCTCATTGTACATTAAGAAGCTTATTTTTACAGTACTGACAAAATGTATGCATAAATTGTACGACCATATTTACTTCTTAAACAAGTCAGTTACTCATGGTTTATAGGAAAGTGGTATCTGTGACTGGAAGTCGAAGCTTCTTATGGTTATTTTAAAATTATTTGTGTTATGAATTTCACTTTGATATGTTCTCACCAATACTGAGAGCATGCAACATACTATCAATTTCTATATTTTTTCTTTCTTCCTCTGTATCTGCTGCTAATAATTTATTATAAAAAAAATCACACTGTTTGAATGTATCTGAACGTGGATAGCCGAAACGTAATTTAAATCCGATCGCAATTCATTGTTATAGATACGTTGACTAGTATTTATATTAGGATATTTATTTTTAAAAGATCGATAAATTTTACATACATTTAAGTCTTTTTTTTTTACATGTTTGAATCGATGGCTTGGGGTGGCACTAGAATTTCATTTCACCCCTCAGCCACCATCGTTTATAAGATATCAATTAACATTACAATTAAATGATCTTTACAATTATTTATTTAACAGCTTTTGGAAGGCCTCTAACCATCCTGAGTTGGACTTCAGCCCACAAAGCTATTCTTAACTAAGTTTGATTAATAGGTTTTTATCTCCGTCCCTCCTCTTTGGAAGTCGATGCTTCCAATAGTTATTTTAAAATTATTTATGTTATGAAATTCACTTTGATATGTTCTCATCAATACTGAGAACATCGGTTAAAATAAAATCAATATCAAAATGTATTTCTCGTCAATATGATATCATTACTTTATCTCTGACTCGTGCTCTAATTGTGAGATTAATTTTGATATTTAATTTGTCTGCCTCATAGTTTCTTTTCTTAGAATCCGAACCTTTCTTCCATAAATCCTTGCCTTACAATACTTACTTTTACTTCTTATAGATCATTGAGAATCATCCTGAAATAGTTCTCATATGGTATTTCTTACTCGATATTACTTGTTTGAAAATTATTTGATCTATTAATTTAACTTTAATAACGGTATACATAACGACAAGGACAGTCACTAAATTTGTACAACTTTTTTGTTGTTGCTATTTCTCTTTTGTTTAACTTATCTTCTTCCTCAATTTTTTTATTTTATTGAAGAGGGGAAATGCAAAATTCATTTTTTCCTAGGTTTTAAATTACAATGGGCACTGAAGGGTTAAACATCGTAGAATTTCGAAGTTTTCTTGAAAAATATAAATAACATGACATACCAAATGAGTCCCAAATGAATCTATTAATTTAACTTTAATAACGGTATACATAACGACAAGGACAGTCACTAAATTTGTACAACTTTTTTGTTGTTGCTATTTCTCTTTTGTTTAACTTATCTTCTTCCTCAATTTTTTTATTTTATTAAAGAGGGGAAATGCAAAATGAATTTTTTCCTAGGTGTTCCTTGATATACGTCACTTAAAAGTATAGATTACTGATGTGACAACTATTTTTTGGGGAAAATTATACTAAAAAAAAAAAGGTAACACCTGTCATAAATAATTTTGCATGTAGCGAAATAACAAATATAGTTGCTTAAGTAATGATATACAAAGAAATATTTTATTACATTAATATAAATTGACCTTTCTTTTAATCTGTCTCATTGTACATTAAGAAGCTTATTTTTACAGTACTGACAAAATGTATGCATAAATTGTACGACCATATTTACTTCTTAAACAAGTCAGTTACTCATGGTTTATAGGAAAGTGGTATCTGTGACTGGAAGTCGAAGCTTCTTATGGTTATTTTAAAATTATTTGTGTTATGAATTTCACTTTGATCTGTTCTCACCAATACTGAGAGCATGCAACATACTATCAATTTCTATATTTTTTCTTTCTTCCTCTGTATCTGCTGCTAATAATTTATTATAAAAAAAATCACACTGTTTGAATGTATCTGAACGTGGATAGCCGAAACGTAATTTAAATCCGATCGCAATTCATTGTTATAGATACGTTGACTAGTATTTATATTAGGATATTTATTTTTAAAAGATCGATAAATTTTACATACATTTAAGTCTTTTTTTTTTTACATGTTTGAATCGATGGCTTGGGGTGGCACTAGAATTTCATTTCACCCCTCAGCCACCATCGTTTATAAGATATCAATTAACATTACAATTAAATGATCTTTACAATTATTTATTTAACAGCTTTTGGAAGGCCTCTAACCATCCTGAGTTGGACTTCAGCCCACAAAGCTATTCTTTACTAAGTTTGATTAATAGAATCCGGACCTTTCTTTCATAAATCCTTGCCTTACAATACTTACTTTTACTTCTTATAGATCATTGAGAATCATCCTGAAATAGTTCTCAAATGGTATTTCTTACTCGATATTACTTGTTTGAAAATTATTTGATCTATTAATTTAACTTTAATAACGGTATACATAACGACAAGGACAGTCACTAAATTTGTACAACTTTTTTGTTGTTGCTATTTCTCTTTTGTTTAACTTATCTTCTTCCTCAATTTTTTTATTTTATTGAAGAGGGGAAATGCAAAATTCATTTTTTCCTAGGTTTTAAATTACAATGGGCACTGAAGGGTTAAACATCGTAGAATTTCGAAGTTTTCTTGAAAAATATAAATAACATGACATACCAAATGAGTCCCAAATGAATCTATTAATTTAACTTTAATAACGGTATACATAACGACAAGGACAGTCACTAAATTTGTACAACTTTTTTGTTGTTGCTATTTCTCTTTTGTTTAACTTATCTTCTTCCTCAATTTTTTTATTTTATTAAAGAGGGGAAATGCAAAATGAATTTTTTCCTAGGTGTTCCTTGATATACGTCACTTAAAAGTATAGATTACTGATGTGACAACTATTTTTTGGGGAAAATTATACTAAAAAAAAAAAGGTAACACCTGTCATAAATAATTTTGCATGTAGCGAAATAACAAATATAGTTGCTTAAGTAATGATATACAAAGAAATATTTTATTACATTAATATAAATTGACCTTTCTTTTAATCTGTCTCATTGTACATTAAGAAGCTTATTTTTACAGTACTGACAAAATGTATGCATAAATTGTACGACCATATTTACTTCTTAAACAAGTCAGTTACTCATGGTTTATAGGAAAGTGGTATCTGTGACTGGAAGTCGAAGCTTCTTATGGTTATTTTAAAATTATTTGTGTTATGAATTTCACTTTGATCTGTTCTCACCAATACTGAGAGCATGCAACATACTATCAATTTCTATATTTTTTCTTTCTTCCTCTGTATCTGCTGCTAATAATTTATTATAAAAAAAATCACACTGTTTGAATGTATCTGAACGTGGATAGCCGAAACGTAATTTAAATCCGATCGCAATTCATTGTTATAGATACGTTGACTAGTATTTATATTAGGATATTTATTTTTAAAAGATCGATAAATTTTACATACATTTAAGTCTTTTTTTTTTTACATGTTTGAATCGATGGCTTGGGGTGGCACTAGAATTTCATTTCACCCCTCAGCCACCATCGTTTATAAGATATCAATTAACATTACAATTAAATGATCTTTACAATTATTTATTTAACAGCTTTTGGAAGGCCTCTAACCATCCTGAGTTGGACTTCAGCCCACAAAGCTATTCTTTACTAAGTTTGATTAATAGAATCCGGACCTTTCTTTCATAAATCCTTGCCTTACAATACTTACTTTTACTTCTTATAGATCATTGAGAATCATCCTGAAATAGTTCTCAAATGGTATTTCTTACTCGATATTACTTGTTTGAAAATTATTTGATCTATTAATTTAACTTTAATAACGGTATACATAACGACAAGGACAGTCACTAAATTTGTACAACTTTTTTGTTGTTGCTATTTCTCTTTTGTTTAACTTATCTTCTTCCTCAATTTTTTTATTTTATTAAAGAGGGGAAATGCAAAATGAATTTTTTCCTAGGTGTTCCTTGATATACGTCACTTAAAAGTATAGATTACTGATGTGACAACTATTTTTTGGGGAAAATTATACTAAAAAAAAAAAGGTAACACCTGTCATAAATAATTTTGCATGTAGCGAAATAACAAATATAGTTGCTTAAGTAATGATATACAAAGAAATATTTTATTACATTAATATAAATTGACCTTTCTTTTAATCTGTCTCATTGTACATTAAGAAGCTTATTTTTACAGTACTGACAAAATGTATGCATAAATTGTACGACCATATTTACTTCTTAAACAAGTCAGTTACTCATGGTTTATAGGAAAGTGGTATCTGTGACTGGAAGTCGAAGCTTCTTATGGTTATTTTAAAATTATTTGTGTTATGAATTTCACTTTGATATGTTCTCACCAATACTGAGAGCATGCAACATACTATCAATTTCTATATTTTTTCTTTCTTCCTCTGTATCTGCTGCTAATAATTTATTATAAAAAAAATCACACTGTTTGAATGTATCTGAACGTGGATAGCCGAAACGTAATTTAAATCCGATCGCAATTCATTGTTATAGATACGTTGACTAGTATTTATATTAGGATATTTATTTTTAAAAGATCGATAAATTTTACATACATTTAAGTCTTTTTTTTTTACATGTTTGAATCGATGGCTTGGGGTGGCACTAGAATTTCATTTCACCCCTCAGCCACCATCGTTTATAAGATATCAATTAACATTACAATTAAATGATCTTTACAATTATTTATTTAACAGCTTTTGGAAGGCCTCTAACCATCCTGAGTTGGACTTCAGCCCACAAAGCTATTCTTAACTAAGTTTGATTAATAGGTTTTTATCTCCGTCCCTCCTCTTTGGAAGTCGATGCTTCCAATAGTTATTTTAAAATTATTTATGTTATGAAATTCACTTTGATATGTTCTCATCAATACTGAGAACATCGGTTAAAATAAAATCAATATCAAAATGTATTTCTCGTCAATATGATATCATTACTTTATCTCTGACTCGTGCTCTAATTGTGAGATTAATTTTGATATTTAATTTGTCTGCCTCATAGTTTCTTTTCTTAGAATCCGAACCTTTCTTCCATAAATCCTTGCCTTACAATACTTACTTTTACTTCTTATAGATCATTGAGAATCATCCTGAAATAGTTCTCATATGGTATTTCTTACTCGATATTACTTGTTTGAAAATTATTTGATCTATTTATTTAACTTTAATAACGGTATACATAACGACAAGGACAGTCACTAAATTTGTACAACTTTTTTGTTGTTGCTATTTCTCTTTTGTTTAACTTATCTTCTTCCTCAATTTTTTTATTTTATTGAAGAGGGGAAATGCAAAATTCATTTTTTCCTAGGTTTTAAATTACAATGGGCACTGAAGGGTTAAACATCGTAGAATTTCGAAGTTTTCTTGAAAAATATAAATAACATGACATACCAAATGAGTCCCAAATGAATCTATTAATTTAACTTTAATAACGGTATACATAACGACAAGGACAGTCACTAAATTTGTACAACTTTTTTGTTGTTGCTATTTCTCTTTTGTTTAACTTATCTTCTTCCTCAATTTTTTTATTTTATTAAAGAGGGGAAATGCAAAATGAATTTTTTCCTAGGTGTTCCTTGATATACGTCACTTAAAAGTATAGATTACTGATGTGACAACTATTTTTTGGGGAAAATTATACTAAAAAAAAAAAGGTAACACCTGTCATAAATAATTTTGCATGTAGCGAAATAACAAATATAGTTGCTTAAGTAATGATATACAAAGAAATATTTTATTACATTAATATAAATTGACCTTTCTTTTAATCTGTCTCATTGTACATTAAGAAGCTTATTTTTACAGTACTGACAAAATGTATGCATAAATTGTACGACCATATTTACTTCTTAAACAAGTCAGTTACTCATGGTTTATAGGAAAGTGGTATCTGTGACTGGAAGTCGAAGCTTCTTATGGTTATTTTAAAATTATTTGTGTTATGAATTTCACTTTGATCTGTTCTCACCAATACTGAGAGCATGCAACATACTATCAATTTCTATATTTTTTCTTTCTTCCTCTGTATCTGCTGCTAATAATTTATTATAAAAAAAATCACACTGTTTGAATGTATCTGAACGTGGATAGCCGAAACGTAATTTAAATCCGATCGCAATTCATTGTTATAGATACGTTGACTAGTATTTATATTAGGATATTTATTTTTAAAAGATCGATAAATTTTACATACATTTAAGTCTTTTTTTTTTTACATGTTTGAATCGATGGCTTGGGGTGGCACTAGAATTTCATTTCACCCCTCAGCCACCATCGTTTATAAGATATCAATTAACATTACAATTAAATGATCTTTACAATTATTTATTTAACAGCTTTTGGAAGGCCTCTAACCATCCTGAGTTGGACTTCAGCCCACAAAGCTATTCTTTACTAAGTTTGATTAATAGAATCCGGACCTTTCTTTCATAAATCCTTGCCTTACAATACTTACTTTTACTTCTTATAGATCATTGAGAATCATCCTGAAATAGTTCTCAAATGGTATTTCTTACTCGATATTACTTGTTTGAAAATTATTTGATCTATTAATTTAACTTTAATAACGGTATACATAACGACAAGGACAGTCACTAAATTTGTACAACTTTTTTGTTGTTGCTATTTCTCTTTTGTTTAACTTATCTTCTTCCTCAATTTTTTTATTTTATTAAAGAGGGGAAATGCAAAATGAATTTTTTCCTAGGTGTTCCTTGATATACGTCACTTAAAAGTATAGATTACTGATGTGACAACTATTTTTTGGGGAAAATTATACTAAAAAAAAAAAGGTAACACCTGTCATAAATAATTTTGCATGTAGCGAAATAACAAATATAGTTGCTTAAGTAATGATATACAAAGAAATATTTTATTACATTAATATAAATTGACCTTTCTTTTAATCTGTCTCATTGTACATTAAGAAGCTTATTTTTACAGTACTGACAAAATGTATGCATAAATTGTACGACCATATTTACTTCTTAAACAAGTCAGTTACTCATGGTTTATAGGAAAGTGGTATCTGTGACTGGAAATCGAAGCTTCTTATGGTTATTTTAAAATTATTTGTGTTATGAATTTCACTTTGATATGTTCTCACCAATACTGAGAGCATGCAACATACTATCAATTTCTATATTTTTTCTTTCTTCCTCTGTATCTGCTGCTAATAATTTATTATAAAAAAAATCACACTGTTTGAATGTATCTGAACGTGGATAGCCGAAACGTAATTTAAATCCGATCGCAATTCATTGTTATAGATACGTTGACTAGTATTTATATTAGGATATTTATTTTTAAAAGATCGATAAATTTTACATACATTTAAGTCTTTTTTTTTTTACATGTTTGAATCGATGGCTTGGGGTGGCACTAGAATTTCATTTCACCCCTCAGCCACCATCGTTTATAAGATATCAATTAACATTACAATTAAATGATCTTTACAATTATTTATTTAACAGCTTTTGGAAGGCCTCTAACCATCCTGAGTTGGACTTCAGCCCACAAAGCTATTCTTAACTAAGTTTGATTAATAGGTTTTTATCTCCGTCCCTCCTCTTTGGAAGTCGATGCTTCCAATAGTTATTTTAAAATTATTTATGTTATGAAATTCACTTTGATATGTTCTCATCAATACTGAGAACATCGGTTAAAATAAAATCAATATCAAAATGTATTTCTCGTCAATATGATATCATTACTTTATCTCTGACTCGTGCTCTAATTGTGAGATTAATTTTGATATTTAATTTGTCTGCCTCATAGTTTCTTTTCTTAGAATCCGAACCTTTCTTCCATAAATCCTTGCCTTACAATACTTACTTTTACTTCTTATAGATCATTGAGAATCATCCTGAAATAGTTCTCATATGGTATTTCTTACTCGATATTACTTGTTTGAAAATTATTTGATCTATTAATTTAACTTTAATAACGGTATACATAACGACAAGGACAGTCACTAAATTTGTACAACTTTTTTGTTGTTGCTATTTCTCTTTTGTTTAACTTATCTTCTTCCTCAATTTTTTTATTTTATTGAAGAGGGGAAATGCAAAATTCATTTTTTCCTAGGTTTTAAATTACAATGGGCACTGAAGGGTTAAACATCGTAGAATTTCGAAGTTTTCTTGAAAAATATAAATAACATGACATACCAAATGAGTCCCAAATGAATCTATTAATTTAACTTTAATAACGGTATACATAACGACAAGGACAGTCACTAAATTTGTACAACTTTTTTGTTGTTGCTATTTCTCTTTTGTTTAACTTATCTTCTTCCTCAATTTTTTTATTTTATTAAAGAGGGGAAATGCAAAATGAATTTATTCCTAGGTGTTCCTTGATATACGTCACTTAAAAGTATAGATTACTGATGTGACAACTATTTTTTGGGGAAAATTATACTAAAAAAAAAAAGGTAACACCTGTCATAAATAATTTTGCATGTAGCGAAATAACAAATATAGTTGCTTAAGTAATGATATACAAAGAAATATTTTATTACATTAATATAAATTGACCTTTCTTTTAATCTGTCTCATTGTACATTAAGAAGCTTATTTTTACAGTACTGACAAAATGTATGCATAAATTGTACGACCATATTTACTTCTTAAACAAGTCAGTTACTCATGGTTTATAGGAAAGTGGTATCTGTGACTGGAAGTCGAAGCTTCTTATGGTTATTTTAAAATTATTTGTGTTATGAATTTCACTTTGATCTGTTCTCACCAATACTGAGAGCATGCAACATACTATCAATTTCTATATTTTTTCTTTCTTCCTCTGTATCTGCTGCTAATAATTTATTATAAAAAAAATCACACTGTTTGAATGTATCTGAACGTGGATAGCCGAAACGTAATTTAAAACCGATCGCAATTCATTGTTATAGATACGTTGACTAGTATTTATATTAGGATATTTATTTTTAAAAGATCGATAAATTTTACATACATTTAAGTCTTTTTTTTTTTACATGTTTGAATCGATGGCTTGGGGTGGCACTAGAATTTCATTTCACCCCTCAGCCACCATCGTTTATAAGATATCAATTAACATTACAATTAAATGATCTTTACAATTATTTATTTAACAGCTTTTGGAAGGCCTCTAACCATCCTGAGTTGGACTTCAGCCCACAAAGCTATTCTTTACTAAGTTTGATTAATAGAATCCGGACCTTTCTTTCATAAATCCTTGCCTTACAATACTTACTTTTACTTCTTATAGATCATTGAGAATCATCCTGAAATAGTTCTCAAATGGTATTTCTTACTCGATATTACTTGTTTGAAAATTATTTGATCTATTAATTTAACTTTAATAACGGTATACATAACGACAAGGACAGTCACTAAATTTGTACAACTTTTTTGTTGTTGCTATTTCTCTTTTGTTTAACTTATCTTCTTCCTCAATTTTTTTATTTTATTAAAGAGGGGAAATGCAAAATGAATTTTTTCCTAGGTGTTCCTTGATATACGTCACTTAAAAGTATAGATTACTGATGTGACAACTATTTTTTGGGGAAAATTATACTAAAAAAAAAAAGGTAACACCTGTCATAAATAATTTTGCATGTAGCGAAATAACAAATATAGTTGCTTAAGTAATGATATACAAAGAAATATTTTATTACATTAATATAAATTGACCTTTCTTTTAATCTGTCTCATTGTACATTAAGAAGCTTATTTTTACAGTACTGACAAAATGTATGCATAAATTGTACGACCATATTTACTTCTTAAACAAGTCAGTTACTCATGGTTTATAGGAAAGTGGTATCTGTGACTGGAAGTCGAAGCTTCTTATGGTTATTTTAAAATTATTTGTGTTATGAATTTCACTTTGATATGTTCTCACCAATACTGAGAGCATGCAACATACTATCAATTTCTATATTTTTTCTTTCTTCCTCTGTATCTGCTGCTAATAATTTATTATAAAAAAAATCACACTGTTTGAATGTATCTGAACGTGGATAGCCGAAACGTAATTTAAATCCGATCGCAATTCATTGTTATAGATACGTTGACTAGTATTTATATTAGGATATTTATTTTTAAAAGATCGATAAATTTTACATACATTTAAGTCTTTTTTTTTTTACATGTTTGAATCGATGGCTTGGGGTGGCACTAGAATTTCAATTCACCCCTCAGCCACCATCGTTTATAAGATATCAATTAACATTACAATTAAATGATCTTTACAATTATTTATTTAACAGCTTTTGGAAGGCCTCTAACCATCCTGAGTTGGACTTCAGCCCACAAAGCTATTCTTTACTAAGTTTGATTAATAGAATCCGGACCTTTCTTTCATAAATCCTTGCCTTACAATACTTACTTTTACTTCTTATAGATCATTGAGAATCATCCTGAAATAGTTCTCAAATGGTATTTCTTACTCGATATTACTTGTTTGAAAATTATTTGATCTATTAATTTAACTTTAATAACGGTATACATAACGACAAGGACAGTCACTAAATTTGTACAACTTTTTTGTTGTTGCTATTTCTCTTTTGTTTAACTTATCTTCTTCCTCAATTTTTTTATTTTATTAAAGAGGGGAAATGCAAAATGAATTTTTTCCTAGGTGTTCCTTGATATACGTCACTTAAAAGTATAGATTACTGATGTGACAACTATTTTTTGGGGAAAATTATACTAAAAAAAAAAAGGTAACACCTGTCATAAATAATTTTGCATGTAGCGAAATAACAAATATAGTTGCTTAAGTAATGATATACAAAGAAATATTTTATTACATTAATATAAATTGACCTTTCTTTTAATCTGTCTCATTGTACATTAAGAAGCTTATTTTTACAGTACTGACAAAATGTATGCATAAATTGTACGACCATATTTACTTCTTAAACAAGTCAGTTACTCATGGTTTATAGGAAAGTGGTATCTGTGACTGGAAGTCGAAGCTTCTTATGGTTATTTTAAAATTATTTGTGTTATGAATTTCACTTTGATATGTTCTCCTTAATACTGAGAGCATGCAACATACTATCAATTTCTATATTTTTTCTTTCTTCCTCTGTATCTGCTGCTAATAATTTATTATAAAAAAAATCACACTGTTTGAATGTATCTGAACGTGGATAGCCGAAACGTAATTTAAATCCGATCGCAATTCATTGTTATAGATACGTTGACTAGTATTTATATTAGGATATTTATTTTTAAATGATCGATAAATTTTACATACATTTAAGTCTTTTTTTTTTACATATTTGAAATGATGGCTTGGGGTGGCACTAGAATTTCATTTCACCCCTCAGCCACCATCGTTTATAAGATATCAATTAACATTACAATTAAATGATCTTTACAATTATTTATTTAACAGCTTTTGGAAGGCCTCTAACCATCCTGAGTTGGACTTCAGCCCACAAAGCTATTCTTTACTAAGTTTGATTAATAGAATCCAGACCTTTCTTTCATAAATCCTTGCCTTACAATACTTACTTTTACTTCTTATAGATCATTGAGAATCATCCTGAAATAGTTCTCAAATGGTATTTCTTACTCGATATTACTTGTTTGAAAATTATTTGATCTATTAATTTAACTTTAATAACGGTATACATAACGACAAGGACAGTCACTAAATTTGTACAACTTTTTTGTTGTTGCTATTTCTCTTTTGTTTAACTTATCTTCTTCCTCAATTTTTTTATTTTATTAAAGAGGGGAAATGCAAAATGAATTTTTTCCTAGGTGTTCCTTGATATACGTCACTTAAAAGTATAGATTACTGATGTGACAACTATTTTTTGGGGAAAATTATACTAAAAAAAAAAAGGTAACACCTGTCATAAATAATTTTGCATGTAGCGAAATAACAAATATAGTTGCTTAAGTAATGATATACAAAGAAATATTTTATTACATTAATATAAATTGACCTTTCTTTTAATCTGTCTCATTGTACATTAAGAAGCTTATTTTTACAGTAGTGACAAAATGTATGCATAAATTGTACGACCATATTTACTTCTTAAACAAGTCAGTTACTCATGGTTTATAGGAAAGTGGTATCTGTGACTGGAAGTCGAAGCTTCTTATGGTTATTTTAAAATTATTTGTGTTATGAATTTCACTTTGATATGTTCTCACCAATACTGAGAGCATGCAACATACTATCAATTTCTATATTTTTTCTTTCTTCCTCTGTATCTGCTGCTAATAATTTATTATAAAAAAAATCACACTGTTTGAATGTATCTGAACGTGGATAGCCGAAACGTAATTTAAATCCGATCGCAATTCATTGTTATAGATACGTTGACTAGTATTTATATTAGGATATTTATTTTTAAAAGATCGATAAATTTTACATACATTTAAGTCTTTTTTTTTTACATGTTTGAATCGATGGCTTGGGGTGGCACTAGAATTTCATTTCACCCCTCAGCCACCATCGTTTATAAGATATCAATTAACATTACAATTAAATGATCTTTACAATTATTTATTTAACAGCTTTTGGAAGGCCTCTAACCATCCTGAGTTGGACTTCAGCCCACAAAGCTATTCTTTACTAAGTTTGATTAATAGAATCCGGACCTTTCTTTCATAAATCCTTGCCTTACAATACTTACTTTTACTTCTTATAGATCATTGAGAATCATCCTGAAATAGTTCTCAAATGGTATTTCTTACTCGATATTACTTGTTTGAAAATTATTTGATCTATTAATTTAACTTTAATAACGGTATACATAACGACAAGGACAGTCACTAAATTTGTACAACTTTTTTGTTGTTGCTATTTCTCTTTTGTTTAACTTATCTTCTTCCTCAATTTTTTTATTTTATTAAAGAGGGGAAATGCAAAATGAATTTTTTCCTAGGTGTTCCTTGATATACGTCACTTAAAAGTATAGATTACTGATGTGACAACTATTTTTTGGGGAAAATTATACTAAAAAAAAAAAGGTAACACCTGTCATAAATAATTTTGCATGTAGCGAAATAACAAATATAGTTGCTTAAGTAATGATATACAAAGAAATATTTTATTACATTAATATAAATTGACCTTTCTTTTAATCTGTCTCATTGTACATTAAGAAGCTTATTTTTACAGTACTGACAAAATGTATGCATAAATTGTACGACCATATTTACTTCTTAAACAAGTCAGTTACTCATGGTTTATAGGAAAGTGGTATCTGTGACTGGAAGTCGAAGCTTCTTATGGTTATTTTAAAATTATTTGTGTTATGAATTTCACTTTGATATGTTCTCACCAATACTGAGAGCATGCAATATACTATCAATTTCTATATTTTTTCTTTCTTCCTCTGTATCTGCTGCTAATAATTTATTATAAAAAAAATCACACTGTTTGAATGTATCTGAACGTGGATAGCCGAAACGTAATTTAAATCCGATCGCAATTCATTGTTATAGATACGTTGACTAGTATTTATATTAGGATATTTATTTTTAAAAGATCGATAAATTTTACATACATTTAAGTCTTTTTTTTTTACATGTTTGAATCGATGGCTTGGGGTGGCACTAGAATTTCATTTCACCCCTCAGCCACCATCGTTTATAAGATATCAATTAACATTACAATTAAATGATCTTTACAATTATTTATTTAACAGCTTTTGGAAGGCCTCTAACCATCCTGAGTTGGACTTCAGCCCACAAAGCTATTCTTAACTAAGTTTGATTAATAGGTTTTTATCTCCGTCCCTCCTCTTTGGAAGTCGATGCTTCCAATAGTTATTTTAAAATTATTTATGTTATGAAATTCACTTTGATATGTTCTCATCAATACTGAGAACATCGGTTAAAATAAAATCAATATCAAAATGTATTTCTCGTCAATATGATATCATGACTTTATCTCTGACTCGTGCTCTAATTGTGAGATTAATTTTGATATTTAATTTGTCTGCCTCATAGTTTCTTTTCTTAGAATCCGAACCTTTCTTCCATAAATCCTTGCCTTACAATACTTACTTTTACTTCTTATAGATCATTGAGAATCATCCTGAAATAGTTCTCATATGGTATTTCTTACTCGATATTACTTGTTTGAAAATTATTTGATCTATTAATTTAACTTTAATAACGTTAAACATAATGACAAGGACAGTATTTCAATTTGTACAACTTTTTTGTTGTTGCTATTTCTCATTGTTTAACTTATCTTCTTCCTCAATTTTTTTAATTTATTGAAGAGGGGAAATGCAAAATTCATTTTTTCCTAGGTTTTAAATTACAATGGGCAATGAAGGGTTAAACATTGTAGAATTTCGAAGTTTTCTTGAAAAATATAAATAACATGACATACCAAATGAGTCCCAAATGAATCTATTAATTTAACTTTAATAACGGTATACATAACGACAAGGACAGTCACTAAATTTGTACAACTTTTTTGTTGTTGCTATTTCTCTTTTGTTTAACTTATCTTCTTCCTCAATTTTTTTATTTTAATAAAGAGGGGAAATGCAAAATGAATTTTTTCCTATGTGTTCCTTGATATACGTCACTTAAAAGTATAGATTACTGATGTGACAACTATTTTTTGGGGAAAATTATACTAAAAAAAAAAAGGTAACACATGTCATAAATAATTTTGCATGTAGCAAAATAAAAATATAGTTGCTTAAGTAATGATATACAAAGAAATATTTTATTACATTAATATAAATTGACCTTTCTTTTAATCTGTCTCATTGTACATTAAGAAGCTTATTTTTACAGTACTGACAAAATGTATGCATAAATTGTACGACCATATTTACTTCTTAAACAAGTCAGTTACTCATGGTTTATAGAAAAGTGGTATCTGTGACTGGAAGTCGAAGCTTCTTATGGTTATTTTAAAATTATTTGTGTTATGAATTTCACTTTGATATGTTCTCACCAATACTGAGAGCATGCAACATACTATCAATTTCTATATTTTTTCTTTCTTCCTCTGTATCTGCTGCTAATAATTTATTATAAAAAAAATCACACTGTTTGAATGTATCTGAACGTGGATAGCCGAAACGTAATTTAAATCCGATCGCAATTCATTGTTATAGATACGTCGACTAGTATTTATATTAGGATATTTATTTTTAAAAGATCGATAAATTTTACATACATTTAAGTCTTTTTTTTTACATGTTTGAATCGATGGCTTGGGGTGGCACTAGAATTTCATTTCACCCCTCAGCCACCATCGTTTATAAGATATCAATTAACATTACAATTAAATGATCTTTACAATTATTTATTTAACAGCTTTTGGAAGGCCTCTAACCATCCTGAGTTGGACTTCAGCCCACAAAGCTATTCTTTACTAAGTTTGATTAATAGAATCCGGACCTTTCTTTCATAAATCCTTGCCTTACAATACTTACTTTTACTTCTTATAGATCATTGAGAATCATCCTGAAATAGTTCTCAAATGGTATTTCTTACTCGATATTACTTGTTTGAAAATTATTTGATCTATTAATTGAACTTTAATAACGTTAAACATAATGACAAGGACAGTATTTCAATTTGTACAACTTTTTTGTTGTTGCTATTTCTCATTGTTTAACTTATCTTCTTCCTCAATTTTTTTAATTTATTGAAGAGGGGAAATGCAAAATTCATTTTTTCCTACGTTTTAAATTACAATGGGCAATGAAGGGTTAAACATTGTAGAATTTCGAAGTTTTCTTGAAAAATATAAATAACATGACATACCAAATGAGTCCCAAATGAATCTATTAATTTAACTTTAATAACGGTATACATAACGACAAGGACAGTCACTAAATTTGTACAACTTTTTTGTTGTTGCTATTTCTCTTTTGTTTAACTTATCTTCTTCCTCAATTTTTTTATTTTATTAAAGAGGGGAAATGCAAAATTAATTTTTTCCTATGTGTTCCTTGATATACGTCACTTAAAAGTATAGATTACTGATGTGACAACTATTTTTTGGGGAAAATTATACTAAAAAAAAAAAGGTAACACATGTCATAAATAATTTTGCATGTAGCAAAATAAAAATATAGTTGCTTAAGTAATGATATACAAAGAAATATTTTATTACATTAATATAAATTGACCTTTCTTTTAATCTGTCTCATTGTACATTAAGAAGCTTATTTTTACAGTACTGACAAAATGTATGCATAAATTGTACGACCATATTTACTTCTTAAACAAGTCAGTTACTCATGGTTTATAGGAAAGTGGTATCTGTGACTGGAAGTCGAAGCTTCTTATGGTTATTTTAAAATTATTTGTGTTATGAATTTCACTTTGATATGTTCTCACCAATACTGAGAGCATGCAACATACTATCAATTTCTATATTTTTTCTTTCTTCCTCTGTATCTGCTGCTAATAATTTATTATAAAAAAAATCACACTGTCTGAATGTATCTGAACGTGGATAGCCGAAACGTAATTTAAATCCGATCGCAATTCATTGTTATAGATACGTTGACTAGTATTTATATTAGGATATTTATTTTTAAAAGATCGATAAATTTTACATACATTTAAGTCTTTTTTTTTTACATGTTTGAATCGATGGCTTGGGGTGGCACTAGAATTTCATTTCACCCCTCAGCCACCATCGTTTATAAGATATCAATTAACATAACAATTAAATGATCTTTACAATTATTTATTTAACAGCTTTTGGAAGGCCTCTAACCATCCTGAGTTGGACTTCAGCCCACAAAGCTATTCTTTACTAAGTTTGATTAATAGGTTTTTATCTCCGTCCCTCCTCTTTGGAAGTCGATGCTTCCAATAGTTATTTTAAAATTATTTATGTTATGAAATTCACTTTGATATGTTCTCATCAATACTGAGAACATCGGTTAAAATAAAATCAATATCAAAATGTATTTCTCGTCAATATGATATCATGACTTTATCTCTGACTCGTGCTCTAATTGTGAGATTAATTTTGATATTTAATTTGTCTGCCTCATAGTTTCTTTTCTTAGAATCCGAACCTTTCTTCCATAAATCCTTGCCTTACAATACTTACTTTTACTTCTTATAGATCATTGAGAATCATCCTGAAATAGTTCTCATATGGTATTTCTTACTCGATATTACTTGTTTGAAAATTATTTGATCTATTAATTTAACTTTAATAACGTTAAACATAATGACAAGGACAGTATTTCAATTTGTACAACTTTTTTGTTGTTGCTATTTCTCATTGTTTAACTTATCTTCTTCCTCAATTTTTTTAATTTATTGAAGAGGGGAAATGCAAAATTCATTTTTTCCTAGGTTTTAAATTACAATGGGCAATGAAGGGTTAAACATTGTAGAATTTCGAAGTTTTCTTGAAAAATATAAATAACATGACATACCAAATGAGTCCCAAATGAATCTATTAATTTAACTTTAATAACGGTATACATAACGACAAGGACAGTCACTAAATTTGTACAACTTTTTTGTTGTTGCTATTTCTCTTTTGTTTAACTTATCTTCTTCCTCAATTTTTTTATTTTATTAAATAGGGGAAATGCAAAATTAATTTTTTCCTATGTGTTCCTTGATATACGTCACTTAAAAGTATAGATTACTGATGTGACAACTATTTTTTGGGGAAAATTATACTAAAAAAAAAAAGGTAACACATGTCATAAATAATTTTGCATGTAGCAAAATAAAAATATAGTTGCTTAAGTAATGATATACAAAGAAATATTTTATTACATTAATATAAATTGACCTTTCTTTTAATCTGTCTCATTGTACATTAAGAAGCTTATTTTTACAGTACTGACAAAATGTATGCATAAATTGTACGACCATATTTACTTCTTAAACAAGTCAGTTACTCATGGTTTATAGGAAAGTGGTATCTGTGACTGGAAGTCGAAGCTTCTTATGGTTATTTTAAAATTATTTGTGTTATGAATTTCACTTTGATATGTTCTCACCAATACTGAGAGCATGCAACATACTATCAATTTCTATATTTTTTCTTTCTTCCTCTGTATCTGCTGCTAATAATTTATTATAAAAAAAATCACACTGTTTGAATGTATCTGAACGTGGATAGCCGAAACGTAATTTAAATCCGATCGCAATTCATTGTTATAGATACGTTGACTAGTATTTATATTAGGATATTTATTTTTAAAAGATCGATAAATTTTACATACATTTAAGTCTTTTTTTTTTACATGTTTGAATCGATGGCTTGGGGTGGCACTAGAATTTCATTTCACCCCTCAGCCACCATCGTTTATAAGATATCAATTAACATTACAATTAAATGATCTTTACAATTATTTATTTAACAGCTTTTGGAAGGCCTCTAACCATCCTGAGTTGGACTTCAGCCCACAAAGCTATTCTTTACTAAGTTTGATTAATAGAATCCGGACCTTTCTTTCATAAATCCTTGCCTTACAATACTTACTTTTACTTCTTATAGATCATTGAGAATCATCCTGAAATAGTTCTCAAATGGTATTTCTTACTCGATATTACTTGTTTGAAAATTATTTGATCTATTAATTGAACTTTAATAACGTTAAACATAATGACAAGGACAGTATTTCAATTTGTACAACTTTTTTGTTGTTGCTATTTCTCATTGTTTAACTTATCTTCTTCCTCAATTTTTTTAATTTATTGAAGAGGGGAAATGCAAAATTCATTTTTTCCTAGGTTTTAAATTACAATGGGCAATGAAGGGTTAAACATTGTAGAATTTCGAAGTTTTCTTGAAAAATATAAATAACATGACATACCAAATGAGTCCCAAATGAATCTATTAATTTAACTTTAATAACGGTATACATAACGACAAGGACAGTCACTAAATTTGTACAACTTTTTTGTTGTTGCTATTTCTCTTTTGTTTAACTTATCTTCTTCCTCAATTTTTTTATTTTAATAAAGAGGGGAAATGCAAAATGAATTTTTTCCTATGTGTTCCTTGATATACGTCACTTAAAAGTATAGATTACTGATGTGACAACTATTTTTTGGGGAAAATTATACTAAAAAAAAAAAGGTAACACATGTCATAAATAATTTTGCATGTAGCAAAATAAAAATATAGTTGCTTAAGTAATGATATACAAAGAAATATTTTATTACAT
This sequence comes from Periphyllus acericola, assembly GCA_949715065.1. Classification (NCBI taxonomy): domain Eukaryota; kingdom Metazoa; phylum Arthropoda; class Insecta; order Hemiptera; family Aphididae; genus Periphyllus; species Periphyllus acericola. Next base: position 55,718,960 of record OX454264.1, read on the forward strand.
TAATATAAATTGACCTTTCTTTTAATCTGTCTCATTGTACATTAAGAAGCTTATTTTTACAGTACTGACAAAATGTATGCATAAATTGTACGACCATATTTACTTCTTAAACAAGTCAGTTACTCATGGTTTATAGAAAAGTGGTATCTGTGACTGGAAGTCGAAGCTTCTTATGGTTATTTTAAAATTATTTGTGTTATGAATTTCACTTTGATATGTTCTCACCAATACTGAGAGCATGCAACATACTATCAATTTCTATATTTTTTCTTTCTTCCTCTGTATCTGCTGCTAATAATTTATTATAAAAAAAATCACACTGTCTGAATGTATCTGAACGTGGATAGCCGAAACGTAATTTAAATCCGATCGCAATTCATTGTTATAGATACGTTGACTAGTATTTATATTAGGATATTTATTTTTAAAAGATCGATAAATTTTACATACATTTAAGTCTTTTTTTTTTACATGTTTGAATCGATGGCTTGGGGTGGCACTAGAATTTCATTTCACCCCTCAGCCACCATCGTTTATAAGATATCAATTAACATTACAATTAAATGATCTTTACAATTATTTATTTAACAGCTTTTGGAAGGCCTCTAACCATCCTGAGTTGGACTTCAGCCCACAAAGCTATTCTTTACTAAGTTTGATTAATAGAATCCGGACCTTTCTTTCATAAATCCTTGCCTTACAATACTTACTTTTACTTCTTATAGATCATTGAGAATCATCCTGAAATAGTTCTCAAATGGTATTTCTTACTCGATATTACTTGTTTGAAAATTATTTGATCTATTAATTGAACTTTAATAACGTTAAACATAATGACAAGGACAGTATTTCAATTTGTACAACTTTTTTGTTGTTGCTATTTCTCATTGTTTAACTTATCTTCTTCCTCAATTTTTTTAATTTATTGAAGAGGGGAAATGCAAAATTCATTTTTTCCTAGGTTTTAAATTACAATGGGCAATGAAGGGTTAAACATTGTAGAATTTCGAAGTTTTCTTGAAAAATATAAATAACATGACATACCAAATGAGTCCCAAATGAATCTATTAATTTAACTTTAATAACGGTATACATAACGACAAGGACAGTCACTAAATTTGTACAACTTTTTTGTTGTTGCTATTTCTCTTTTGTTTAACTTATCTTCTTCCTCAATTTTTTTATTTTATTAAAGAGGGGAAATGCAAAATTAATTTTTTCCTATGTGTTCCTTGATATACGTCACTTAAAAGTATAGATTACTGATGTGACAACTATTTTTTGGGGAAAATTATACTAAAAAAAAAAAGGTAACACATGTCATAAATAATTTTGCATGTAGCAAAATAAAAATATAGTTGCTTAAGTAATGATATACAAAGAAATATTTTATTACATTAATATAAATTGACCTTTCTTTTAATCTGTCTCATTGTACATTAAGAAGCTTATTTTTACAGTACTGACAAAATGTATGCATAAATTGTACGACCATATTTACTTCTTAAACAAGTCAGTTACTCATGGTTTATAGGAAAGTGGTATCTGTGACTGGAAGTCGAAGCTTCTTATGGTTATTTTAAAATTATTTGTGTTATGAATTTCACTTTGATATGTTCTCACCAATACTGAGAGCATGCAACATACTATCAATTTCTATATTTTTTCTTTCTTCCTCTGTATCTGCTGCTAATAATTTATTATAAAAAAAATCACACTGTTTGAATGTATCTGAACGTGGATAGCCGAAACGTAATTTAAATCCGATCGCAATTCATTGTTATAGATACGTTGACTAGTATTTATATTAGGATATTTATTTTTAAAAGATCGATAAATTTTACATACATTTAAGTCTTTTTTTTTTACATGTTTGAATCGATGGCTTGGGGTGGCACTAGAATTTCATTTCACCCCTCAGCCACCATCGTTTATAAGATATCAATTAACATTACAATTAAATGATCTTTACAATTATTTATTTAACAGCTTTTGGAAGGCCTCTAACCATCCTGAGTTGGACTTCAGCCCACAAAGCTATTCTTTACTAAGTTTGATTAATAGAATCCGGACCTTTCTTTCATAAATCCTTGCCTTACAATACTTACTTTTACTTCTTATAGATCATTGAGAATCATCCTGAAATAGTTCTCAAATGGTATTTCTTACTCGATATTACTTGTTTGAAAATTATTTGATCTATTAATTGAACTTTAATAACGTTAAACATAATGACAAGGACAGTATTTCAATTTGTACAACTTTTTTGTTGTTGCTATTTCTCATTGTTTAACTTATCTTCTTCCTCAATTTTTTTAATTTATTGAAGAGGGGAAATGCAAAATTCATTTTTTCCTAGGTTTTAAATTACAATGGGCAATGAAGGGTTAAACATTGTAGAATTTCGAAGTTTTCTTGAAAAATATAAATAACATGACATACCAAATGAGTCCCAAATGAATCTATTAATTTAACTTTAATAACGGTATACATAACGACAAGGACAGTCACTAAATTTGTACAACTTTTTTGTTGTTGCTATTTCTCTTTTGTTTAACTTATCTTCTTCCTCAATTTTTTTATTTTATTAAAGAGGGGAAATGCAAAATTAATTTTTTCCTATGTGTTCCTTGATATACGTCACTTAAAAGTATAGATTACTGATGTGACAACTATTTTTTGGGGAAAATTATACTAAAAAAAAAAAGGTAACACATGTCATAAATAATTTTGCATGTAGCAAAATAAAAATATAGTTGCTTAAGTAATGATATACAAAGAAATATTTTATTACATTAATATAAATTGACCTTTCTTTTAATCTGTCTCATTGTACATTAAGAAGCTTATTTTTACAGTACTGACAAAATGTATGCATAAATTGTACGACCATATTTACTTCTTAAACAAGTCAGTTACTCATGGTTTATAGGAAAGTGGTATCTGTGACTGGAAGTCGAAGCTTCTTATGGTTATTTTAAAATTATTTGTGTTATGAATTTCACTTTGATATGTTCTCACCAATACTGAGAGCATGCAACATACTATCAATTTCTATATTTTTTCTTTCTTCCTCTGTATCTGCTGCTAATAATTTATTATAAAAAAAATCACACTGTCTGAATGTATCTGAACGTGGATAGCCGAAACGTAATTTAAATCCGATCGCAATTCATTGTTATAGATACGTTGACTAGTATTTATATTAGGATATTTATTTTTAAAAGATCGATAAATTTTACATACATTTAAGTCTTTTTTTTTTACATGTTTGAATCGATGGCTTGGGGTGGCACTAGAATTTCATTTCACCCCTCAGCCACCATCGTTTATAAGATATCAATTAACATTACAATTAAATGATCTTTACAATTATTTATTTAACAGCTTTTGGAAGGCCTCTAACCATCCTGAGTTGGACTTCAGCCCACAAAGCTATTCTTTACTAAGTTTGATTAATAGAATCCGGACCTTTCTTTCATAAATCCTTGCCTTACAATACTTACTTTTACTTCTTATAGATCATTGAGAATCATCCTGAAATAGTTCTCAAATGGTATTTCTTACTCGATATTACTTGTTTGAAAATTATTTGATCTATTAATTGAACTTTAATAACGTTAAACATAATGACAAGGACAGTATTTCAATTTGTACAACTTTTTTGTTGTTGCTATTTCTCATTGTTTAACTTATCTTCTTCCTCAATTTTTTTAATTTATTGAAGAGGGGAAATGCAAAATTCATTTTTTCCTAGGTTTTAAATTACAATGGGCAATGAAGGGTTAAACATTGTAGAATTTCGAAGTTTTCTTGAAAAATATAAATAACATGACATACCAAATGAGTCCCAAATGAATCTATTAATTTAACTTTAATAACGGTATACATAACGACAAGGACAGTCACTAAATTTGTACAACTTTTTTGTTGTTGCTATTTCTCTTTTGTTTAACTTATCTTCTTCCTCAATTTTTTTATTTTATTAAAGAGGGGAAATGCAAAATTAATTTTTTCCTATGTGTTCCTTGATATACGTCACTTAAAAGTATAGATTACTGATGTGACAACTATTTTTTGGGGAAAATTATACTAAAAAAAAAAAGGTAACACATGTCATAAATAATTTTGCATGTAGCAAAATAAAAATATAGTTGCTTAAGTAATGATATACAAAGAAATATTTTATTACATTAATATAAATTGACCTTTCTTTTAATCTGTCTCATTGTACATTAAGAAGCTTATTTTTACAGTACTGACAAAATGTATGCATAAATTGTACGACCATATTTACTTCTTAAACAAGTCAGTTACTCATGGTTTATAGGAAAGTGGTATCTGTGACTGGAAGTCGAAGCTTCTTATGGTTATTTTAAAATTATTTGTGTTATGAATTTCACTTTGATATGTTCTCACCAATACTGAGAGCATGCAACATACTATCAATTTCTATATTTTTTCTTTCTTCCTCTGTATCTGCTGCTAATAATTTATTATAAAAAAAATCACACTGTTTGAATGTATCTGAACGTGGATAGCCGAAACGTAATTTAAATCCGATCGCAATTCATTGTTATAGATACGTTGACTAGTATTTATATTAGGATATTTATTTTTAAAAGATCGATAAATTTTACATACATTTAAGTCTTTTTTTTTTACATGTTTGAATCGATGGCTTGGGGTGGCACTAGAATTTCATTTCACCCCTCAGCCACCATCGTTTATAAGATATCAATTAACATTACAATTAAATGATCTTTACAATTATTTATTTAACAGCTTTTGGAAGGCCTCTAACCATCCTGAGTTGGACTTCAGCCCACAAAGCTATTCTTTACTAAGTTTGATTAATAGAATCCGGACCTTTCTTTCATAAATCCTTGCCTTACAATACTTACTTTTACTTCTTATAGATCATTGAGAATCATCCTGAAATAGTTCTCAAATGGTATTTCTTACTCGATATTACTTGTTTGAAAATTATTTGATCTATTAATTGAACTTTAATAACGTTAAACATAATGACAAGGACAGTATTTCAATTTGTACAACTTTTTTGTTGTTGCTATTTCTCATTGTTTAACTTATCTTCTTCCTCAATTTTTTTAATTTATTGAAGAGGGGAAATGCAAAATTCATTTTTTCCTAGGTTTTAAATTACAATGGGCAATGAAGGGTTAAACATTGTAGAATTTCGAAGTTTTCTTGAAAAATATAAATAACATGACATACCAAATGAGTCCCAAATGAATCTATTAATTTAACTTTAATAACGGTATACATAACGACAAGGACAGTCACTAAATTTGTACAACTTTTTTGTTGTTGCTATTTCTCTTTTGTTTAACTTATCTTCTTCCTCAATTTTTTTATTTTAATAAAGAGGGGAAATGCAAAATGAATTTTTTCCTATGTGTTCCTTGATATACGTCACTTAAAAGTATAGATTACTGATGTGACAACTATTTTTTGGGGAAAATTATACTAAAAAAAAAAAGGTAACACATGTCATAAATAATTTTGCATGTAGCAAAATAAAAATATAGTTGCTTAAGTAATGATATACAAAGAAATATTTTATTACATTAATATAAATTGACCTTTCTTTTAATCTGTCTCATTGTACATTAAGAAGCTTATTTTTACAGTACTGACAAAATGTATGCATAAATTGTACGACCATATTTACTTCTTAAACAAGTCAGTTACTCATGGTTTATAGAAAAGTGGTATCTGTGACTGGAAGTCGAAGCTTCTTATGGTTATTTTAAAATTATTTGTGTTATGAATTTCACTTTGATATGTTCTCACCAATACTGAGAGCATGCAACATACTATCAATTTCTATATTTTTTCTTTCTTCCTCTGTATCTGCTGCTAATAATTTATTATAAAAAAAATCACACTGTCTGAATGTATCTGAACGTGGATAGCCGAAACGTAATTTAAATCCGATCGCAATTCATTGTTATAGATACGTTGACTAGTATTTATATTAGGATATTTATTTTTAAAAGATCGATAAATTTTACATACATTTAAGTCTTTTTTTTTTACATGTTTGAATCGATGGCTTGGGGTGGCACTAGAATTTCATTTCACCCCTCAGCCACCATCGTTTATAAGATATCAATTAACATTACAATTAAATGATCTTTACAATTATTTATTTAACAGCTTTTGGAAGGCCTCTAACCATCCTGAGTTGGACTTCAGCCCACAAAGCTATTCTTTACTAAGTTTGATTAATAGAATCCGGACCTTTCTTTCATAAATCCTTGCCTTACAATACTTACTTTTACTTCTTATAGATCATTGAGAATCATCCTGAAATAGTTCTCAAATGGTATTTCTTACTCGATATTACTTGTTTGAAAATTATTTGATCTATTAATTGAACTTTAATAACGTTAAACATAATGACAAGGACAGTATTTCAATTTGTACAACTTTTTTGTTGTTGCTATTTCTCATTGTTTAACTTATCTTCTTCCTCAATTTTTTTAATTTATTGAAGAGGGGAAATGCAAAATTCATTTTTTCCTAGGTTTTAAATTACAATGGGCAATGAAGGGTTAAACATTGTAGAATTTCGAAGTTTTCTTGAAAAATATAAATAACATGACATACCAAATGAGTCCCAAATGAATCTATTAATTTAACTTTAATAACGGTATACATAACGACAAGGACAGTCACTAAATTTGTACAACTTTTTTGTTGTTGCTATTTCTCTTTTGTTTAACTTATCTTCTTCCTCAATTTTTTTATTTTATTAAAGAGGGGAAATGCAAAATTAATTTTTTCCTATGTGTTCCTTGATATACGTCACTTAAAAGTATAGATTACTGATGTGACAACTATTTTTTGGGGAAAATTATACTAAAAAAAAAAAGGTAACACATGTCATAAATAATTTTGCATGTAGCAAAATAAAAATATAGTTGCTTAAGTAATGATATACAAAGAAATATTTTATTACATTAATATAAATTGACCTTTCTTTTAATCTGTCTCATTGTACATTAAGAAGCTTATTTTTACAGTACTGACAAAATGTATGCATAAATTGTACGACCATATTTACTTCTTAAACAAGTCAGTTACTCATGGTTTATAGGAAAGTGGTATCTGTGACTGGAAGTCGAAGCTTCTTATGGTTATTTTAAAATTATTTGTGTTATGAATTTCACTTTGATATGTTCTCACCAATACTGAGAGCATGCAACATACTATCAATTTCTATATTTTTTCTTTCTTCCTCTGTATCTGCTGCTAATAATTTATTATAAAAAAAATCACACTGTTTGAATGTATCTGAACGTGGATAGCCGAAACGTAATTTAAATCCGATCGCAATTCATTGTTATAGATACGTTGACTAGTATTTATATTAGGATATTTATTTTTAAAAGATCGATAAATTTTACATACATTTAAGTCTTTTTTTTTTACATGTTTGAATCGATGGCTTGGGGTGGCACTAGAATTTCATTTCACCCCTCAGCCACCATCGTTTATAAGATATCAATTAACATTACAATTAAATGATCTTTACAATTATTTATTTAACAGCTTTTGGAAGGCCTCTAACCATCCTGAGTTGGACTTCAGCCCACAAAGCTATTCTTTACTAAGTTTGATTAATAGAATCCGGACCTTTCTTTCATAAATCCTTGCCTTACAATACTTACTTTTACTTCTTATAGATCATTGAGAATCATCCTGAAATAGTTCTCAAATGGTATTTCTTACTCGATATTACTTGTTTGAAAATTATTTGATCTATTAATTGAACTTTAATAACGTTAAACATAATGACAAGGACAGTATTTCAATTTGTACAACTTTTTTGTTGTTGCTATTTCTCATTGTTTAACTTATCTTCTTCCTCAATTTTTTTAATTTATTGAAGAGGGGAAATGCAAAATTCATTTTTTCCTAGGTTTTAAATTACAATGGGCAATGAAGGGTTAAACATTGTAGAATTTCGAAGTTTTCTTGAAAAATATAAATAACATGACATACCAAATGAGTCCCAAATGAATCTATTAATTTAACTTTAATAACGGTATACATAACGACAAGGACAGTCACTAAATTTGTACAACTTTTTTGTTGTTGCTATTTCTCTTTTGTTTAACTTATCTTCTTCCTCAATTTTTTTATTTTATTAAAGAGGGGAAATGCAAAATTAATTTTTTCCTATGTGTTCCTTGATATACGTCACTTAAAAGTATAGATTACTGATGTGACAACTATTTTTTGGGGAAAATTATACTAAAAAAAAAAAGGTAACACATGTCATAAATAATTTTGCATGTAGCAAAATAAAAATATAGTTGCTTAAGTAATGATATACAAAGAAATATTTTATTACATTAATATAAATTGACCTTTCTTTTAATCTGTCTCATTGTACATTAAGAAGCTTATTTTTACAGTACTGACAAAATGTATGCATAAATTGTACGACCATATTTACTTCTTAAACAAGTCAGTTACTCATGGTTTATAGGAAAGTGGTATCTGTGACTGGAAGTCGAAGCTTCTTATGGTTATTTTAAAATTATTTGTGTTATGAATTTCACTTTGATATGTTCTCACCAATACTGAGAGCATGCAACATACTATCAATTTCTATATTTTTTCTTTCTTCCTCTGTATCTGCTGCTAATAATTTATTATAAAAAAAATCACACTGTCTGAATGTATCTGAACGTGGATAGCCGAAACGTAATTTAAATCCGATCGCAATTCATTGTTATAGATACGTTGACTAGTATTTATATTAGGATATTTATTTTTAAAAGATCGATAAATTTTACATACATTTAAGTCTTTTTTTTTTACATGTTTGAATCGATGGCTTGGGGTGGCACTAGAATTTCATTTCACCCCTCAGCCACCATCGTTTATAAGATATCAATTAACATTACAATTAAATGATCTTTACAATTATTTATTTAACAGCTTTTGGAAGGCCTCTAACCATCCTGAGTTGGACTTCAGCCCACAAAGCTATTCTTTACTAAGTTTGATTAATAGAATCCGGACCTTTCTTTCATAAATCCTTGCCTTACAATACTTACTTTTACTTCTTATAGATCATTGAGAATCATCCTGAAATAGTTCTCAAATGGTATTTCTTACTCGATATTACTTGTTTGAAAATTATTTGATCTATTAATTGAACTTTAATAACGTTAAACATAATGACAAGGACAGTATTTCAATTTGTACAACTTTTTTGTTGTTGCTATTTCTCATTGTTTAACTTATCTTCTTCCTCAATTTTTTTAATTTATTGAAGAGGGGAAATGCAAAATTCATTTTTTCCTAGGTTTTAAATTACAATGGGCAATGAAGGGTTAAACATTGTAGAATTTCGAAGTTTTCTTGAAAAATATAAATAACATGACATACCAAATGAGTCCCAAATGAATCTATTAATTTAACTTTAATAACGGTATACATAACGACAAGGACAGTCACTAAATTTGTACAACTTTTTTGTTGTTGCTATTTCTCTTTTGTTTAACTTATCTTCTTCCTCAATTTTTTTATTTTATTAAAGAGGGGAAATGCAAAATTAATTTTTTCCTATGTGTTCCTTGATATACGTCACTTAAAAGTATAGATTACTGATGTGACAACTATTTTTTGGGGAAAATTATACTAAAAAAAAAAAGGTAACACATGTCATAAATAATTTTGCATGTAGCAAAATAAAAATATAGTTGCTTAAGTAATGATATACAAAGAAATATTTTATTACATTAATATAAATTGACCTTTCTTTTAATCTGTCTCATTGTACATTAAGAAGCTTATTTTTACAGTACTGACAAAATGTATGCATAAATTGTACGACCATATTTACTTCTTAAACAAGTCAGTTACTCATGGTTTATAGGAAAGTGGTATCTGTGACTGGAAGTCGAAGCTTCTTATGGTTATTTTAAAATTATTTGTGTTATGAATTTCACTTTGATATGTTCTCACCAATACTGAGAGCATGCAACATACTATCAATTTCTATATTTTTTCTTTCTTCCTCTGTATCTGCTGCTAATAATTTATTATAAAAAAAATCACACTGTTTGAATGTATCTGAACGTGGATAGCCGAAACGTAATTTAAATCCGATCGCAATTCATTGTTATAGATACGTTGACTAGTATTTATATTAGGATATTTATTTTTAAAAGATCGATAAATTTTACATACATTTAAGTCTTTTTTTTTTACATGTTTGAATCGATGGCTTGGGGTGGCACTAGAATTTCATTTCACCCCTCAGCCACCATCGTTTATAAGATATCAATTAACATTACAATTAAATGATCTTTACAATTATTTATTTAACAGCTTTTGGAAGGCCTCTAACCATCCTGAGTTGGACTTCAGCCCACAAAGCTATTCTTTACTAAGTTTGATTAATAGAATCCGGACCTTTCTTTCATAAATCCTTGCCTTACAATACTTACTTTTACTTCTTATAGATCATTGAGAATCATCCTGAAATAGTTCTCAAATGGTATTTCTTACTCGATATTACTTGTTTGAAAATTATTTGATCTATTAATTGAACTTTAATAACGTTAAACATAATGACAAGGACAGTATTTCAATTTGTACAACTTTTTTGTTGTTGCTATTTCTCATTGTTTAACTTATCTTCTTCCTCAATTTTTTTAATTTATTGAAGAGGGGAAATGCAAAATTCATTTTTTCCTAGGTTTTAAATTACAATGGGCAATGAAGGGTTAAACATTGTAGAATTTCGAAGTTTTCTTGAAAAATATAAATAACATGACATACCAAATGAGTCCCAAATGAATCTATTAATTTAACTTTAATAACGGTATACATAACGACAAGGACAGTCACTAAATTTGTACAACTTTTTTGTTGTTGCTATTTCTCTTTTGTTTAACTTATCTTCTTCCTCAATTTTTTTATTTTATTAAAGAGGGGAAATGCAAAATTAATTTTTTCCTATGTGTTCCTTGATATACGTCACTTAAAAGTATAGATTACTGATGTGACAACTATTTTTTGGGGAAAATTATACTAAAAAAAAAAAGGTAACACATGTCATAAATAATTTTGCATGTAGCAAAATAAAAATATAGTTGCTTAAGTAATGATATACAAAGAAATATTTTATTACATTAATATAAATTGACCTTTCTTTTAATCTGTCTCATTGTACATTAAGAAGCTTATTTTTACAGTACTGACAAAATGTATGCATAAATTGTACGACCATATTTACTTCTTAAACAAGTCAGTTACTCATGGTTTATAGGAAAGTGGTATCTGTGACTGGAAGTCGAAGCTTCTTATGGTTATTTTAAAATTATTTGTGTTATGAATTTCACTTTGATATGTTCTCACCAATACTGAGAGCATGCAACATACTATCAATTTCTATATTTTTTCTTTCTTCCTCTGTATCTGCTGCTAATAATTTATTATAAAAAAAATCACACTGTTTGAATGTATCTGAACGTGGATAGCCGAAACGTAATTTAAATCCGATCGCAATTCATTGTTATAGATACGTTGACTAGTATTTATATTAGGATATTTATTTTTAAAAGATCGATAAATTTTACATACATTTAAGTCTTTTTTTTTTACATGTTTGAATCGATGGCTTGGGGTGGCACTAGAATTTCATTTCACCCCTCAGCCACCATCGTTTATAAGATATCAATTAACATTACAATTAAATGATCTTTACAATTATTTATTTAACAGCTTTTGGAAGGCCTCTAACCATCCTGAGTTGGACTTCAGCCCACAAAGCTATTCTTTACTAAGTTTGATTAATAGAATCCGGACCTTTCTTTCATAAATCCTTGCCTTACAATACTTACTTTTACTTCTTATAGATCATTGAGAATCATCCTGAAATAGTTCTCAAATGGTATTTCTTACTCGATATTACTTGTTTGAAAATTATTTGATCTATTAATTGAACTTTAATAACGTTAAACATAATGACAAGGACAGTATTTCAATTTGTACAACTTTTTTGTTGTTGCTATTTCTCATTGTTTAACTTATCTTCTTCCTCAATTTTTTTAATTTATTGAAGAGGGGAAATGCAAAATTCATTTTTTCCTAGGTTTTAAATTACAATGGGCAATGAAGGGTTAAACATTGTAGAATTTCGAAGTTTTCTTGAAAAATATAAATAACATGACATACCAAATGAGTCCCAAATGAATCTATTAATTTAACTTTAATAACGGTATACATAACGACAAGGACAGTCACTAAATTTGTACAACTTTTTTGTTGTTGCTATTTCTCTTTTGTTTAACTTATCTTCTTCCTCAATTTTTTTATTTTATTAAAGAGGGGAAATGCAAAATTAATTTTTTCCTATGTGTTCCTTGATATACGTCACTTAAAAGTATAGATTACTGATGTGACAACTATTTTTTGGGGAAAATTATACTAAAAAAAAAAAGGTAACACATGTCATAAATAATTTTGCATGTAGCAAAATAAAAATATAGTTGCTTAAGTAATGATATACAAAGAAATATTTTATTACATTAATATAAATTGACCTTTCTTTTAATCTGTCTCATTGTACATTAAGAAGCTTATTTTTACAGTACTGACAAAATGTATGCATAAATTGTACGACCATATTTACTTCTTAAACAAGTCAGTTACTCATGGTTTATAGGAAAGTGGTATCTGTGACTGGAAATCGAAGCTTCTTATGGTTATTTTAAAATTATTTGTGTTATGAATTTCACTTTGATATGTTCTCACCAATACTGAGAGCATGCAACATACTATCAATTTCTATATTTTTTCTTTCTTCCTCTGTATCTGCTGCTAATAATTTATTATAAAAAAAATCACACTGTTTGAATGTATCTGAACGTGGATAGCCGAAACGTAATTTAAATCCGATCGCAATTCATTGTTATAGATACGTTGACTAGTATTTATATTAGGATATTTATTTTTAAAAGATCGATAAATTTTACATACATTTAAGTCTTTTTTTTTTTACATGTTTGAATCGATGGCTTGGGGTGGCACTAGAATTTCATTTCACCCCTCAGCCACCATCGTTTATAAGATATCAATTAACATTACAATTAAATGATCTTTACAATTATTTATTTAACAGCTTTTGGAAGGCCTCTAACCATCCTGAGTTGGACTTCAGCCCACAAAGCTATTCTTTACTAAGTTTGATTAATAGAATCCGGACCTTTCTTTCATAAATCCTTGCCTTACAATACTTACTTTTACTTCTTATAGATCATTGAGAATCATCCTGAAATAGTTCTCAAATGGTATTTCTTACTCGATATTACTTGTTTGAAAATTATTTGATCTATTAATTTAACTTTAATAACGGTATACATAACGACAAGGACAGTCACTAAATTTGTACAACTTTTTTGTTGTTGCTATTTCTCTTTTGTTTAACTTATCTTCTTCCTCAATTTTTTTATTTTATTAAAGAGGGGAAATGCAAAATGAATTTTTTCCTAGGTGTTCCTTGATATACGTCACTTAAAAGTATAGATTACTGATGTGACAACTATTTTTTGGGGAAAATTATACTAAAAAAAAAAAGGTAACACCTGTCATAAATAATTTTGCATGTAGCGAAATAACAAATATAGTTGCTTAAGTAATGATATACAAAGAAATATTTTATTACATTAATATAAATTGACCTTTCTTTTAATCTGTCTCATTGTACATTAAGAAGCTTATTTTTACAGTACTGACAAAATGTATGCATAAATTGTACGACCATATTTACTTCTTAAACAAGTCAGTTACTCATGGTTTATAGGAAAGTGGTATCTGTGACTGGAAGTCGATGCTTCTTATGGTTATTTTAAAATTATTTGTGTTATGAATTTCACTTTGATATGTTCTCCTTAATACTGAGAGCATGCAACATACTATCAATTTCTATATTTTTTCTTTCTTCCTCTGTATTTGCTGCTAATAATTTATTATAAAAAAAATCACACTGTTTGAATGTATCTGAACGTGGATAGCCGAAACGTAATTTAAATCCGATCGCAATTCATTGTTATAGATACGTTGACTAGTATTTATATTAGGATATTTATTTTTAAATGATCGATAAATTTTACATACATTTAAGTCTTTTTTTTTTACATATTTGAATCGATGGCTTGGGGTGGCACTAGAATTTCATTTCACCCCTCAGCCACCATCGTTTATAAGATATCAATTAACATTACAATTAAATGATCTTTACAATTATTTATTTAACAGCTTTTGGAAGGCCTCTAACCATCCTGAGTTGGACTTCAGCCCACAAAGCTATTCTTTACTAAGTTTGATTAATAGAATCCAGACCTTTCTTTCATAAATCCTTGCCTTACAATACTTACTTTTACTTCTTATAGATCATTGAGAATCATCCTGAAATAGTTCTCAAATGGTATTTCTTACTCGATATTACTTGTTTGAAAATTATTTGATCTATTAATTTAACTTTAATAACGGTATACATAACGACAAGGACAGTCACTAAATTTGTACAACTTTTTTGTTGTTGCTATTTCTCTTTTGTTTAACTTATCTTCTTCCTCAATTTTTTTATTTTATTAAAGAGGGGAAATGCAAAATGAATTTTTTCCTAGGTGTTCCTTGATATACGTCACTTAAAAGTATAGATTACTGATGTGACAACTATTTTTTGGGGAAAATTATACTAAAAAAAAAAAGGTAACACCTGTCATAAATAATTTTGCATGTAGCGAAATAACAAATATAGTTGCATAAGTAATGATATACAAAGAAATATTTTATTACATTAATATAAATTGACCTTTCTTTTAATCTGTCTCATTGTACATTAAGAAGCTTATTTTTACAGTAGTGACAAAATGTATGCATAAATTGTACGACCATATTTACTTCTTAAACAAGTCAGTTACTCATGGTTTATAGGAAAGTGGTATCTGTGACTGGAAGTCGAAGCTTCTTATGGTTATTTTAAAATTATTTGTGTTATGAATTTCACTTTGATATGTTCTCACCAATACTGAGAGCATGCAACATACTATCAATTTCTATATTTTTTCTTTCTTCCTCTGTATCTGCTGCTAATAATTTATTATAAAAAAAATCACACTGTTTGAATGTATCTGAACGTGGATAGCCGAAACGTAATTTAAATCCGATCGCAATTCATTGTTATAGATACGTTGACTAGTATTTATATTAGGATATTTATTTTTAAAAGATCGATAAATTTTACATACATTTAAGTCTTTTTTTTTTACATGTTTGAATCGATGGCTTGGGGTGGCACTAGAATTTCATTTCACCCCTCAGCCACCATCGTTTATAAGATATCAATTAACATTACAATTAAATGATCTTTACAATTATTTATTTAACAGCTTTTGGAAGGCCTCTAACCATCCTGAGTTGGACTTCAGCCCACAAAGCTATTCTTTACTAAGTTTGGTTAATAGAATCCGGACCTTTCTTTCATAAATCCTTGCCTTACAATACTTACTTTTACTTCTTATAGATCATTGAGAATCATCCTGAAATAGTTCTCAAATGGTATTTCTTACTCGATATTACTTGTTTGAAAATTATTTGATCTATTAATTTAACTTTAATAACGGTATACATAACGACAAGGACAGTCACTAAATTTGTACAACTTTTTTGTTGTTGCTATTTCTCTTTTGTTTAACTTATCTTCTTCCTCAATTTTTTTATTTTATTAAAGAGGGGAAATGCAAAATGAATTTTTTCCTAGGTGTTCCTTGATATACGTCACTTAAAAGTATAGATTACTGATGTGACAACTATTTTTTGGGGAAAATTATACTAAAAAAAAAAAGGTAACACCTGTCATAAATAATTTTGCATGTAGCGAAATAACAAATATAGTTGCTTAAGTAATGATATACAAAGAAATATTTTATTACATTAATATAAATTGACATTTCTTTTAATCTGTCTCATTGTACATTAAGAAGCTTATTTTTACAGTACTGACAAAATGTATGCATAAATTGTACGACCATATTTACTTCTTAAACAAGTCAGTTACTCATGGTTTATAGGAAAGTGGTATCTGTGACTGGAAGTCGAAGCTTCTTATGGTTATTTTAAAATTATTTGTGTTATGAATTTCACTTTGATATGTTCTCACCAATACTGAGAGCATGCAACATACTATCAATTTCTATATTTTTTCTTTCTTCCTCTGTATCTGCTGCTAATAATTTATTATAAAAAAAATCACACTGTTTGAATGTATCTGAACGGGGATAGCCGAAACGTAATTTAAATCCGATCGCAATTCATTGTTATAGATACGTTGACTAGTATTTATATTAGGATATTTATTTTTAAAAGATCGATAAATTTTACATACATTTAAGTCTTTTTTTTTTACATGTTTGAATCGATGGCTTGGGGTGGCACTAGAATTTCATTTCACCCCTCAGCCACCATCGTTTATAAGATATCAATTAACATTACAATTAAATGATCTTTACAATTATTTATTTAACAGCTTTTGGAAGGCCTCTAACCATCCTGAGTTGGACTTCAGCCCACAAAGCTATTCTTTACTAAGTTTGATTAATAGAATCCGGACCTTTCTTTCATAAATCCTTGCCTTACAATACTTACTTTTACTTCTTATAGATCATTGAGAATCATCCTGAAATAGTTCTCAAATGGTATTTCTTACTCGATATTACTTGTTTGAAAATTATTTGATCTATTAATTTAACTTTAATAACGGTATACATAACGACAAGGACAGTCACTAAATGTGTACAACTTTTTTTTGTTGCTATTTCTCTTTTGTTTAACTTATCTTCTTCCTCAATTTTTTTATTTTATTAAAGAGGGGAAATGCAAAATTAATTTTTACCTAGGTTTTAAATTACAATGGGCACTGAAGGGTTAAACATCATAGAATTTCGAAGTTTTCTTGAAAAATTTAAATAACATGACATACCAAATGAGTCCCAAATGAATCTATTAATTTAACTTCAGCCCACAAAGCTATTCTTTACTAAGTTTGATTAATAGAATCCGGACCTTTCTTTCATAAATCCTTGCCTTACAATACTTACTTTTACTTCTTATAGATCATTGAGAATCATCCTGAAATAGTTCTCAAATGGTATTTCTTACTCGATATTACTTGTTTGAAAATTATTTGATCTATTAATTTAACTTTAATAACGGTATACATAACGACAAGGACAGTCACTAAATTTGTACAACTTTTTTGTTGTTGCTATTTCTCTTTTGTTTAACTTATCTTCTTCCTCAATTTTTTTATTTTATTAAAGAGGGGAAGTGCAAAATGAATTTTTTCCTAGGTGTTCCTTGATATACGTCACTTAAAAGTATAGATTACTGATGTGACAACTATTTTTTGGGGAAAATTATACTAAAAAAAAAAAGGTAACACCTGTCATAAATAATTTTGCATGTAGCGAAATAACAAATATAGTTGCTTAAGTAATGATATACAAAGAAATATTTTATTACATTAATATAAATTGACCTTTCTTTTAATCTGTCTCATTGTACATTAAGAAGCTTATTTTTACAGTACTGACAAAATGTATGCATAAATTGTACGACCATATTTACTTCTTAAACAAGTCAGTTACTCATGGTTTATAGGAAAGTGGTATCTGTGACTGGAAGTCGAAGCTTCTTATGGTTATTTTAAAATTATTTGTGTTATGAATTTCACTTTGATATGTTCTCACCAATACTGAGAGCATGCAACATACTATCAATTTCTATATTTTTTCTTTCTTCCTCTGTATCTGCTGCTAATAATTTATTATAAAAAAAATCACACTGTTTGAATGTATCTGAACGTGGATAGCCGAAACGTAATTTAAATCCGATCGCAATTCATTGTTATAGATACGTTGACTAGTATTTATATTAGGATATTTATTTTTAAAAGATCGATAAATTTTACATACATTTAAGTCTTTTTTTTTTACATGTTTGAATCGATGGCTTGGGGTGGCACTAGAATTTCATTTCACCCCTCAGCCACCATCGTTTATAAGATATCAATTAACATTACAATTAAATGATCTTTACAATTATTTATTTAACAGCTTTTGGAAGGCCTCTAACCATCCTGAGTTGGACTTCAGCCCACAAAGCTATTCTTTACTAAGTTTGATTAATAGAATCCGGACCTTTCTTTCATAAATCCTTGCCTTACAATACTTACTTTTACTTCTTATAGATCATTGAGAATCATCCTGAAATAGTTCTCAAATGGTATTTCTTACTCGATATTACTTGTTTGAAAATTATTTGATCTATTAATTGAACTTTAATAACGTTAAACATAATGACAAGGACAGTATTTCAATTTGTACAACTTTTTTGTTGTTGCTATTTCTCATTGTTTAACTTATCTTCTTCCTCAATTTTTTTAATTTATTGAAGAGGGGAAATGCAAAATTCATTTTTTCCTAGGTTTTAAATTACAATGGGCAATGAAGGGTTAAACATTGTAGAATTTCGAAGTTTTCTTGAAAAATATAAATAACATGACATACCAAATGAGTCCCAAATGAATCTATTAATTTAACTTTAATAACGGTATACATAACGACAAGGACAGTCACTACATTTGTACAACTTTTTTGTTGTTGCTATTTCTCTTTTGTTTAACTTATCTTCTTCCTCAATTTTTTTATTTTATTAAAGAGGGGAAGTGCAAAATGAATTTTTTCCTAGGTGTTCCTTGATATACGTCACTTAAAAGTATAGATTACTGATGTGACAACTATTTTTTGGGGAAAATTATACTAAAAAAAAAAAGGTAACACCTGTCATAAATAATTTTGCATGTAGCGAAATAACAAATATAGTTGCTTAAGTAATGATATACAAAGAAATATTTTATTACATTAATATAAATTGACCTTTCTTTTAATCTGTCTCATTGTACATTAAGAAGCTTATTTTTACAGTACTGACAAAATGTATGCATAAATTGTACGACCATATTTACTTCTTAAACAAGTCAGTTACTCATGGTTTATAGGAAAGTGGTATCTGTGACTGGAAGTCGAAGCTTCTTATGGTTATTTTAAAATTATTTGTGTTATGAATTTCACTTTGATATGTTCTCACCAATACTGAGAGCATGCAACATACTATCAATTTCTATATTTTTTCTTTCTTCCTCTGTATCTGCTGCTAATAATTTATTATAAAAAAAATCACACTGTTTGAATGTATCTGAACGTGGATAGCCGAAACGTAATTTAAATCCGATCGCAATTCATTGTTATAGATACGTTGACTAGTATTTATATTAGGATATTTATTTTTAAAAGATCGATAAATTTTACATACATTTAAGTCTTTTTTTTTTACATGTTTGAATCGATGGCTTGGGGTGGCACTAGAATTTCATTTCACCCCTCAGCCACCATCGTTTATAAGATATCAATTAACATTACAATTAAATGATCTTTACAATTATTTATTTAACAGCTTTTGGAAGGCCTCTAACCATCCTGAGTTGGACTTCAGCCCACAAAGCTATTCTTTACTAAGTTTGATTAATAGAATCCAGACCTTTCTTTCATAAATCCTTGCCTTACAATACTTACTTTTACTTCTTATAGATCATTGAGAATCATCCTGAAATAGTTCTCAAATGGTATTTCTTACTCGATATTACTTGTTTGAAAATTATTTGATCTATTAATTTAACTTTAATAACGTTAAACATAATGACAAGGACAGTATTTCAATTTGTACAACTTTTTTGTTGTTGCTATTTCTCATTGTTTAACTTATCTTCTTCCTCAATTTTTTTAATTTATTGAAGAGGGGAAATGCAAAATTCATTTTTTCCTAGGTTTTAAATTACAATGGGCAATGAAGGGTTAAACATTGTAGAATTTCGAAGTTTTCTTGAAAAATATAAATAACATGACATACCAAATGAGTCCCAAATGAATCTATTAATTTAACTTTAATAACGGTATACATAACGACAAGGACAGTCACTAAATTTGTACAACTTTTTTGTTGTTGCTATTTCTCTTTTGTTTAACTTATCTTCTTCCTCAATTTTTTTATTTTATTAAAGAGGGGAAATGCAAAATTAATTTTTTCCTATGTGTTCCTTGATATACGTCACTTAAAAGTATAGATTACTGATGTGACAACTATTTTTTGGGGAAAATTATACTAAAAAAAAAAAGGTAACACATGTCATAAATAATTTTGCATGTAGCAAAATAAAAATATAGTTGCTTAAGTAATGATATACAAAGAAATATTTTATTACATTAATATAAATTGACCTTTCTTTTAATCTGTCTCATTGTACATTAAGAAGCTTATTTTTACAGTACTGACAAAATGTATGCATAAATTGTACGACCATATTTACTTCTTAAACAAGTCAGTTACTCATGGTTTATAGGAAAGTGGTATCTGTGACTGGAAGTCGAAGCTTCTTATGGTTATTTTAAAATTATTTGTGTTATGAATTTCACTTTGATATGTTCTCACCAATACTGAGAGCATGCAACATACTATCAATTTCTATATTTTTTCTTTCTTCCTCTGTATCTGCTGCTAATAATTTATTATAAAAAAAATCACACTGTTTGAATGTATCTGAACGTGGATAGCCGAAACGTAATTTAAATCCGATCGCAATTCATTGTTATAGATACGTTGACTAGTATTTATATTAGGATATTTATTTTTAAAAGATCGATAAATTTTACATACATTTAAGTCTTTTTTTTTTACATGTTTGAATCGATGGCTTGGGGTGGCACTAGAATTTCATTTCACCCCTCAGCCACCATCGTTTATAAGATATCAATTAACATTACAATTAAATGATCTTTACAATTATTTATTTAACAGCTTTTGGAAGGCCTCTAACCATCCTGAGTTGGACTTCAGCCCACAAAGCTATTCTTTACTAAGTTTGATTAATAGAATCCGGACCTTTCTTTCATAAATCCTTGCCTTACAATACTTACTTTTACTTCTTATAGATCATTGAGAATCATCCTGAAATAGTTCTCAAATGGTATTTCTTACTCGATATTACTTGTTTGAAAATTATTTGATCTATTAATTGAACTTTAATAACGTTAAACATAATGACAAGGACAGTATTTCAATTTGTACAACTTTTTTGTTGTTGCTATTTCTCATTGTTTAACTTATCTTCTTCCTCAATTTTTTTAATTTATTGAAGAGGGGAAATGCAAAATTCATTTTTTCCTAGGTTTTAAATTACAATGGGCAATGAAGGGTTAAACATTGTAGAATTTCGAAGTTTTCTTGAAAAATATAAATAACATGACATACCAAATGAGTCCCAAATGAATCTATTAATTTAACTTTAATAACGGTATACATAACGACAAGGACAGTCACTAAATTTGTACAACTTTTTTGTTGTTGCTATTTCTCTTTTGTTTAACTTATCTTCTTCCTCAATTTTTTTATTTTATTAAAGAGGGGAAGTGCAAAATGAATTTTTTCCTAGGTGTTCCTTGATATACGTCACTTAAAAGTATAGATTACTGATGTGACAACTTTTTTTTGGGGAAAATTATACTAAAAAAAAAAAGGTAACACCTGTCATAAATAATTTTGCATGTAGCGAAATAACAAATATAGTTGCTTAAGTAATGATATACAAAGAAATATTTTATTACATTAATATAAATTGACCTTTCTTTTAATCTGTCTCATTGTACATTAAGAAGCTTATTTTTACAGTACTGACAAAATGTATGCATAAATTGTACGACCATATTTACTTCTTAAACAAGTCAGTTACTCATGGTTTATAGGAAAGTGGTATCTGTGACTGGAAGTCGAAGCTTCTTATGGTTATTTTAAAATTATTTGTGTTATGAATTTCACTTTGATATGTTCTCACCAATACTGAGAGCATGCAACATACTATCAATTTCTATATTTTTTCTTTCTTCCTCTGTATCTGCTGCTAATAATTTATTATAAAAAAAATCACACTGTCTGAATGTATCTGAACGTGGATAGCCGAAACGTAATTTAAATCCGATCGCAATTCATTGTTATAGATACGTTGACTAGTATTTATATTAGGATATTTATTTTTAAAAGATCGATAAATTTTACATACATTTAAGTCTTTTTTTTTTACATGTTTGAATCGATGGCTTGGGGTGGCACTAGAATTTCATTTCACCCCTCAGCCACCATCGTTTATAAGATATCAATTAACATTACAATTAAATGATCTTTACAATTATTTATTTAACAGCTTTTGGAAGGCCTCTAACCATCCTGAGTTGGACTTCAGCCCACAAAGCTATTCTTTACTAAGTTTGATTAATAGAATCCGGACCTTTCTTTCATAAATCCTTGCCTTACAATACTTACTTTTACTTCTTATAGATCATTGAGAATCATCCTGAAATAGTTCTCAAATGGTATTTCTTACTCGATATTACTTGTTTGAAAATTATTTGATCTATTAATTGAACTTTAATAACGTTAAACATAATGACAAGGACAGTATTTCAATTTGTACAACTTTTTTGTTGTTGCTATTTCTCATTGTTTAACTTATCTTCTTCCTCAATTTTTTTAATTTATTGAAGAGGGGAAATGCAAAATTCATTTTTTCCTAGGTTTTAAATTACAATGGGCAATGAAGGGTTAAACATTGTAGAATTTCGAAGTTTTCTTGAAAAATATAAATAACATGACATACCAAATGAGTCCCAAATGAATCTATTAATTTAACTTTAATAACGGTATACATAACGACAAGGACAGTCACTAAATTTGTACAACTTTTTTGTTGTTGCTATTTCTCTTTTGTTTAACTTATCTTCTTCCTCAATTTTTTTATTTTATTAAAGAGGGGAAGTGCAAAATGAATTTTTTCCTAGGTGTTCCTTGATATACGTCACTTAAAAGTATAGATTACTGATGTGACAACTTTTTTTTGGGGAAAATTATACTAAAAAAAAAAAGGTAACACCTGTCATAAATAATTTTGCATGTAGCGAAATAACAAATATAGTTGCTTAAGTAATGATATACAAAGAAATATTTTATTACATTAATATAAATTGACCTTTCTTTTAATCTGTCTCATTGTACATTAAGAAGCTTATTTTTACAGTACTGACAAAATGTATGCATAAATTGTACGACCATATTTACTTCTTAAACAAGTCAGTTACTCATGGTTTATAGGAAAGTGGTATCTGTGACTGGAAGTCGAAGCTTCTTATGGTTATTTTAAAATTATTTGTGTTATGAATTTCACTTTGATATGTTCTCACCAATACTGAGAGCATGCAACATACTATCAATTTCTATATTTTTTCTTTCTTCCTCTGTATCTGCTGCTAATAATTTATTATAAAAAAAATCACACTGTTTGAATGTATCTGAACGTGGATAGCCGAAACGTAATTTAAATCCGATCGCAATTCATTGTTATAGATACGTTGACTAGTATTTATATTAGGATATTTATTTTTAAAAGATCGATAAATTTTACATACATTTAAGTCTTTTTTTTTTACATGTTTGAATCGATGGCTTGGGGTGGCACTAGAATTTCATTTCACCCCTCAGCCACCATCGTTTATAAGATATCAATTAACATTACAATTAAATGATCTTTACAATTATTTATTTAACAGCTTTTGGAAGGCCTCTAACCATCCTGAGTTGGACTTCAGCCCACAAAGCTATTCTTTACTAAGTTTGATTAATAGAATCCGGACCTTTCTTTCATAAATCCTTGCCTTACAATACTTACTTTTACTTCTTATAGATCATTGAGAATCATCCTGAAATAGTTCTCAAATGGTATTTCTTACTCGATATTACTTGTTTGAAAATTATTTGCTTTATTAATTTAATTTTAATAACGTTAAACATAATGACAAGGACAGTATTTCAATTTGTACAACTTTTTTGTTGTTGCTATTTCTCATTGTTTAACTTATCTTCTTCCTCAATTTTTTTAATTTATTGAAGAGGGGAAATGCAAAATTCATTTTTTCCTAGGTTTTAAATTACAATGGGCACTGAAGGGTTAAACATCATAGAATTTCGAAGTTTTCTTGAAAAATATAAATAACATGACATACCAAATGAGTCCCAAATGAATCTATTAATTTAACTTTAATAACGGTATACATAACGACAAGGACAGTCACTAAATTTGTACAACTTTTTTGTTGTTGCTATTTCTCTTTTGTTTAACTTATCTTCTTCCTCAATTTTTTTATTTTATTAAAGAGGGGAAATGCAAAATGAATTTTTTCCTAGGTGTTCCTTGATATACGTCACTTAAAAGTATAGATTACTGATGTGACAACTATTTTTTGGGGAAAATTATACTAAAAAAAAAAAGGTAACACCTGTCATAAATAATTTTGCATGTAGCGAAATAACAAATATAGTTGCTTAAGTAATGATATACAAAGAAATATTTTATTACATTAATATAAATTGACCTTTCTTTTAATCTGTCTCATTGTACATTAAGAAGCTTATTTTTACAGTACTGACAAAATGTATGCATAAATTGTACGACCATATTTACTTCTTAAACAAGTCAGTTACTCATGGTTTATAGGAAAGTGGTATCTGTGACTGGAAGTCGAAGCTTCTTATGGTTATTTTAAAATTATTTGTGTTATGAATTTCACTTTGATATGTTCTCACCAATACTGAGAGCATGCAACATACTATCAATTTCTATATTTTTTCTTTCTTCCTCTGTATCAGCTGCTAATAATTTATTATAAAAAAAATCACACTGTTTGAATGTATCTGAACGTGGATAGCCGAAACGTAATTTAAATCCGATCGTAATACATTGTTATATATACATTGACTAGTATTTATATCAGTATATTTATTTTAAAAGATCGATTAATTTTACATACATTTAAGTTTTTTTTTACATGTTTGAAATCGATGGCTAGGGGTGGCACTAGAATTTCATTTCACCCCTCAGCTACCATCGTTTATAAGATATCAATTAACATTACAATTAAATGATCTTTACAATTATTTATTTAACAGCTTTTGGAAGGCCTCTAACCATCCTGAGTTGGACTTCAGCCCACAAAGCTATTCTTTACTAAGTTTGATTAATAGAATCCGGACCTTTCTTTCATAAATCCTTGCCTTACAATACTTACTTTTACTTCTTATAGATCATTGAGAATCATCCTGAAATAGTTCTCAAATGGTATTTCTTACTCGATATTACTTGTTTGAAAATTATTTGATCTATTAATTTAACTTTAATAACGGTATACATAACGACAAGGACAGTCACTAAATGTGTACAACTTTTTTGTTGTTGCTATTTCTCTTTTGTTTAACTTATCTTCTTCCTCAATTTTTTTATTTTATTAAAGAGGGGAAATGCAAAATTAATTTTTACCTAGGTTTTAAATTACAATGGGCACTGAAGGGTTAAACATCATAGAATTTCGAAGTTTTCTTGAAAAATATAAATAACATGACATACCAAATGAGTCCCAAATGAATCTATTAATTTAACTTTAATAACGGTATACATAACGACAAGGACAGTCACTAAATTTGTACAACTTTTTTGTTGTTGCTATTTCTCTTTTGTTTAACTTATCTTCTTCCTCAATTTTTTTATTTTATTAAAGAGGGGAAATGCAAAATTAATTTTTTCCTATGTGTTCCTTGATATACGTCACTTAAAAGTATAGATTACTGATGTGACAACTATTTTTTGGGGAAAATTATACTAAAAAAAAAAAGGTAACACATGTCATAAATAATTTTGCATGTAGCAAAATAAAAATATAGTTGCTTAAGTAATGATATACAAAGAAATATTTTATTACATTAATATAAATTGACCTTTCTTTTAATCTGTCTCATTGTACATTAAGAAGCTTATTTTTACAGTACTGACAAAATGTATGCATAAATTGTACGACCATATTTACTTCTTAAACAAGTCAGTTACTCATGGTTTATAGGAAAGTGGTATCTGTGACTGGAAGTCGAAGCTTCTTATGGTTATTTTAAAATTATTTGTGTTATGAATTTCACTTTGATATGTTCTCACCAATACTGAGAGCATGCAACATACTATCAATTTCTATATTTTTTCTTTCTTCCTCTGTATCTGCTGCTAATAATTTATTATAAAAAAAATCACACTGTTTGAATGTATCTGAACGTGGATAGCCGAAACGTAATTTAAATCCGATCGCAATTCATTGTTATAGATACGTTGACTAGTATTTATATTAGGATATTTATTTTTAAAAGATCGATAAATTTTACATACATTTAAGTCTTTTTTTTTTACATGTTTGAATCGATGGCTTGGGGTGGCACTAGAATTTCATTTCACCCCTCAGCCACCATCGTTTATAAGATATCAATTAACATTACAATTAAATGATCTTTACAATTATTTATTTAACAGCTTTTGGAAGGCCTCTAACCATCCTGAGTTGGACTTCAGCCCACAAAGCTATTCTTTACTAAGTTTGATTAATAGAATCCGGACCTTTCTTTCATAAATCCTTGCCTTACAATACTTACTTTTACTTCTTATAGATCATTGAGAATCATCCTGAAATAGTTCTCAAATGGTATTTCTTACTCGATATTACTTGTTTGAAAATTATTTGCTTTATTAATTTAATTTTAATAACGTTAAACATAATGACAAGGACAGTATTTCAATTTGTACAACTTTTTTGTTGTTGCTATTTCTCATTGTTTAACTTATCTTCTTCCTCAATTTTTTTAATTTATTGAAGAGGGGAAATGCAAAATTCATTTTTTCCTAGGTTTTAAATTACAATGGGCACTGAAGGGTTAAACATCATAGAATTTCGAAGTTTTCTTGAAAAATATAAATAACATGACATACCAAATGAGTCCCAAATGAATCTATTAATTTAACTTTAATAACGGTATACATAACGACAAGGACAGTCACTAAATTTGTACAACTTTTTTGTTGTTGCTATTTCTCTTTTGTTTAACTTATCTTCTTCCTCAATTTTTTTATTTTATTAAAGAGGGGAAATGCAAAATGAATTTTTTCCTAGGTGTTCCTTGATATACGTCACTTAAAAGTATAGATTACTGATGTGACAACTATTTTTTGGGGAAAATTATACTAAAAAAAAAAAGGTAACACCTGTCATAAATAATTTTGCATGTAGCGAAATAACAAATATAGTTGCTTAAGTAATGATATACAAAGAAATATTTTATTACATTAATATAAATTGACCTTTCTTTTAATCTGTCTCATTGTACATTAAGAAGCTTATTTTTACAGTACTGACAAAATGTATGCATAAATTGTACGACCATATTTACTTCTTAAACAAGTCAGTTACTCATGGTTTATAGGAAAGTGGTATCTGTGACTGGAAGTCGAAGCTTCTTATGGTTATTTTAAAATTATTTGTGTTATGAATTTCACTTTGATATGTTCTCACCAATACTGAGAGCATGCAACATACTATCAATTTCTATATTTTTTCTTTCTTCCTCTGTATCAGCTGCTAATAATTTATTATAAAAAAAATCACACTGTTTGAATGTATCTGAACGTGGATAGCCGAAACGTAATTTAAATCCGATCGTAATACATTGTTATATATACATTGACTAGTATTTATATCAGTATATTTATTTTAAAAGATCGATTAATTTTACATACATTTAAGTTTTTTTTTACATGTTTGAAATCGATGGCTAGGGGTGGCACTAGAATTTCATTTCACCCCTCAGCTACCATCGTTTATAAGATATCAATTAACATTACAATTAAATGATCTTTACAATTATTTATTTAACAGCTTTTGGAAGGCCTCTAACCATCCTGAGTTGGACTTCAGCCCACAAAGCTATTCTTTACTAAGTTTGATTAATAGAATCCGGACCTTTCTTTCATAAATCCTTGCCTTACAATACTTACTTTTACTTCTTATAGATCATTGAGAATCATCCTGAAATAGTTCTCAAATGGTATTTCTTACTCGATATTACTTGTTTGAAAATTATTTGATCTATTAATTTAACTTTAATAACGGTATACATAACGACAAGGACAGTCACTAAATGTGTACAACTTTTTTGTTGTTGCTATTTCTCTTTTGTTTAACTTATCTTCTTCCTCAATTTTTTTATTTTATTAAAGAGGGGAAATGCAAAATTAATTTTTTCCTATGTGTTCCTTGATATACGTCACTTAAAAGTATAGATTACTGATGTGACAACTATTTTTTGGGGAAAATTATACTAAAAAAAAAAAGGTAACACATGTCATAAATAATTTTGCATGTAGCAAAATAAAAATATAGTTGCTTAAGTAATGATATACAAAGAAATATTTTATTACATTAATATAAATTGACCTTTCTTTTAATCTGTCTCATTGTACATTAAGAAGCTTATTTTTACAGTACTGACAAAATGTATGCATAAATTGTACGACCATATTTACTTCTTAAACAAGTCAGTTACTCATGGTTTATAGGAAAGTGGTATCTGTGACTGGAAGTCGAAGCTTCTTATGGTTATTTTAAAATTATTTGTGTTATGAATTTCACTTTGATATGTTCTCACCAATACTGAGAGCATGCAACATACTATCAATTTCTATATTTTTTCTTTCTTCCTCTGTATCAGCTGCTAATAATTTATTATAAAAAAAATCACACTGTTTGAATGTATCTGAACGTGGATAGCCGAAACGTAATTTAAATCTGATCGTAATACATTGTTATATATACATTGACTAGTATTTATATCAGTATATTTATTTTAAAAGATCGATTAATTTTACATACATTTAAGTTTTTTTTTACATGTTTGAAATCGATGGCTAGGGGTGGCACTAGAATTTCATTTCATCCCCTAGCCACCATCGTTTATAAGATATCAATTAACATTACAATTAAATGATCTTTACAATTATTTGTTTAACAGCTTTTGGAAGGCCTCTAACCATCCTGAGTTGGACTTCAGCCCACAAAGCTATTCTTAACTAAGTTTGATTAATAGGTTTTTATCTCCGTCCCTCCTCTTTGGAAGTCGATGCTTCCAATAGTTATTTTAAAATTATTTATGTTATGAAATTCACTTTGATATGTTCTCATCAATACTGAGAACATCGGTTAAAATAAAATCAATATCAAAATGTATTTCTCGTCAATATGATATCATGACTTTATCTCTGACTCGTGCTCTAATTGTGAGATTAATTTTGATATTTAATTTGTCTGCCTCATAGTTTCTTTTCTTAGAATCCGAACCTTTCTTCCATAAATCCTTGCCTTACAATACTTACTTTTACTTCTTATAGATCATTGAGAATCATCCTGAAATAGTTCTCATATGGTATTTCTTACTCGATATTACTTGTTTGAAAATTATTTGATCTATTAATTTAACTTTAATAACGTTAAACATAATGACAAGGACAGTATTTCAATTTGTACAACTTTTTTGTTGTTGCTATTTCTCATTGTTTAACTTATCTTCTTCCTCAATTTTTTTAATTTATTGAAGAGGGGAAATGCAAAATTCATTTTTTCCTAGGTTTTAAATTACAATGGGCAATGAAGGGTTAAACATTGTAGAATTTCGAAGTTTTCTTGAAAAATATAAATAACATGACATACCAAATGAGTCCCAAATGAATCTATTAATTTAACTTTAATAACGGTATACATAACGACAAGGACAGTCACTAAATTTGTACAACTTTTTTGTTGTTGCTATTTCTCTTTTGTTTAACTTATCTTCTTCCTCAATTTTTTTATTTTAATAAAGAGGGGAAATGCAAAATTAATTTTTTCCTATGTGTTCCTTGATATACGTCACTTAATAGTATAGATTACTGATGTGACAACTATTTTTTGGGGAAAATTATACTAAAAAAAAAAAGGTAACACATGTCATAAATAATTTTGCATGTAGCAAAATAAAAATATAGTTGCTTAAGTAATGATATACAAAGAAATATTTTATTACATTAATATAAATTGACCTTTCTTTTAATCTGTCTCATTGTACATTAAGAAGCTTATTTTTACAGTACTGACAAAATGTATGCATAAATTGTACGACCATATTTACTTCTTAAACAAGTCAGTTACTCATGGTTTATAGAAAAGTGGTATCTGTGACTGGAAGTCGAAGCTTCTTATGGTTATTTTAAAATTATTTGTGTTATGAATTTCACTTTGATATGTTCTCACCAATACTGAGAGCATGCAACATACTATCAATTTCTATATTTTTTCTTTCTTCCTCTGTATCTGCTGCTAATAATTTATTATAAAAAAAATCACACTGTTTGAATGTATCTGAATGTGGATAGCCGAAACGTAATTTAAATCCGATCGCAATTCATTGTTATAGATACGTTGACTAGTATTTATATTAGGATATTTATTTTTAAAAGATCGATAAATTTTACATACATTTAAGTCTTTTTTTTTTACATGTTTGAATCGATGG
Source organism: Periphyllus acericola (assembly GCA_949715065.1). Classification (NCBI taxonomy): domain Eukaryota; kingdom Metazoa; phylum Arthropoda; class Insecta; order Hemiptera; family Aphididae; genus Periphyllus; species Periphyllus acericola. Next base: position 55,749,584 of record OX454264.1, read on the forward strand.
CTTGGGGTGGCACTAGAATTTCATTTCACCCCTCAGCCACCATCGTTTATAAGATATCAATTAACATTACAATTAAATGATCTTTACAATTATTTATTTAACAGCTTTTGGAAGGCCTCTAACCATCCTGAGTTGGACTTCAGCCCACAAAGCTATTCTTTACTAAGTTTGATTAATAGAATCCGGACCTTTCTTTCATAAATCCTTGCCTTACAATACTTACTTTTACTTCTTATAGATCATTGAGAATCATCCTGAAATAGTTCTCAAATGGTATTTCTTACTCGATATTACTTGTTTGAAAATTATTTGATCTATTAATTGAACTTTAATAACGTTAAACATAATGACAAGGACAGTATTTCAATTTGTACAACTTTTTTGTTGTTGCTATTTCTCATTGTTTAACTTATCTTCTTCCTCAATTTTTTTAATTTATTGAAGAGGGGAAATGCAAAATTCATTTTTTCCTAGGTTTTAAATTACAATGGGCAATGAAGGGTTAAACATTGTAGAATTTCGAAGTTTTCTTGAAAAATATAAATAACATGACATACCAAATGAGTCCCAAATGAATCTATTAATTTAACTTTAATAACGGTATACATAACGACAAGGACAGTCACTAAATTTGTACAACTTTTTTGTTGTTGCTATTTCTCTTTTGTTTAACTTATCTTCTTCCTCAATTTTTTTATTTTATTAAAGAGGGGAAATGCAAAATTAATTTTTTCCTATGTGTTCCTTGATATACGTCACTTAAAAGTATAGATTACTGATGTGACAACTATTTTTTGGGGAAAATTATACTAAAAAAAAAAAGGTAACACATGTCATAAATAATTTTGCATGTAGCAAAATAAAAATATAGTTGCTTAAGTAATGATATACAAAGAAATATTTTATTACATTAATATAAATTGACCTTTCTTTTAATCTGTCTCATTGTACATTAAGAAGCTTATTTTAACAGTACTGACAAAATGTATGCATAAATTGTACGACCATATTTACTTCTTAAACAAGTCAGTTACTCATGGTTTATAGGAAAGTGGTATCTGTGACTGGAAGTCGAAGCTTCTTATGGTTATTTTAAAATTATTTGTGTTATGAATTTCACTTTGATATGTTCTCACCAATACTGAGAGCATGCAACATACTATCAATTTCTATATTTTTTCTTTCTTCCTCTGTATCAGCTGCTAATAATTTATTATAAAAAAAATCACACTGTTTGAATGTATCTGAACGTGGATAGCCGAAACGTAATTTAAATCCGATCGTAATACATTGTTATATATACATTGACTAGTATTTATATCAGTATATTTATTTTAAAAGATCGATTAATTTTACATACATTTAAGTTTTTTTTTACATGTTTGAAATCGATGGCTAGGGGTGGCACTAGAATTTCATTTCATCCCCTAGCCACCATGGTTTATAAGATATCAATTAACATTACAATAAAATGATCTTTACAATTATTTGTTTAACAGCTTTTGGAAGGCCTCTAACCATCCTGAGTTGGACTTCAGCCCACAAAGCTATTCTTAACTAAGTTTGATTAATAGGTTTTTATCTCCGTCCCTCCTCTTTGGAAGTCGATGCTTCCAATAGTTATTTTAAAATTATTTATGTTATGAAATTCACTTTGATATGTTCTCATCAATACTGAGAACATCGGTTAAAATAAAATCAATATCAAAATGTATTTCTCGTCAATATGATATCATGACTTTATCTCTGACTCGTGCTCTAATTGTGAGATTAATTTTGATATTTAATTTGTCTGCCTCATAGTTTCTTTTCTTAGAATCCGAACCTTTCTTCCATAAATCCTTGCCTTACAATACTTACTTTTACTTCTTATAGATCATTGAGAATCATCCTGAAATAGTTCTCATATGGTATTTCTTACTCGATATTACTTGTTTGAAAATTATTTGATCTATTAATTTAACTTTAATAACGTTAAACATAATGACAAGGACAGTATTTCAATTTGTACAACTTTTTTGTTGTTGCTATTTCTCATTGTTTAACTTATCTTCTTCCTCAATTTTTTTAATTTATTGAAGAGGGGAAATGCAAAATTCATTTTTTCCTAGGTTTTAAATTACAATGGGCAATGAAGGGTTAAACATTGTAGAATTTCGAAGTTTTCTTGAAAAATATAAATAACATGACATACCAAATGAGTCCCAAATGAATCTATTAATTTAACTTTAATAACGGTATACATAACGACAAGGACAGTCACTAAATTTGTACAACTTTTTTGTTGTTGCTATTTCTCTTTTGTTTAACTTATCTTCTTCCTCAATTTTTTTATTTTATTAAAGAGGGGAAATGCAAAATTAATTTTTTCCTATGTGTTCCTTGATATACGTCACTTAAAAGTATAGATTACTGATGTGACAACTATTTTTTGGGGAAAATTATACTAAAAAAAAAAAGGTAACACATGTCATAAATAATTTTGCATGTAGCAAAATAAAAATATAGTTGCTTAAGTAATGATATACAAAGAAATATTTTATTACATTAATATAAATTGACCTTTCTTTTAATCTGTCTCATTGTACATTAAGAAGCTTATTTTTACAGTACTGACAAAATGTATGCATAAATTGTACGACCATATTTACTTCTTAAACAAGTCAGTTACTCATGGTTTATAGGAAAGTGGTATCTGTGACTGGAAGTCGAAGCTTCTTATGGTTATTTTAAAATTATTTGTGTTATGAATTTCACTTTGATATGTTCTCACCAATACTGAGAGCATGCAACATACTATCAATTTCTATATTTTTTCTTTCTTCCTCTGTATCTGCTGCTAATAATTTATTATAAAAAAAATCACACTGTTTGAATGTATCTGAACGTGGATAGCCGAAACGTAATTTAAATCCGATCGCAATTCATTGTTATAGATACGTTGACTAGTATTTATATTAGGATATTTATTTTTAAAAGATCGATAAATTTTACATTCATTTAAGTCTTTTTTTTTTACATGTTTGAATCGATGGCTTGGGGTGGCACTAGAATTTCATTTCACCCCTCAGCCACCATCGTTTATAAGATATCAATTAACATTACAATAAAATGATCTTTACAATTATTTGTTTAACAGCTTTTGGAAGGCCTCTAACCATCCTGAGTTGGACTTCAGCCCACAAAGCTATTCTTTACTAAGTTTGATTAATAGAATCCGGACCTTTCTTTCATAAATCCTTGCCTTACAATACTTACTTTTACTTCTTATAGATCATTGAGAATCATCCTGAAATAGTTCTCAAATGGTATTTCTTACTCGATATTACTTGTTTGAAAATTATTTGATCTATTAATTTAACTTTAATAACGGTATACATAACGACAAGGACAGTCACTAAATTTGTACAACATTTTTGTTGTTGCTATTTCTCTTTTGTTTAACTTATCTTCTTCCTCAATTTTTTTATTTTATTAAAGAGGGGAAATGCAAAATTAATTTTTACCTAGGTTTTAAATTACAATGGGCACTGAAGGGTTAAACATCATAGAATTTCGAAGTTTTCTTGAAAAATATAAATAACATGACATACCAAATGAGTACCAAATGAATCTATTAATTTAACTTTAATAACGGTATACATAACGACAAGGACAGTCACTAAATTTGTACAACTTTTTTGTTGTTGCTATTTCTCTTTTGTTTAACTTATCTTCTTCCTCAATTTTTTTATTTTATTAAAGAGGGGAAATGCAAAATGAATTTTTTCCTAGGTGTTCCTTGATATACGTCACTTAAAAGTATAGATTACTGATGTGACAACTATTTTTTGGGGAAAATTATACTAAAAAAAAAAAGGTAACACCTGTCATAAATAATTTTGCATGTAGCGAAATAACAAATATAGTTGCTTAAGTAATGATATACAAAGAAATATTTTATTACATTAATATAAATTGACCTTTCTTTTAATCTGTCTCATTGTTCATTAAGAAGCTTATTTTTACAGTACTGACAAAATGTATGCATAAATTGTACGACCATATTTACTTCTTAAACAAGTCAGTTACTCATGGTTTATAGGAAAGTGGTATCTGTGACTGGAAGTCGAAGCTTCTTATGGTTATTTTAAAATTATTTGTGTTATGAATTTCACTTTGATATGTTCTCACCAATACTGAGAGCATGCAACATACTATCAATTTCTATATTTTTTCTTTCTTCCTCTGTATCTGCTGCTAATAATTTATTATAAAAAAAATCACACTGTTTGAATGTATCTGAACGTGGATAGCCGAAACGTAATTTAAATCCGATCGCAATTCATTGTTATAGATACGTTGACTAGTATTTATATTAGGATATTTATTTTTAAAAGATCGATAAATTTTACATACATTTAAGTCTTTTTTTTTTACATGTTTGAATCGATGGCTTGGGGTGGCACTAGAATTTCATTTCACCCCTCAGCCACCATCGTTTATAAGATATCAATTAACATTACAATTAAATGATCTTTACAATTATTTATTTAACAGCTTTTGGAAGGCCTCTAACCATCCTGAGTTGGACTTCAGCCCACAAAGCTATTCTTAACTAAGTTTGATTAATAGGTTTTTATCTCCGTCCCTCCTCTTTGGAAGTCGATGCTTCCAATAGTTATTTTAAAATTATTTATGTTATGAAATTCACTTTGATATGTTCTCATCAATACTGAGAACATCGGTTAAAATAAAATCAATATCAAAATGTATTTCTCGTCAATATGATATCATGACTTTATCTCTGACTCGTGCTCTAATTGTTAGATTAATTTTGATATTTAATTTGTCTGCCTCATAGTTTCTTTTCTTAGAATCCGAACCTTTCTTCCATAAATCCTTGCCTTACAATACTTACTTTTACTTCTTATAGATCATTGAGAATCATCCTGAAATAGTTCTCATATGGTATTTCTTACTCGATATTACTTGTTTGAAAATTATTTGATCTATTAATTTAACTTTAATAACGTTAAACATAATGACAAGGACAGTATTTCAATTTGTACAACTTTTTTGTTGTTGCTATTTCTCATTGTTTAACTTATCTTCTTCCTCAATTTTTTTAATTTATTGAAGAGGGGAAATGCAAAATTCATTTTTTCCTAGGTTTTAAATTACAATGGGCAATGAAGGGTTAAACATTGTAGAATTTCGAAGTTTTCTTGAAAAATATAAATAACATGACATACCAAATGAGTCCCAAATGAATCTATTAATTTAACTTTAATAACGGTATACATAACGACAAGGACAGTCACTAAATTTGTACAACTTTTTTGTTGTTGCTATTTCTCTTTTGTTTAACTTATCTTCTTCCTCAATTTTTTTATTTTAATAAAGAGGGGAAATGCAAAATTAATTTTTTCCTATGTGTTCCTTGATATACGTCACTTAAAAGTATAGATTACTGATGTGACAACTATTTTTTGGGGAAAATTATACTAAAAAAAAAAAGGTAACACATGTCATAAATAATTTTGCATGTAGCAAAATAAAAATATAGTTGCTTAAGTAATGATATACAAAGAAATATTTTATTACATTAATATAAATTGACCTTTCTTTTAATCTGTCTCATTGTACATTAAGAAGCTTATTTTTACAGTACTGACAAAATGTATGCATAAATTGTACGACCATATTTACTTCTTAAACAAGTCAGTTACTCATGGTTTATAGAAAAGTGGTATCTGTGACTGGAAGTCGAAGCTTCTTATGGTTATTTTAAAATTATTTGTGTTATGAATTTCACTTTGATATGTTCTCACCAATACTGAGAGCATGCAACATACTATCAATTTCTATATTTTTTCTTTCTTCCTCTGTATCTGCTGCTAATAATTTATTATAAAAAAAATCACACTGTTTGAATGTATCTGAACGTGGATAGCCGAAACGTAATTTAAATCCGATCGCAATTCATTGTTATAGATACGTTGACTAGTATTTATATTAGGATATTTATTTTTAAAAGATCGATAAATTTTACATACATTTAAGTCTTTTTTTTTTTACATGTTTGAATCGATGGCTTGGGGTGGCACTAGAATTTCATTTCACCCCTCAGCCACCATCGTTTATAAGATATCAATTAACATTACAATTAAATGATCTTTACAATTATTTATTTAACAGCTTTTGGAAGGCCTCTAACCATCCTGAGTTGGACTTCAGCCCACAAAGCTATTCTTTACTAAGTTTGATTAATAGAATCCGGACCTTTCTTTCATAAATCCTTGCCTTACAATACTTACTTTTACTTCTTATAGATCATTGAGAATCATCCTGAAATAGTTCTCAAATGGTATTTCTTACTCGATATTACTTGTTTGAAAATTATTTGATCTATTAATTGAACTTTAATAACGTTAAACATAATGACAAGGACAGTATTTCAATTTGTACAACTTTTTTGTTGTTGCTATTTCTCATTGTTTAACTTATCTTCTTCCTCAATTTTTTTAATTTATTGAAGAGGGGAAATGCAAAATTCATTTTTTCCTAGGTTTTAAATTACAATGGGCAATGAAGGGTTAAACATTGTAGAATTTCGAAGTTTTCTTGAAAAATATAAATAACATGACATACCAAATGAGTCCCAAATGAATCTATTAATTTAACTTTAATAACGGTATACATAACGACAAGGACAGTCACTAAATTTGTACAACTTTTTTGTTGTTGCTATTTCTCTTTTGTTTAACTTATCTTCTTCCTCAATTTTTTTATTTTATTAAAGAGGGGAAATGCAAAATTAATTTTTTCCTATGTGTTCCTTGATATACGTCACTTAAAAGTATAGATTACTGATGTGACAACTATTTTTTGGGGAAAATTATACTAAAAAAAAAAAGGTAACACATGTCATAAATAATTTTGCATGTAGCAAAATAAAAATATAGTTGCTTAAGTTATGATATACAAAGAAATATTTTATTACATTAATATAAATTGACCTTTCTTTTAATCTGTCTCATTGTACATTAAGAAGCTTATTTTTACAGTACTGACAAAATGTATGCATAAATTGTACGACCATATTTACTTCTTAAACAAGTCAGTTACTCATGGTTTATAGGAAAGTGGTATCTGTGACTGGAAGTCGAAGCTTCTTATGGTTATTTTAAAATTATTTGTGTTATGAATTTCACTTTGATATGTTCTCACCAATACTGAGAGCATGCAACATACTATCAATTTCTATATTTTTTCTTTCTTCCTCTGTATCTGCTGCTAATAATTTATTATAAAAAAAATCACACTGTTTGAATGTATCTGAACGTGGATAGCCGAAACGTAATTTAAATCCGATCGCAATTCATTGTTATAGATACGTTGACTAGTATTTATATTAGGATATTTATTTTTAAAAGATCGATAAATTTTACATACATTTAAGTCTTTTTTTTTTACATGTTTGAATCGATGGCTTGGGGTGGCACTAGAATTTCATTTCACCCCTCAGCCACCATCGTTTATAAGATATCAATTAACATTACAATTAAATGATCTTTACAATTATTTATTTAACAGCTTTTGGAAGGCCTCTAACCATCCTGAGTTGGACTTCAGCCCACAAAGCTATTCTTTACTAAGTTTGATTAATAGAATCCGGACCTTTCTTTCATAAATCCTTGCCTTACAATACTTACTTTTACTTCTTATAGATCATTGAGAATCATCCTGAAATAGTTCTCAAATGGTATTTCTTACTCGATATTACTTGATTGAAAATTATTTGATCTATTAATTGAACTTTAATAACGTTAAACATAATGACAAGGACAGTATTTCAATTTGTACAACTTTTTTGTTGTTGCTATTTCTCATTGTTTAACTTATCTTCTTCCTCAATTTTTTTAATTTATTGAAGAGGGGAAATGCAAAATTCATTTTTTCCTAGGTTTTAAATTACAATGGGCAATGAAGGGTTAAACATTGTAGAATTTCGAAGTTTTCTTGAAAAATATAAATAACATGACATACCAAATGAGTCCCAAATGAATCTATTAATTTAACTTTAATAACGGTATACATAACGACAAGGACAGTCACTAAATTTGTACAACTTTTTTGTTGTTGCTATTTCTCTTTTGTTTAACTTATCTTCTTCCTCAATTTTTTTATTTTATTAAAGAGGGGAAATGCAAAATTAATTTTTTCCTATGTGTTCCTTGATATACGTCACTTAAAAGTATAGATTACTGATGTGACAACTATTTTTTGGGGAAAATTATACTAAAAAAAAAAAGGTAACACATGTCATAAATAATTTTGCATGTAGCAAAATAAAAATATAGTTGCTTAAGTAATGATATACAAAGAAATATTTTATTACATTAATATAAATTGACCTTTCTTTTAATCTGTCTCATTGTACGACCATATTTACTTCTTAAACAAGTCAGTTATTCATGGTTTATAGGAAAGTGGTATCTGTGACTGGAAGTCGAAGCTTCTTATGGTTATTTTAAAATTATTTGTGTTATGAATTTCACTTTGATACGTTCTCACCAACACTGAGAGCATGCAACATACTATCAATTTCTATATTTTTTCTTTCTTCCTCTGTATCAGCTGCTAATAATTTATTATAAAAAAAAATCACACTGTTTGAATGTATCTGAACGTGGATAGCCGAAACGTAATTTAAATCCGATCGCAATACATTGTTATATATACGTTGACTAGTATTTATATCAGGATATTTATTTTAAAAGATCGATTAATTTTACATACATTTAAGTTTTTTTTTTACATGTTTGAAATCGATGGCTAGGGGTGGCACTAGAATTTCATTTCATCCCCTAGCCACCATCGTTTATAAGATATCAATTAACATTACAATTAAATGATCTTTACAATTATTTGTTTAACAGCTTTTGGAAGGCCTCTAACCATCCTGAGTTGGACTTCAGCCCACAAAGCTATTCTTAACTAAGTTTGATTAATAGGTTTTTATCTCCGTCCCTCCTCTTTGGAAGTCGATGCTTCCAATAGTTATTTTAAAATTATTTATGTTATGAAATTCACTTTGATATGTTCTCATCAATACTGAGAACATCGGTTAAAATAGTATCAATATCAAAATGTATTTCTCGTCAATATGATATCATTACTTTATCTCTGACTCGTGCTCTAATTGTGAGATTAATTTTGATATTTAATTTGTCTGCCTCATAGTTTCTTTTCTTAGAATCCGAACCTTTCTTCCATAAATCCTTGCCTTACAATACTTACTTTTACTTCTTATAGATCATTGAGAATCATCCTGAAATAGTTCTCAAATGGTATTTCTTACTCGATATTACTTGTTTGAAAATTATTTGATCTATTAATTGAACTTTAATAACGTTAAACATAATGACAAGGACAGTATTTCAATTTGTACAACTTTTTTGTTGTTGCTATTTCTCATTGTTTAACTTATCTTCTTCCTCAATTTTTTTAATTTATTGAAGAGGGGAAATGCAAAATTCATTTTTTCCTAGGTTTTAAATTACAATGGGCAATGAAGGGTTAAACATTGTAGAATTTCGAAGTTTTCTTGAAAAATATAAATAACATGACATACCAAATGAGTCCCAAATGAATCTATTAATTTAACTTTAATAACGGTATACATAACGACAAGGACAGTCACTAAATTTGTACAACTTTTTTGTTGTTGCTATTTCTCTTTTGTTTAACTTATCTTCTTCCTCAATTTTTTTATTTTATTAAAGAGGGGAAATGCAAAATTAATTTTTTCCTATGTGTTCCTTGATATACGTCACTTAAAAGTATAGATTACTGATGTGACAACTATTTTTTGGGGAAAATTATACTAAAAAAAAAAAGGTAACACATGTCATAAATAATTTTGCATGTAGCAAAATAAAAATATAGTTGCTTAAGTTATGATATACAAAGAAATATTTTATTACATTAATATAAATTGACCTTTCTTTTAATCTGTCTCATTGTACATTAAGAAGCTTATTTTTACAGTACTGACAAAATGTATGCATAAATTGTACGACCATATTTACTTCTTAAACAAGTCAGTTACTCATGGTTTATAGGAAAGTGGTATCTGTGACTGGAAGTCGAAGCTTCTTATGGTTATTTTAAAATTATTTGTGTTATGAATTTCACTTTGATATGTTCTCACCAATACTGAGAGCATGCAACATACTATCAATTTCTATATTTTTTCTTTCTTCCTCTGTATCTGCTGCTAATAATTTATTATAAAAAAAATCACACTGTTTGAATGTATCTGAACGTGGATAGCCGAAACGTAATTTAAATCCGATCGCAATTCATTGTTATAGATACGTTGACTAGTATTTATATTAGGATATTTATTTTTAAAAGATCGATAAATTTTACATACATTTAAGTCTTTTTTTTTTACATGTTTGAATCGATGGCTTGGGGTGGCACTAGAATTTCATTTCACCCCTCAGCCACCATCGTTTATAAGATATCAATTAACATTACAATTAAATGATCTTTACAATTATTTATTTAACAGCTTTTGGAAGGCCTCTAACCATCCTGAGTTGGACTTCAGCCCACAAAGCTATTCTTTACTAAGTTTGATTAATAGAATCCGGACCTTTCTTTCATAAATCCTTGCCTTACAATACTTACTTTTACTTCTTATAGATCATTGAGAATCATCCTGAAATAGTTCTCAAATGGTATTTCTTACTCGATATTACTTGTTTGAAAATTATTTGATCTATTAATTGAACTTTAATAACGTTAAACATAATGACAAGGACAGTATTTCAATTTGTACAACTTTTTTGTTGTTGCTATTTCTCATTGTTTAACTTATCTTCTTCCTCAATTTTTTTAATTTATTGAAGAGGGGAAATGCAAAATTCATTTTTTCCTAGGTTTTAAATTACAATGGGCAATGAAGGGTTAAACATTGTAGAATTTCGAAGTTTTCTTGAAAAATATAAATAACATGACATACCAAATGAGTCCCAAATGAATCTATTAATTTAACTTTAATAACGGTATACATAACGACAAGGACAGTCACTAAATTTGTACAACTTTTTTGTTGTTGCTATTTCTCTTTTGTTTAACTTATCTTCTTCCTCAATTTTTTTATTTTATTAAAGAGGGGAAATGCAAAATTAATTTTTTCCTATGTGTTCCTTGATATACGTCACTTAAAAGTATAGATTACTGATGTGACAACTATTTTTTGGGGAAAATTATACTAAAAAAAAAAAGGTAACACATGTCATAAATAATTTTGCATGTAGCAAAATAAAAATATAGTTGCTTAAGTAATGATATACAAAGAAATATTTTATTACATTAATATAAATTGACCTTTCTTTTAATCTGTCTCATTGTACGACCATATTTACTTCTTAAACAAGTCAGTTATTCATGGTTTATAGGAAAGTGGTATCTGTGACTGGAAGTCGAAGCTTCTTATGGTTATTTTAAAATTATTTGTGTTATGAATTTCACTTTGATACGTTCTCACCAACACTGAGAGCATGCAACATACTATCAATTTCTATATTTTTTCTTTCTTCCTCTGTATCAGCTGCTAATAATTTATTATAAAAAAAAATCACACTGTTTGAATGTATCTGAACGTGGATAGCCGAAACGTAATTTAAATCCGATCGCAATACATTGTTATATATACGTTGACTAGTATTTATATCAGGATATTTATTTTAAAAGATCGATTAATTTTACATACATTTAAGTTTTTTTTTTACATGTTTGAAATCGATGGCTAGGGGTGGCACTAGAATTTCATTTCATCCCCTAGCCACCATCGTTTATAAGATATCAATTAACATTACAATTAAATGATCTTTACAATTATTTGTTTAACAGCTTTTGGAAGGCCTCTAACCATCCTGAGTTGGACTTCAGCCCACAAAGCTATTCTTAACTAAGTTTGATTAATAGGTTTTTATCTCCGTCCCTCCTCTTTGGAAGTCGATGCTTCCAATAGTTATTTTAAAATTATTTATGTTATGAAATTCACTTTGATATGTTCTCATCAATACTGAGAACATCGGTTAAAATAGTATCAATATCAAAATGTATTTCTCGTCAATATGATATCATTACTTTATCTCTGACTCGTGCTCTAATTGTGAGATTAATTTTGATATTTAATTTGTCTGCCTCATAGTTTCTTTTCTTAGAATCCGAACCTTTCTTCCATAAATCCTTGCCTTACAATACTTACTTTTACTTCTTATAGATCATTGAGAATCATCCTGAAATAGTTCTCATATGGTATTTCTTACTCGATATTACTTGTTTCAAAATTATTTGATCTATTAATTTAACTTTAATAACGTTAAACATAATGACAAGGACAGTATTTCAATTTGTACAACTTTTTTGTTGTTGCTATTTCTCATTGTTTAACTTATCTTCTTCCTCAATTTTTTTATTTTATTGAAGAGGGGAAATGCAAAATTCATTTTTTCCTAGGTTTTAAATTACAATGGGCACTGAAGGGTTAAACATCGTAGAATTTCGAAGTTTTCTTGAAAAATATAAATAACATGACATACCAAATGAGTCCCAAATGAATCTATTAATTTAATTTTAATAACGGTATACATAACGACAAGGACAGTCACTAAATTTGTACAACTTTTTTGTTGTTGCTATTTCTCTTTTGTTTAACTTATCTTCTTCTTCAATTTTTTTATTTTATTAAAGAGGGGAAATGCAAAATTAATTTTTTCCTAGGTGTTCCTTGATATACGTCACTTAAAAGTATAGATTACTGATGTGACAACTATTTTTTGGGGAAAATTATACTAAAAAAAAAAAGGTAACACATGTCATAAATAATTTTGCATGTAGCAAAATAAAAATATAGTTGCTTAAGTAATGATATACAGAGAAATATTTTATTACATTAATATAAATTGACCTTTCTTTGAATCTGTCTCATTGTACATTAAGAAGCTTATTTTTACAGTACTGACAAAATGTATGCATAAATTGTACGACCATATTTACTTCTTAAACAAGTCAGTTACTCATGGTTTATAGGAAAGTGGTATCTGTGACTGGAAGTCGAAGCTTCTTATGGTTATTTTAAAATTATTTGTGTTATGAATTTCACTTTGATACGTTCTCACCAACTCTGAGAGCATGCAACATACTATCAATTTCTATATTTTTTCTTTCTTCCTCTGTATCAGCTGCTAATAATTTATTATAAAAAAAATCACACTGTTTGAATGTATCTGAACGTGGATAGCCGAAACGTAATTTAAATCCGATCGCAATACATTGTTATATATACGTTGACTAGTATTTATATCAGGATATTTATTTTAAAAGATCGATTAATTTTACATACATTTACATACAACCTATTTGACTTGAAAAATTATAATGTATAATATATGTATGTATAATACAATGTGTGTACGTAATGTATACTGTACAAATATGTACGTAATATATTCCTTGACAAAGTCATTTTTACCCCAATTTTCCTTCATAAGTCCTCTCATACTACTGTTACTTTTACATACTACGGTTTATAATTTTTATTGATTTTTTGTCATATTACCTTTAATATATATATTGTAAAAAAAAAAATTCCGCAAAGAATATATGTTGTTTTATGATAAATACTCTTTCATAAATGGTAAAATTATATTATGTATTTTTATTCATGTATCATATTATTCTGATTCGGCATCCTTGTATAACGAATTAAAGTTTCTGGTGAACGAAACAAAAATATTAACATGGCATATAAATCTTCTTCCATTTCATATTCTTCAAAAGATCTCACCAAATAAATTTCATAACATAGCTAATAATATCATAATTGGTTAATAACACTCGGAAATCGATAAGCTTGTAAATTAATTGTATGATTCGATTAGCTTAAAAATGTATTATTACTTGTAGTATACGGTCTGGATAAGGTGTTTCGGTGTAGCCTAACTTGAACTTAAAAGATCTGAATATGTCAAATGCCAGTTTATATCCAAAGTAAACTACTATAATTGTGTATAATCCGATTATTCTATAATTCATTAATTTTTATTTAAAGTACATGTAGGCATTTATCGATATTGATTAAATTTAGCATACAAATTTACATTAAGAGGACGCTACACATGCATGCGTTGTCTGTGTCTTACAAACGCACAACATAGCAAATCTGTGTTCAGCTAAACCATTTTTTTGTCACGAGTTATGATAATGTATAATTTAATAAATTTTAAAAGCTCATAATTTGCTTTAAATATAAAATATTGTAAATTACCTTTGACATCGCAAAGATAATTTTCATAATTTTAAATTTGATAATATGTCAGCTTATTAAATATAACAACACATAATCGTCCTCCTAAGATAATCTGCTATATGTTCTAAATATTACCCTTTGTCGTCAAAATATTGTAATGTGCTCGAATATCTATCGCTGAATACGTATATATTGTACATGATATTGGTACCCTCTGTTACCAATTTCATTTCATTTTCAGCGCACGAAGAGTATGGCATTTTTTTTAAATATATTGTACTTTCATCACCTGGACATAGTTCTATCATGTTCCACCAGTAAGTAAATTTAGTTGTGTCATAACTGAATGTAAGACCAATGTCCATGTATGGATTATCTAAAACATATTTTATTCCAGTGAAAAATATTTTTTTTAATCAGTCGAATCCATTGATAAGCATAGACTTATTTCATGAATAATGGCCTCAAATTATAGTGCTTTTATTCATAAAAAACATTATTGCACAACGATTACCTATACAGAGTGGGGCACTGAAACGGCCGATCGAATAGATTTTCTCAGTCGTTATTAAGATAAGAAATATTATTCGTTCAAAAGAGTTTGAAAAGAGATGGTCATCATCTTGAGGACATAATTTTTAAAAAATAAATGGCAAGTTATATACTTCATTATAATAAATAATAATACATTTTTATTAGGTTTTCTTATTTTATAATTTATTTTTGTAAATCGGCCGTTCCAGTTAGTTATTGGGGTTAACACAAGACAAAGAAGGAGGTGACAATTTAAAATTACAGTTTAAATTAGGTGGGCAGGACTTAGGATAATTTGATTACATTAATAATTTATGTTTATCTTTATTATTTTTTTTTTCAATAAAAATAAGGGTTCAAAAGTCGGGCTATCATCCCAAGTTGGAGGCCAATGCAATTTTAGGAAAAAAAAACTTCACAGTGGGTTATTCAAATGAATTAACATATTTGCTTCAATGTGAGATCTAAGATTGTTCTCAATAATAATGAAGTTGCTATAAGTGGGTATTTTTTTCATACAACACATATTATTATTTATAGTACCTCTACTTGCATTTATATATATACTTAAATTTGTTGCATATATACAAAAACTTATATTTTACGATATACATTTACCTGGATCATGTATCATTAATTCTGACTTAACTTCTGTCTCGGAAGATTTCAAATGAAGTGTTAAGAATTTTGGTATTAGGTTGCGTACCACTAGTTGTTTACACTTGCCAGGCATTTCAAAATTGTTTTCGTTTAAACTTTTTAAACAGTTGTTCAGTTCGGAATGTTCATATATGTCCATCATCACAGTGTTTTTGCCGTAACTGATAGTCATACTATTGTGGTGCGTTAATGACCATTCTACTGAAATTTTTATATTGGAACCTATTTTATGAAAATAAGAATTTATTAATCAAATTGAGCTTGTTATTGTTTGAATAAATACTCTCGGTGATAAATTAAAGTGTTGAGCATAATATCTAATTTAACTATTTAAACATTGAAACATATCGTTCCAAAATACATTTATGACTATAAGATAAGGCTATCAATGTTATCATACTTGTGTAAATAATTGTTTTAAGCTTATTGAACTCGTAAGATGAAATGGGCCACGTATTGATCGACTGTGGTATTACATTTATTGAGCTTAATTCATCAAATTCGTATTGTTGTAGAAATGCCATGTTTAATGCTTTATCACTACTTGACGAGTTCATGTATAGTTCTTTCATTACTCTAAAGTCCGTACTATCTAATCTATATGAAAAATAATTTAATGTATTTAAAAAATTGTATGACACACTAATGATGATAGGTATTGTATTTATATGAGCATAGAATGGACTTAATTAATGGTATTAAGTAGTGCGATGTATTCATTGGAAAGTAAACAGGTTTATGTATCAAACTGAAAAAGTAGGTATTAACAAGTTTTTTATGACTGTTAAAAAATATTAAAATTTCGAATTAAATATATTATATATTAATACAGTATACTATTCATTGTAAAAATAATATGACTTAATAATCTTATATCTTTTAATTATACAAATGATGAAATAAACCGTTTTTGTATAGGTATTGTATCAGTTATGTTTTATAAATTACAACAATTTCTTAACGAAACAACATTACATTTTAATCAATTGTTTTTAGAAAATTGCATTACTCATTAACTTATTATCTTTAAATTGTATGCGTTATTTCGCTCAAATTATAATTAAAAACATTGGAGACAAAAAATGCCGTAGGATAGTAAATTAACCTTTGTACGTCATCTGATTTGGTGCTAAAAACGGTTGAATCTTCTCCGAATTTAATGGTTAGCACTATTGAAGACGGTGTATCTGGTAAACTTTCGAACATAGAAAACCACGCAATTGGAAATATTATTACTGTTATTATTGCTAATATAATTCCGCCACCAATTAATAATTTGAATTTTCGTTGTAATTTGTGTCCTCGTTCTGTGTCCAATGTATTACGGAAATTACAAATGCACTAAAAAATATTTATATAATGTTAGATTTTTCACTGACCCTAATTTAATAACAGTATAAACTATAAAGTATACAACTTCATTGTTAGAATGAAATCTTCAAACTTGAACAATGAAGAGCAACATAATATCTCATAAATACTATTATATTTTACCTTAACGCAACAGACATGGGCAAACAATTCATCCATTTTAAACCATTCCATAATTGTCAATGACGAATCTGTCCACATCCAATCCATGACGGTTCGAAATTCGTGCACAAATGGACAATAATAATACCTATTAAAATATTATAGTACATTTTTAGTTAACACTGAAATATTGATGACATTCATATTTACAGTTTATATCCTAACAAATTGAACATTGTGTACTGTGACCAAAAAAACGAACTTGCGTTCTGATACGAGTAACCGTTTCTTATTTGACTGGCCGAAACTACAATGTACATGTATAGGTTGTACGCCCACAGTTGGTTTAGGGTTTCTTTATTTTCCCTAAAAAAAAAAAAAATAATGTTCTTAGAGAGTCAATTATATTACTTGATTTATACTTACATTGCCATTAATTGCAAAATAAATACGGTTACAAAAAATAAGTGAAAAATTAATTTTCCTAGAACGAAACGCCTGATATAGAACCAACGGTCCATTACGATTGTTATCATGTAAGTTGAAAATGTTTGTAAGATAATTTTGGATACTCGATTTAACGCAAACGATTCAGTGGCTGTCTAAATAGTTAATAAATCCAAAATCATTATAATTATTGATTTACACATTGTTAGCTATTAAGTTACTGCTATTGTGTTTTAAAAGAATCTATAATTAATAATTAATTTTCTTTTAAAAGGATAACAAAACCTCAATAAAAATAGTCTATGTTATGAATAGTTATTTAAAATAATGTTCACTTACACGTGTGTTTAATAAACTACAAGGTATTTGAAAGACTATTGATATAAGCATAGTTGGATACATATTTACTGATCCTTCCATTTGGTACTGACAAAGATTTTTAAAAAATTCAGTTATAGACATAAAATGCACTTCCAAACTAGAGTTGATTAAACAAAATACAATTAAAAATATAATCATACTGAATTAGTTTAAGTAAATCATACTTACTTTAAAATTATCTTTCTTAAAAATGTATTTGTTTCAGTTTTGTTTCGTACATTTTTTTTATCTACTATCCATTTTTTATCGTCGTTAGTATACGTCCAAAGGCCTAATCTTAATAACGACCGTCTGCATGTTGACATTGAAAATTATTTTTATTAAAGACTGGAATTATATGCCATAAAAAGATGCTACATATAATGCAATAATGCAGTATAAAATGCACAAATATGTTTAAAAATCTTCAAAATATGTACTTGAAATGCATTGAATTATGTGTACTAAACTCAAAAATAAATAAAATAGTATTTAATGTTATTTATTTAAATCTACCTATATAATAGAATATTTATTTTTAATTAAATTGAAACATTTCTTTTTATTACTTAACTAATCTACATAATACAATTAAAATAAACTTAGATTAAAGTAAATCACATTTTCATGCATATAATAAGTATAAACATGCAAATGTATATAATGCCGGTTGAAAGATATTATGAATACTTTTTTGTATATCATACATATATTTACCTGTGTATAAACAAGATCAGCAGAACCATTAGATCCGTTAGTATTTTATTATGGTAGTCTCCAATTCCTATTTTTGTGGCAGGATACGAATAGAAGTCTTCTGCATTTAGTTGCTGCAGTTTTGTTTCTTCTCCTATCCATGGTATTTCTTTAAAAGAACAGATGTATTTTACCAAACCAGTGATCTAATAGATAAAATAATTTAGTCCATACTTTTAACATAAGTATAATTTTCCTTAATTTACTTGTATGTACGTAATTAATACTATCCAAAATGTTTTTGTTGGCCTGGGTTTTGATAACTGTCCCCAAAATATTACCATTATGACAGGAATTATTGATATTACATCACAAAGGTTCTGAACTGCATTATAAAATATAATGAAATAACACAATAGGTGCGTAGATGATTGTATTGCATTTATTATCGCCAAAATGAGTTGTTTGAAACAGTGCTTATGTTTGTTTGAATCTATATCGTTTCTTATGCTACACAGCATCAACAATTTTATAAATTATTTGCAAGTTGAATTCATTAAACATACATAATATATCAGTTAATATTATTAGTTTGTGCCTGTATAAAATATATTTTTAGAAGAAAATATTGGTTGGGAAATCCCTTTATTTCTAAATAGTTTCTGGTTCTAGTGAATTTCATCATACAGAGCTAACAAAAATTGTCTGTGCACTTATTAATTAAATTAACAATATCTTATAGACTACACAATAGTGTATTAGTGAGTATGAGCTTATATTAACTCTATACAATTAAATTTAAATTAAATAATTTTAATTCTTTATTTATAACTATTATTACTATTATTTTTATTTCTAATTCTTTATTTATATTTTTACTTTTTCAAAATAGTTAAGATGTAGAGGCTAGTATATCATTTGGTAGTATAGTGAGCTTTTATATAAGCTATCTGATTTTATATTAATGAGAATAGTAGGTACTTGATCCTAAAAATTAGATAAGTAAATGTTATATTTACTTGTTTAAGTGGTAAACATTATTATTTGAAGTCCACAATTTTATAGAACTCATGTTAGGACCCATTTGATGTTGTCTCTATTTAACGAAAATAAATAACAAAATAAACATTTAACAAACAATTTATATGAAAATATAGGTAAGGGCGTAATATTTATCGTGTGCACACATTAGTGGAGTTTCAAACCTAACTTGCTCGAAAATAATTGTTTAATCGTACAAGACGTACTATCAATTTTTTTTTCTCTATGTTTAATACATGCATAATATGTCTGTGTTCTTTAGAAAATTCGTTAATTTTTTCCGTTACATAAAGAACGAAACAAGCAGACTGTCGATAAAGCCATGAACTAGTTTCTGTAGCAGCTTCATGTTTACGAAAGTTATCAGTGTCATATTTTTCAACAAAGTATACATCGTCATATACTTCTTCAAACATATATTCACCATCGAGACAAGCTAAGACATATGCATACATGTTAAATAATATGTTACTGTAAAATTATATTAAAACTATTTATGCAATTATACATTGGGAATGGTGCATATGTTTTGTGACGTGTCGTTCTTTTGCCTTTCGAATTTTATTTAATTTTATTTTTATTTTTTTCAATGAATCTAAATCAACTTTACGACTTTCGTCTTTTTTGTGGAGCTCCCACTCGTTGACTAAATTGTACATTTGGTTGGCCAACAAAGACACGGCTTTTGTGTCCTCAATAAGTCTGGCAAAGTGTCCACTTTTAAAAAACCGCTTTTGGAACAATATCATCGCGAACAAAAACGCGTTCTCAAATAATCCCATTTCGTATTCGGATGCGCCACATGTTGTATCTAACGTAATGAAAATAATGTTGAAAATAATATTTTTAGTAAATTAAACGTACCTTGATGTTTTTCAAAGGGTCGTTGAGGACAAAACATTGAAAGCACACGTATAAAAATACAAGAATACCATTGAAAATATTTAAAAATCACACATCCAAATAAATGAAAGAATACTTTCAAAAATATCACTGAACTGCTATAATCCAACAACCAATTCCACCTGTAAATTAATAATGACGAATATTTTTTAATGAATATTTTATAGTTTATATGTAGTATAAAACCAGTCTACTTCGAAAATAAAATTATTAACGATTCTTAGGACTGACATTTAATTTATACATACGAGTATTGTCTATATATCAATTCGAAATTTCAATGATCAACTTCAAAATTATTCAATGATAAATGCATAAAATTTATTAGTCTATTATATTATCTATTGATTGATTGATTAAATAGTTTTATACACCATTTTGAATACATTTAATAAGTATGAAATGTATTTACAGCGCCGTATTTAAAATCATTGACTTATAAACAACACCCTTTTGAAATTGAGTACAACTTACAATACATTTCGCAATTTAAATTATTTTACTTACATTTTAACTATTGTAGTCAGTGGCAATATATAATAGTGTGTACCTTTCCAAAATAATATAGTCCCGGCACATAAATAGCCGAGAGAAAATAAGTCGACATTTTTTGTACCTGTCCAAAATATAACAAATAGAATCATCCAAAAAGAGTTATCGAATATAATTCTTTTTAAAACGTCCAAATTCGATCTGTAGTATAGAAGAAAAATTAATATATGAATCTTCCCTGATGGATTTGATTTCGAAGCACCTAGTCTGAGTTATGTAGTCCGGGAACTCATCTTCGGCCGTTAAAGCTATATTTTCGACTTGGTCGTTTCTTTTTTTTGTCTCATTTTTAAACACGGTTAATTGACGAGACGCGAAAACCAATAGTATAAAATCGAACGCTGTGGAAAAAAGTACGTAATTTTTTTTTGAGCGTTTAAATATTTTTTTTTTTATCAAATTGAATACGTTTTAACGGCTTTATAAAAGCTCCTTTGTAGTTTACATCATACAGCGTAATGGTCGTATTCGGTCCTATATTGATTGTGTTCCAAGACATATCTGAAAGAATACGTCTACTTATTGCCCGGTGTTAATCGAGTTTACAATACAAATTTACCAACAATCGGATTGAACCACATTTCAATAAGTAACAGAATATACTTCAATGTGATTGCTATATAAATTAACGTTATTAAACATGGCCAATACTTTGAAATAGTTCTTCTGCTTTTAACGACAAATACCAAAAGCCACAAAGCGCATATTAACGCGTACACATCCAGTGACAAAGCAATCACGATTGTAATGGTAATGATAGTGATCTATAGGTAAAATTGTTAATGGTAGACACACTGTGAAATCGTTAGAACAACGTTTCGGGTGTTTTTCGGATATTATGTCTTACCTCCAAGCCGAAAAGAGAAAATCCATCGTTAGCCAAGTACATAAGAAATTCAGGAATCCCGTTATTTATGTCAGCATATGTTATGTTAGGAAAAATACACGTAGGCCGATTTTCCGGATAGTACTTGAGTTTTACATTCATTGAAATGCTTTTTTTCAAAACCATTATCAATAAGATTACTGCGAATTTTACATGATACGTATTAAATTACAGCGCTTTCAACTATCACTCGCTCTAAACTTACACAACTCGTACGTTAAGAAGTCGAATAGAAATTTATTCTTATCCAACTTTTTTAAACCCAGCACTTCCATGAAATTTATTTGAAGGGTATTGAGCTGTTTTAAATGTAGACTAGAATTTGTTTGGTACTCGATTGATAACTGTAATGCAAACAGTTGTGTATCAGTTTTTATGTAAGCATGAGCCGTAGACGGAGTGTAGTATAGGTATATCTAAACCGAGATTAACTAAGGACTGTTGAGTTTTTCCAACTGTTATTGAAATAAACATGTGTCATACACAATTCATTGTTTTGTATGTGTTTTTATTTTAATAATGATTTCCATGCTGTAATTAAATTATACATTTATTTCACTAACTTGAAATTCGTCATAATCAAAGTATGAAAATTGATAGCCAAGTATAATAAATATGAACGCGGCAATCTGTAAAAACATTATTCTCTCTATATATGTATTGTACTCGAAGAACGTCCAGAGTAACATCGTGATAAGTAGTATCCCATTCGGTAAACTTGGCTACATTTAATTTGAAAACATGAATAAATTGTATTATTATTCAAAGTACAAAGTTTTTTTTTAATATTTTTCGAATAATATTTATTACAAAATAACCGCACAGTTTTGTGCCGGTTAAATTTTGGTACTTATGCGATAATTATAATAGCAATAATAATGTGTTATTATAATCCTAATAAGTAGTTTAAATTAATTTTGATTTACAATTAATAAAAAATAAAAAAAATAAAATTTACCTTGCTCATGATCAATACCATGACTAACATAATTTCTAGTTTGTTAATATGATGATGAAAAACAATTATTGTGGTGTTCCATATTCTCGAGAACCACGATTCTGTTTCTAAATCGGCCTTGTGTTGTTCTTCGTAGTTAATAAATGAAATCGGTTGTTCATAAAAATGTAATGTACTCTTAAAATGTCCGTGTAAATATTGGAAATAGATAAGAATGGCAATAGCAATTATAGCGGGTACAACTATGCTTAAATAACTCGTCGTACTGTCCAATCCAATATCTTGCTGTCTTTTAATAAAATAAAATAATTTTATTAGACTGTTTACTATATTTTAATTTATTTTTATTATTCGGTTTTGCCTTACTACATTATATCTAAGGTGATACATATACGAGACTAAGATAGATACATAAATAAGATAGCATTATTATCTCTAGGTCATTAGTTCATTACATTATTAGTAGTAACATAAAGTCTATGTTGTCTAGTTATTAAAAAGGTAAATTTTCAATAACTTAGATAAAAAATCAATGATACAAGAAATAAAAATAAAAAATCTATTGCTTACAAATCATATGAAATGTGAAAATCGTTCTTCAAGATGTCTGCCAACCCGTGAAATTGGAAAACATAAGTTATGATAACTACAACATTAGAATACAATAACACAATTGTCCAATATAGATAAATGGTTTTCCTCCATAGTTTAAAAGATACCTGTAATACGTTAATAGTTAAAAATTGGTAATTCAATATTTGTTTGCATTGCGATAAACTATATTTCGTTTGATCTCCAATGTAACAATCATTAGGTGGTGCCACGTTAGAATTGTTTTCAGACGGTATATAGTTAGTATGAGCTTATGTGATCGTATAAATGCTCAGTAATAAATGCATTATACTTACTTGAAAGACGATAAAGAACAGAAATGATAACGCAATATAACCGATTTGGATCAAGTTGATTCGGTAGTATCCGTAGAATCCATATGTGAGCATAATTAAAACCAGAGATGTGATCCAAATGTGCGATAAATATTTTTTTAAATTTTTCGACCATTGTTCCGGTCCGACGATTACCAGTTCTGGTTGGCTTTTACTCACTTGATCCAATGTTATGTAAATTATAATTGTGAAAATCGTCTATTGAAATATTTAACATTTATTTGACATTCTTTTTCCCCTCCCCCATAAATAGTTACTTTAATTAAAATTGACGTCGAAAACCCGTCATGTGTGTCTTCATCTATCAACTGCGAACCGGACACTATTTTAAGCAGTTCTTTGCCCTGGATGAGGTAGACGTATTCGGTGATGAGAATAGAAATAGCAATGAACTGTATAAATATTAGATTTGGCAGGGTATTCAAATACATCCAAGATATCGTTGTGCACAGTAACAATAACAATGTGAGCCATCCTGGATAAGCGATACTCCAAACCTTTATCATACACGAGTTAAAGACAAATTGAATATGAAATAAAAAAAATTATTCAGTTTTTAATGAAAACATAGTTGGTATAACAGTTATCAGCTAAATTTCCTTGGGGCGCTTCGTAAGAGGTAAGTAAGTATTATACTGTTCGCGCAACAAAAGTAAATCTAGAAAAATACTTACGAGGATAACAAATTTAAATCCAATTGTCTTCATGACGACCAAAATTATATTCATCAAATTGAACATGTTATCTGTTGATCCGTTTTTCGAGTTTACCGAACGTTTCATAGACGTTGTTTCAAAAGTCTAATTTTTAAAATGCACACCGATGGTAACATAAACATGTTTGATCAGTTATCAATAGACAGTTATTTCATTAAGAGGTGACGTTAACTTTAAGCGGTTACGCACCTTGTTTGAGTAAACCCATAACATGTGATGTTGAACGATTAACGTGATCGGTAGGAAATAATGATGTCCTTGGATTGCAGGCAATACTTCTGTAGGGTAACAGTTCAGGGCGTGGTACGCAATTAATCCATACTCCCTGGAAAATTCGACGTTGTCCGATCAGTGTACGCGTTTAATCGTGCGCAACTCAACGGCGCCCAGCACACGTACAAGGTGTAGAGCAGTGGTTCTCAACGGGGGCGATATCGCCCCCCGGTAGGTGGTGAAGGGTTACCGAGGGGCGACGAACTAGTTTTGGGCGGTAGGGGGGTGGCGAAGTTGTTCACGCAAAAGCGTTGTACATGG
The DNA here is from genome assembly GCA_949715065.1 of Periphyllus acericola. Classification (NCBI taxonomy): domain Eukaryota; kingdom Metazoa; phylum Arthropoda; class Insecta; order Hemiptera; family Aphididae; genus Periphyllus; species Periphyllus acericola. The sequence goes on from OX454264.1 coordinate 55,774,605, forward strand.
TGCAACCTAAAAATAATAGGTACTATGTTGAGCAGTGCACAATAACTTATCTTTGATTTTTTTCCAATGTATTATCTTTATTATTTTAGCGATTGTGCGTGCACATTATATTTTATTACACCGTATTATCTTAAATTTTAGAATTCTCACATAGGGGGGCGTTAAAAAATTGATTGCTGGTCAAGGGGGGTGGTAACTTAAGAAAGGTTGAGAAATACTGGTGTAGAGCAACCGCAACGCTTTTAGAGGTTTTCCAGTGGTCGGGTGTCAGAGGAGCTATTTATTGTTGTAACAGTTTACTAACCGCGACGGTAAGAAATACGGTAGAATACTCTACACTGTAGAGCAGGGATGGCGAACCTTATTTGGGTCAAGTGCCAAAATTTAAAATCAAGTTTTTTGAAATATGCTCGCGCGCCCAAAAAAAAATTAATTTTTCTAGGTAAGATGAAAAGAAAAAGCATGCAATAATTTACACACATTTTATTAGGTACACATTTATTTGTAAACTTTTATTTCGTTTATTAATGTGATTTCTGTAGTTGTTTTTTAGAAGATAACATTTTAATATCTGGAGTATAGTTGGTAGTTTACAGTGAAACACAAGCAGCACTAGTTTCATCGATTAATGTATTTCTGTGCTTCGTTTTTATTAAATTCACTATGGAGAATAAACTTTCATGAGCATAAGTTGACGAAAAAATTTCTAGGATAGATTGAGCCACTCCTTTTAATGTATTTAAATGTGTTTGGAAGCGTATTCCAGACTGTAAGAATATCAGTATCTGCATTTTTTTACCAAGTTTTCGGTTTTCTCGATGACTTTATTTTCAATATTAGAATTCATACTTAGTATTCTCTCTTTAATATTAGATTAGTAAACTTGGCGTGCCACTGAAATTTGGTCAACGTGCCATAGGTTCGCCACCCCTGCTGTAGAGTATTCTACCGTATTACTCTATTTAGTAGTGTTACGTAGTGCCCGTGACAGGTCCTCGTGTTTTCCTCGTCGCGAAAGTCGACCGATAAGAGCGAGCGGTGTAAACGTTTCGATTCTCAAAGTCCTACTCGGTAGCCACCGTGACGGCGTCACCGGAAGCGTTCGCGCGGGTACGCTCACCTCGCCATGCGCAAGTCGACGCCGACGTGTCGGTCGATCCGAACCCATTCCATTTGGTACGCGAACAGCGCGAGCACGTGGACGCACGTGTAAACGCATATCGTCTTGAACAGTCGCCCGACCGTCTTGTCCGCGACCACGTTCAGCGCGATGGCCGCGACGATGGCCAGGAACGACCCGTAGTAGACGCTGCATGCGTACGACGGCGCCACGATCCCGTTGAAGCACATGACGGCCAGGCACGAGAACCGCGGCACGGGCGACGGACGGTGACCGTCCCCGGCGGGCGACGCGCGGACGACGGCGCTCGGCGCGGCCCGGCCGCGTCCCGGAAAATAACGCGCGGCCACCGCGAACAGGATCGTCAACAGGACGTCCGGCGTTAAGTCGCTGCGGAACCCCAGCGACGCCGAATCTTGTCCGCTGTCGTCACCTGCACCGCACACGTCCGGCGAATAAAGTTGTGTTTTTTACGCGACCGCGGGGGGAGGGGTGTGGACGGCATACTCACAATCGACGGTCGAGTCGTTTCCCGCTTCGGTCGTCGCGACCATCACGCATAGTTTGCTCGCGGTCACGGCCGAAATGGTGACGAACATTATCTTGACGAACCTCGGACAGCTTGGTCGTCCGTCCCGAAACGTAACTACAACAATACAATATTCCCCGCGGTTTATTACCGTTCCCAGTAAGTGTTATTACCCGCCTAGTGGGCCTCGGTTGCGTATAACTGTCGAGACCGGAATCATAATGCGCTTAAGTTATGCCGATCTCGGTTTAAACACGACAAAAAAGGCGTGCATTATCGGTACATTTTCAAAGTGTTCACCTATATACGTTTAAACATTTGTTCCGTGTTCCGCAATGATCAAAAAAGTATTTGGTATTACTTTTTGAATGCGAACCGTAGAAATAACTTGGTAAATTATACATGTACAGTGAAACCTCTAAATACGGGATATGTATTTTGTGTATTGTTATGATATATTTGTATTATTTTTATGAATTATTATTGAAAAGTTTTTATTTATGTATGAACATATTGTTAATTATTGGAAAATTTTAAAATATATAAAAAAAAAAAAATTTTAAGGTTAAAAACTAACATATTAGTTTGCCAAAGACTAACGCCTAATCATATATGCCTAATTTTACTGTACTTGAGATATTCTGGATCTCGATAGCAGAAATGTATTTGCGTAAACATTTTACTACTGCATCTAATAGACTTACTATTTGTGAAGTTTCTTGTTCTTCTAATTAGATGAAGTACAATCGTATAACAATGCATAATATATTAAAATAATAAAATTTAACTTAAGGGTTGGGACTTTGGGAGTGTATCTAGACATTATCCGGACATATCACAAATCTTCTATCGCGTCCGTTATAAGAGGTTTCACTATATATATATAATTAAATTATTATTTATTATTATTAATTACATAATATAATAATTAAGTCTATGTATTATTTTTCTTCAGATCAGTGTTGTACTCACCATTTAAATTGGATGATTTGGTTGTTTGAAAAAACGGAAAAGAAATCAGAAATATTAAATGTATCATTGATAAAACGTTTTGTCCATGACATACGCCTGTTAATGTAATATTAATATTAAAATACAATTTATCCATTACATATAATATATTAGTTGTTATGTGTGACACAATGAGATACAGCGTACTTATTATCAATGTTATTTCTTTTAAATTTTGCAAAAATTTCAAAAACAAAAATTATTTAATCCTACGATATATACATTGCATGTTATAACGTATGTTTACATTTTTATATTATTTCAGTACGCAAGCTTAAAATATTTAGCTTAACAAATTAATTTATATCAAATATTTCTAACGTTTGATAATCAGTATAGGGAAAAATAAATTTATCAAATCTTAAACCTGGTTTACTTGACACTCGAGATACGGTGATTTGTATTTATCACGTAAAATATTATAAAATAAGACTTTGAAAATTGATAATAACTCGTGATTTGTTGTCAACTTTTAATAGGCAATTTTAATTTTAAAAAAATATCACATACTTGTTAACAAACATGCTTGTAGAGTTAAATTGTAAAAAAACCATAATACTTTATGATCCTCCATTGTAACTTTATACGTAAGTAAATGTGTTAAACATTGTTAGTCTTCAAATGGTTTTATTGATTTTGAAATAATGCAAGTGAGCAGTTCTCTATGGAAACTATATTATAAGAATTACATTCATTTAAGTTACTTTAATTTATTTTAATTATTATTATTGTTACGGACTTATTTTTAGGATTGCGGAAACCAAATACAAGATGGATTTTTTAATATTAACCCTTCGGCTATGTGTAATTTGTTGCCAGTTTTGTACACCTCATAATTTAATCAAAAAAAATCTTAAACAATATTTAAAGTTAATTTAAATGTTATTTTATCACAACTAAATTGCATAGGAATAAGTTAATAATAAAGAACATTTTTTTGTACACATGTTTTACAATAAATATGATAATTTGTTTTGAAATAAAAAAGCCCCTTCTAGGATAACCCTTCCTTAGTGGAAAAGTAAATTTTTCAGTGTTCTACTTCAATATTTGAATCTTTCGTGGGTATCGCTCACGTACAACATATGTATGAACCATAATATAAATTTTTCTCAAGGATACTAAATATATTATTGTATCATTTCATAATACCAAGAATCTAATCGCATGACAGTTTAGTGTCTAAACATTGAATAACATCATAAATGATAAATTATTAAAAAATACATTTGAAAATAGAAATAGAGTACGTAATATATTAATGTGTTACAATGAAAATAATAATGCATATTACACTGAATTTTTACACGAGAGATTTACAAATTATACACATTCTTCATGTTAGTTAAATAATAGAAAAAAAAAATGGAATGTTAATAAAAAAAAAAAAAAAATGAACTTACAAATATTAATCCTACCATATATTCCAATCCTATTGAAACGAAACGCCGTCGATCTCAAAATACAGTGATTAAATGTTAAAGAAAAAAAAAAAATACCGTTTACTGAAACATATCTAAACTGTAGTTGGAAACGTTGACACTATTGAGCCGGATGGCGTCTCCGCGCTGGGGTACCGTTTTCGCAGGACATATCGTCTGTCGGTGCTGGTGCGTGGAGGGGGGGGGGTTGACACGTGAGGCCTCTTTCCTGTCGCACAAAGGCTTCTGACTCGGGAAAAATTTTCGCACCTGACGGGTCGTGCCGGGTTCGTCCAGGGGTCGCGTACAAGCGCGATTTCGATCGGGCGCAGCTCATACGTGCGGTCCGCCGGGCAGGAAACTTCCCGTGGTTATGCGATGCCGGCGATTCCGGAAATGGGGCCGGTTAACAGATCGTGCCCGTGACGGCTGTTACGGGCCAACTCCGGCGTGAACAGGGCGAGAAATAAATCGCCCGTTGACTCTATTAATATGAGCCGGGTGACGTCTTCGCACGCTTGGTGTCCGCGTTCGTAGCCCAGGATTTGACGTGGGGGTCCTGCCCTCGGTGGTTGTATGAGCCAACCAAAACCCCGGCGTGGTCGCGCCTTTTGGCTCTATAGGTGTCACCGTTGTACTACAGCGCACAAGTACACCCGTGTCGGTGCCGTGTACAACGTACACGACCGTTTTAAAACATAATTTGTATTTGTGGTCGGACATGCGTCACGTTCCTAGGATCAGGATATCCGTAGTCCAAAAAGCAAAAAAAAAAAAATATTGAAGACGATAATAATTTTTTAAATATTCTATCAGAATTATGCGTTGGGCAGTATTAAAAAACTTTTTGTTGTGTAATTTGCAAATCTCGAAAAATTAAAAAAATCTATAACTTACCATTGTATTACTGAAATTGAAAAAAATTTATAGCTGGGTGAACTGACTTTGACCAAACTTTTGGCAAAAGCACTGTTTATTTTCCAGGCTACGTTAATTCTTTAAGTCTAGTTCAAACTTCAAATGTATTGTTTAATTTTTTAACTCTCTCGCCTACTTAATATAAACAATTATTGACGATAAAATAAAAAATAATATAGCTGTACGAGTATATGTACAATATGAAAGTACAAAAACAGGCAACAAACATTTTTTGAAAACAACAGAACCGCATCCACGAGGTGTTCTCTGGGTAACGGTAAATGGTTCTATATTTTTTTTATTGAAAAACAGTTAATTTTTTCATTTATAAGTTAAAAAGTTATGCTAATTAAATATAAATTGAAATTTTTTACAGTTATTTTTGAAAATATATCGACATTGTACTTATTTACTAATTTCGTGCATCTAATAACAAGACTATTTGCACCATAGTTCGTGGACTGAAATGGAACATAAAAAGTGTTTGATTTTCTAGTGTTGCGACTTGGTACTAATAATTTAATTTTGATAGTAAAATAGTTTATATAAATGTTTATAGTGTATTTTACTACTGCACATTTTAAGGTAGCTTACAAACACCCGTTGACTCTTTTATACGAGTCAAATTGCGTCCTTACGCTTGGGGTCCGTATTTGTAGGACCAATTATTTACTGGCGCTGCACTGTGGGCGTGACACTCTAGGCTCCATTCCTGTCTAACGAAGGCTTCGAATGCGCAACAACTTTTCGGGCCTGGCTGGCAGTACATGGGTCGCGTACAAGAGCGATTTTGATCGGGCGCCACTCAAACGTGCGGTTCGCTGGAAAGGAAACTACTCAAAACATGCAAATGGATTAAACAGGACAAGATCATCCAAGATTTTCAATACCACAAGAACTTCTAGAACATCTTAAAGGTCAGTAGAGGCGATACCCTTCTCGAGAGATATTGTACAAGTTGGGATGGGACGTTGTTTCTATTATTTTATCCAAGTTGAGAAGTTATATGGTGTTTGTTCGTGATGAGTTATTCACTCTTGAAATGTATTTGTTAGAATTGGGAGAGAAATAATTCTTGTCCGTACATAAAATGGAATTGAAGGTAGAGGAATGTATTATATGTAATGTGGATTATAATTATATGGAATGTATTGTAATTATTTTTTCAGTGTTAAAGCTATTTAATTGTTTTATATTTATTCGCATCTAATTTTAGAGTTCTACGTAATTCCCTTCAGTGTTTATAAGTTGTTAGTCATTTTAATAATGTATATATTTTTATTTGTTTCTATTCAGGTGCATATGTGGAAGATTTCAAACAGCAGTACATCAGTAGAAAGATCTACAATGCACATTATTCTATACGAGTACATGGACAAATTTAAATTAAACAAAGACCATAATTAGCTGCTATTGAAAAATAATGAACTTTTTATAGGTAATTATTTAGATTACGAGTAATAACTAAAATTTTGCAGAACCTTAAATTCATACAGTACTTTAGAATTTTGTTAAATCATTTTTCACATTTTGCCTTTGAGTAGGTACCTGTAAAAAAAAATGTCATTTGGACAAATTACCTTGGGTACATTAATCAATAAATACTAATATGCTAGTATTAATAGTATTTTTTTTTGTAACTAATAAATAGATAAAAAATAGTAAAAATAATTGTAGGAACAAATATTTATAAAATTTTCGGTCAACATCGGAGTATGATTTAAGTTGGTATAATTTTTAAATAATCAACTCGGTTTTTTTTTTTTTTATTATTAAACAAATAATCCGCGGCAACAAGGCCATTGGACGTTAACAATTTACAATATTTACATGGTTATTATTATTACATATTTTCTATTATATTTTATTAATAAGTAGTGTGTCTTCGAGAAACTTTGAGATTTTTCGGATGTTGTCGGGCTTTGGGTTGAGGATCTCTGTGAGGTGGTCGTTGATTTGGTGTTTTTGCCTTGCGGTGCCTTAGGTTTGGCATTCTATGGGTATGTGTTTTACGGTAATTTGGACCCCACAGCACGCACATATCTAATAACATTTGCAAAATAATTATGTCTTATGAATACTTTTTTGGTTTAATTTTGTATATTTTATAGATTGAGACCAACCAACGTTAAATTTAATTATATTTTTACATACATTAATTTATACTATTGTACTATATATAATATATATAACATAATATATGTAATATGATTTGCAAAGTATCATAAGAACTTAGTACTCTTCAAATTTACTAAATTTCGGTTTTTACTCGTAAAATAAAAATATATATTTATGTTGTAAAATATACATTTCATTCTATATGTACACTTGGAATTTGACTTTATATAATTACTTGTAATATTAATTCTAGCTCAAATGTCTTATGAACTACTACTACACTATAAAGTGATTCCTGGTAGATGAAAAAATTTGATATTGATCGTTTACTTTCTACAAATCTAAACAAAGATGTTGCCAGGTATGAACAAGCATCTTATACAATAGTATTATTTGTCAACATTAAAAACATGTGTTATTTTCTTGTAGCTCAAATGGCAATATTATCCTGTCACTAATTGCATGCACTCATGGAAGCTCAACATGCCTAGAAGAAGAAAAGTCACATTCAAATTGTGTTAAATATTTATTTTAAGTAGAAAATAAGTGATTGTAATAGTTAAAAATGAATTTTATGTATTAGTTAATATGTATTAATTTAAATAATAATATAAATTTAATAAAATATAAAGAACTCTTTTTTGGTAAATAAAAAAAACTACTATATTTTAAACTTAACGACAAAGTAATTTATGCTTTTTACTCCGACCCAATAATAACTTCTTCATCTAAAAGTCATCTAAACCTATTGTCTCTATGGTACTCTCAGTAAAACTCATAAAAAAGTACTCATAAAAATCAATGAATCAAAATTGATCCACAATGTATTTACACTAAAACATGGTCAATCTTCTCCAATTTTCTTAAACAATAAACAAATACCTTCCTCAGTCATAGTCAAATACCTAGGCTTATCACTTGACAAAAAAATTATTACTATTAAATTTACTCTTGTCATCTCTAATACATATTACTCAACATATGATGCAATAATGATAATAATGATTTATAATGCAATGACACAATAATGATAAGGTTAACAGTGTTACTAGTGTTACATATACACCCCACCCATTTTATTGTAACTATATGTTACAACGTCTAGTTGATATCCTTGCTGCAATTTTGAAGATATATACCTTCTTCAGATTTGTCTTCTTCATTTGATTCGTTTGTTTCATTTTCCCTAAGTGTTTCCCCCTTGTACAAGATTTCTAGATATTCTTTCCATCTTTTCGCTATATCATTTTCAAATCATTGTTCAAAAAACTGATCAACATACGTGACTTACGTTTTAAAGTATTATAAAAAGCAATTTATTATTTGTTTCAAATTTGACATTGTATTAATATTTTATTAACTATTAACTCTTACTTCCTTGATGCTGAACATATTCCACGAGTTCTTCAATATTTGGATGTATATTCATTGAAAGTGCACATCGCATATCGTGTTGAGCGTCAAGGCTGTTTCTATACTTTGTTTTGATGACAACTAACATAGAAAAACCGGCTTCACATAAGTATGTGGTTGGGAATGGTAGTAATGCATTTTCGGATTCTCTTGATAAAATCGGTTTATCTTTTAGTTGTGCCCAAAACACATTCTTGAAAAATTTTCTTTAAGACTTGACTGGCTCGAAGGTCAAGAAGTTCTTCTTGGAACCCACAAATGTCTTCACCAACTTCGTGAACAGAAATTTCAAAAGGATTTCTTACCCAACTGTATTTACTGAGCTCTACGTTTTCTAGTATATATTGATCGAGTTCTAACAGTAATTTGTCCAAGTACTCTTGAAGCAGTAATTTTAAGTCATTTAATGTAACCTTTGTCGAATCTTCAAAAAATTCACTTAAAAGGGGAAATGTGGCAATTATTCCTAGCAATAGTTTTCCCGCCAAGGTGCGACCCACCATGAAAACCTCTGCGACCCTAATTTGGGTTCGCGACCCGAGGTTGGGAACCACTGATCTAACTCAATATTCAATAATTCAGATAAATAACATTTTTTTTTATTTCCAAATATTGTTGTTTGTTCCGACAAAGTTGAAGTGGGTGATAACGTTCTGGTTTATTTATAGCTTCACACATATAACAGCTTTTTTTCGGAAAAAAATTTCTGCGCTGTATTATACTTCTTGTCTGCATTAATCTTTCCATTTATAATTATATTATTATTACTATTAAATTTACTCTTGTCATCTCTAATACATATTACTCAACATATGATGCAATAATGATAATAATGATTTGTAATGCAATGACACAATAATGATAAGGTTAACAGTGTTACTAGTGTTACATATACACCCCACCCATTTTATTGTAACTATATGTTACAACGTCTAGTTGATATCCTTGCTGCAATTTTGAAGATATATACCTTCTTCAGATTTGTCTTCTTCATTTGATTCGTTTGTTTCATTTTCCCTAAGTGTTTCCCCCTTGTACAAGATTTCTAGATATTCTTTCCATCTTTTCGCTATATCATTTTCAAATCATTGTTCAAAAAACTGATCAACATACGTGACTTACGTTTTAAAGTATTATAAAAAGCAATTTATTATTTGTTTCAAATTTGACATTGTATTAATATTTTATTAACTATTAACTCTTACTTCCTTGATGCTGAACATATTCCACGAGTTCTTCAATATTTGGATGTATATTCATTGAAAGTGCACATCGCATATCGTGTTGAGCGTCAAGGCGGTTTCTATACTTTGTTTTGATGACAACTAACATAGAAAAACCGGCTTCACATAAGTATGTGGTTGGGAATGGTAGTAATGCATTTTCGGATTCTCTTGATAAAATCGGTTTATCTTTTAGTTGTGCCCAAAACACATTCTTGAAAAATTTTCTTTAAGACTTGACTGGCTCGAAGGTCAAGAAGTTCTTCTTGGAACCCACAAATGTCTTCACCAACTTCGTGAACAGAAATTTCAAAAGGATTTCTTACCCAACTGTATTTACTGAGCTCTACGTTTTCTAGTATATATTGATCGAGTTCTAACAGTAATTTGTCCAAGTACTCTTGAAGCAGTAATTTTAAGTCATTTAATGTAACCTTTGTCGAATCTTCAAAAAATTCACTTAAAAGGGGAAATGTGGCAATTATTCCTAGCAATAGTTTTCCCGCCAAGGTGCGACCCACCATGAAAACCTCTGCGACCCTAATTTGGGTTCGCGACCCGAGGTTGGGAACCACTGATCTAACTCAATATTCAATAATTCAGATAAATAACATTTTTTTTTATTTCCAAATATTGTTGTTTGTTCCGACAAAGTTGAAGTGGGTGATAACGTTCTGGTTTATTTATAGCTTCACACATATAACAGCTTTTTTTCGGAAAAAAATTTCTGCGCTGTATTATACTTCTTGTCTGCATTAATCTTTCCATTTATAATTATATTATTATTACTATTAAATTTACTCTTGTCATCTCTAATACATATTACTCAACATATGATGCAATAATGATAATAATGATTTGTAATGCAATGACACAATAATGATAAGGTTAACAGTGTTACTAGTGTTACATATACACCCCACCCATTTTATTGTAACTATATGTTACAACGTCTAGTTGATATCCTTGCTGCAATTTTGAAGATATATACCTTCTTCAGATTTGTCTTCTTCATTTGATTCGTTTGTTTCATTTTCCCTAAGTGTTTCCCCCTTGTACAAGATTTCTAGATATTCTTTCCATCTTTTCGCTATATCATTTTCAAATCATTGTTCAAAAAACTGATCAACATACGTGACTTACGTTTTAAAGTATTATAAAAAGCAATTTATTATTTGTTTCAAATTTGACATAGTATTAATATTTTATTAACTATTAACTCTTACTTCCTTGATGCTGAACATATTCCACGAGTTCTTCAATATTTGGATGTATATTCATTGAAAGTGCACATCGCATATCGTGTTGAGCGTCAAGGCGGTTTCTATACTTTGTTTTGATGACAACTAACATAGAAAAACCGGCTTCACATAAGTATGTGGTTGGGAATGGTAGTAATGCATTTTCGGATTCTCTTGATAAAATCGGTTTATCTTTTAGTTGTGCCCAAAACACATTCTTGAAAAATTTTCTTTAAGACTTGACTGGCTCGAAGGTCAAGAAGTTCTTCTTGGAACCCACAAATGTCTTCACCAACTTCGTGAACAGAAATTTCAAAAGGATTTCTTACCCAACTGTATTTACTGAGCTCTACGTTTTCTAGTATATATTGATCGAGTTCTAACAGTAATTTGTCCAAGTACTCTTGAAGCAGTAATTTTAAGTCATTTAATGTAACCTTTGTCGAATCTTCAAAAAATTCACTTAAAAGGGGAAATGTGGCAATTATTCCTTGCAATAGTTTTCCCGCCACGGTGCGACCCACCATGAAAACCTCTGCGACCCTAATTTGGGTTCGCGACCCGAGGTTGGGAACCACTGATCTAACTCAATATTCAATAATTCAGATAAATAACATTTTTTTTTACTTCCAAATATTGTTGTTTGTTCCGACAAAGTTGAAGTGGGTGATAACGTTCTGGTTTATTTATAGCTTCACACATATAACCAGCTTTTTTTCGGAAAAAAATTTCTGCGCTGTATTATACTTCTTGTCTGCATTAATCTTTCCATTTATAATTATATTATTATTACTATTAAATTTACTCTTGTCATCTCTAATACATATTACTCAACATATGATGCAATACAATAACCGATGGTCTATTCTAACCCCGACCAACAAAGGTGAATAAATAACTACTGTATTTAAAATTAACAGACTGTCTATATTATTAACATAATCTCTTCCATTATAACACTATTTTTTAAATAAATTGTATCCAGCTCATTGATTATGATTTTTAACCAAAAAATAAAAAATTTTAAATTGAGCCAAGCTTGTACATGTTAAATATAGGATTACAATAACTGAAAATCTATCTGCAGTGTTAATTAAATCTTTTTAGAAGAATCTTCAATAGACTTTGAATCTATCATGCACTGCAAGGTCAATCAATATATGTAAACCATATTAACAAAAGTATTCCATTACTTGAAACGATCAAATTCAATATTGTTAGATTAATATAGTTTATTGTATAAAATATTAATTAATTACATAATTATATTTAATATATTACTGTATTATGTTTATAAGTATAAGAAAATAAAATAAAATAGAAACATAATATTTGTATTGATAGATAAGTTATATAAGATAAATGTAGTATAATGGTTAGGTTTATTTGTATTGTAAACTTATTCAAAAACATTTCTGTCTCTCTCTCTGTGAAAAATACTGTAATATAAATAGCTATAAACATACTTAACATGAATTGTATTGTATAAGTTGTGAACACATGGGCCCTCACATAAATATGTTCTGTGGGGCCCATTATCTTTTTTTGACAAATAAATAAAAATAATTAACAGAAGTATCAAACTAAATATTATAATATTGATGCATACAATTGAACATATTATTTAATCGTAGTAAATTTTCTGTAACAATTTTGAAAGGTTCGTACTTATATACAAATTCACCAATGGCATTTAATTTTAAATTAATTTGTAAAATTGTGTATGTATTGGTAAAAATGTAATTCAATCATTCCGTTTGAACAAGTATGGTGTTTAATGTAGAGTGTAATGGTATAAAGCAATGTAATTGTTACTAAAACTAAAATACTTTTTTAAAAAACTGATCAATAAATTAACAAATAAAAAACAAAACTCTTTGTAATGAAATTTTTCAGAAATTATTTTATTTTCAGTTATATTTTACAGTTAATCTCATTACTAAACATAAATATACTTAAATAATATACTTACAGTTGTTATTTCCTTTTATGTTTGTATTATTATGTTTAATATTATTAAGATTCTATTTTATAAATGTTGACATTTTTTATTTTTATATTCAAATTTCCTAATCTATATAAATGAATGATTTCATTATTACAGTACGTAATAGAAAATTATTCTGCCCATTTTTTTATTTAGTGAGAAATATAATTCCATTGCTTTTGTGAACTAGCCAAATAATTTACAGTGAAACCTGTATATAGCGGACAGTCACTGGACCAAAATAACTGTCCGTTATAGACAGGTATCCGTTGTAGACAGCTTTCAATGTTTTAAAAATAAAATTAATCTTCAAACATGATCTATACAATTTTTACGTACATTTGTATTGTTTTATATTTTATAATATGTATTAAGTATAATCTTTATTAATATTATATATTATACACATACATTATAGATTTAATTTTAATTATTATTTTTATATTACATACAACAATGGGACATTATAAATTTATTATACATTTTTAACACTTCGGCTACTTGCATTTTATCGATGCCCAATTTGTCGGCAAGTTTACGAATAGACCAACCTCCGCTACAGTCTTTAAAACGAATAATGGCCACCTTTTGTTTTAAATTTAAAGCTTTACGCGGCATGGGAGGTGGCATTGCTAAGGAAAAGATGCACTTACAAGAGTTGTATGAACATATGTTTCATAGTATGTATTTTTGTCCGTTATGAAATTGTCGGCTTAAATATTAGTGTCCATGTCCGTAATAGAAGGAGTCTGTTATAGACAGGTCGAAATACATTGGAATGCCTATCTTTTTGCCGGGACCGGGTCATTTTGTCTGTTAAGAGAGGTCCGTTATATACAGGTATCCGTTAAGTCAGGTTTCACTGTATTAGTTAAAAATGTTATTGCAGTAAAAACTGATACAATATTTATATGAAAGTTGAATGTGTTATGTCAATGCACAAACTATTTTGTTATTTACATGTATGTATTAGTGTCAAGTATCATTTCAAATGTTTTAATACATTCATTTAGATTATTAAATATTTAATACATACCTACTGATAAAATAATAAAAATTGTTCAAATTATTTAATTTAAAATTCTATATGAATGTATGTATTATATAATATTTTTGCGATAATACACTATATAAAAACGGTAATCAAAATAGTATTATTAACTATAGACCTATCTCAATGATCAGTTATTTTTTTAAGGTACTTGAAAAGGTAATAAAAAATAGGTTAATCCCATTCTTAGAAAAAAACAATATTCTATCTAAAGATCAGTTTGGTTTCGGACCAAAATTAGGTACAGAGAATGTGTTATAGAATGTGACATCATTCATTTATGATGCATTTTATAACAGTAAAAAAACAACAGGTGTTTTCCTAGACCTGGCTAAAGCTTTTGCACGGTGGATCATCCTGAACTTATTAATTTACTTCCTAATTTTGGTATAAATAAATCCAGTTTAAAATGGTTCAAAAGTTATCGGGAAAAAGAAAACAAAAAGTCAAAATCAATGGTATTATAGGAACGAAAAGTTAATTACTTGTGAGGTACCACAAGGGAGCGTTTTTGTATATATTGTATATTAATAGTATTTGATCTTGATATCAATGTGCAAGTCGTAACATATGCAGAAGATACTTGTTTTTTTTTTCTGGAGGTACTTGAGATGACGTGCAAACCATATACATGGATTTCAAAACGTATTTAGTAACCTGAATCATAGAAAACCTACTATTAATTATAATAAAACTAATTTTATAAATTTCTCTATTCTTAAAGACGAAGATAACTTTGATCAATTAAAAATGCACAATTATGGAAACGAAACTTGTAGTGAATTAGTATGTCAAACTATTTATAGAGTGTCATGTACAAGATATCTAGGTTTAACAATTTAAATATAAACATAAACATGAAACATAAACAATTGAATAAAAACATGAGATAGAAACTGTATGCGAGTTACATTGTACCTCGACTACGAACTGTGTCCTTTAAATTTTATAAATTAAAAACTGTTTTACCAGTACATACTTTACGCATTAATTATTTTGGTTTATACCAAGCGATATTACCATACGGTCTGTTAGTCTGAGGAGGTACAACTAAAAATGTATTACGGCCACTAATAATACAGCCAAAATTAATAATTAGGATCTGTCTTGGTAAGAAAAACTTAGATGGATCAACATTGGTAATTATAAACGTTATTTATTATAATTATAAATGTTGTACCAGTAGAGAAATTGTACAAAAAAACATGAGTGGACATAGAAAACACATGATAAAAGAGAAAATAAAGCATATGATGCTAAAATAACTTTTTCTAAAAAATAATTTGATCATAAATTGATTTGATACCTTGGTCTTTTTATTTTAATTCTTACCAACTAATCTTTAAAAAAAGCATACATACCACTCCAGAGATCTTAAAAACTCGTATCCCAACAAATTGATTATTAACTGGTTATTCTCTTAACTAGACTAGTAGCTTATGTTTGAATATAATATATTGATATATAACAGTTATATTGTACTGATAATGTTTGTATTATGTTTTATCATATTTTTAGATTATTATTATTATTATTGTTTGATTATTAACTAATAGAAATTGTAACTCTCTACCGCCATCACAAGCTTGCTTACAGGTGGTAGATAGATTCATTTATGTTTTATTGTAACTTGATCTTTTTTAGCCCTGTAATTTATAATAAATAATTTATCTGAAAAAAATTGTATTTGAAATGTTTTACAAACCAAACATAAATTTATCGCAGCTACTTTTTTATTAATCACTCTACTTGAAATGTTCTACGAATCAAATGTAAATTTTTCACAGCTATTTTTTTTATACATATATTGAACTTTTTCTATGATGGATTAGAATTTATAAGATTAATACTTTCTTTTATTTTCTTTAAATTAAATTTGTTAAAATAATGTATCCTCAATAATATTTCTTACACCTACTATTTCAATGATTCTGTTAAATCAAGCCAATTTGCAGTCATGTATGCGACCAAATTATGTTTGTCTTTCGTGAAATAGTTCTAAAATATTTGGAATTTTATT
This sequence comes from Periphyllus acericola, assembly GCA_949715065.1. Lineage (NCBI taxonomy): Eukaryota > Metazoa > Arthropoda > Insecta > Hemiptera > Aphididae > Periphyllus > Periphyllus acericola. The sequence goes on from OX454264.1 coordinate 55,790,657, forward strand.
TTCACAAATTGTTTGAACAAATGTCTAAGTGTACACTCTAGAGTTCACAAATTATATATGCTAATAGTCAGTGGCGCCGAACTAATTTATTTTAGGTGTGGCAATGGACATTCATTTATACCCACCCACCTACCTCTACACGGTATGAAACCTAAGCCGTGGGGGGAAGAGCCCCCCCCCTAATCACTACCGATTTTTTAAACTACAAAATATAATTTTCATAAACAAATTATATTATTTACTGAAACTTTGCATTATTTATTATTTTAATATATAGATAAGTACTATAATTTTTAATTGTATGATCATCAGAAAAGGATATTGACAAAGAAACTGATTTAGATTTTAGATTTTTACTTACATCATATTATTATGCAGACATTCAGTTGTACTAATAGAAACTATTTACATAAATAACTATTAATAACATAACTAACTATTTAAATAAATATAATATGTTCATTGCTTATTGCATTCTGTGATTAGTTAGCTCAAATATTTGTTTGAATATAAAACCAGTTAATATAAATGACTCTGACAATAAATAATTCATTAAACCTCCAGCCCTAACACTTGTAATACGATCAACATCATTTTGTAATTCGTTCAATGTGTCAATTAATGAATCATATGTCTCAAAAACTGTATGAAGAGCAGCAGCATGGGATGACCACCTGGTAGTTTCTACTCTTTTTAACCTACGTAATGGCTTACCAGGATATCTTTCTTTTTGGTGTTGTGAATATAATCCTACTCGTTTCTTACTGCTGCCTATGTAATCATATAGTGTTTCTAAATTACCAAATAGATTTTTGGCCTGGGTGCAACTACTTACTGCATCTACTATTACCAAGCTAAATCTGTGTGCCCAACACCAGACATATGTAGCAGAAGGGTTATGTTCTTTCATTATGGCCTGCAATCCATTGTAGGCACCTCTCATTGAAGCCGCACCATTGTATGATTGGCCAATTAGATATTTTTTCCAATCTATATCCATTTCTTCACATATATCATTAAACATTGTAAACAAATGTTGACCAGTAGTTGATAAAGTTTCTCGGACAGCTATTAATCTTTCACAGACATCACTGGTGTTTTTATTTATGTACCGAAACACTATTGACAACTGCTCCTTTCGAGAAATATCAAATGTAGTATCTACAGACACAGCAAAATATTTGGCATTAATAAGTTCATCTTTAATTGAATTACGTATGAGTGGCAATAGCTTGAATTAATTGGTTTTGTCGTTGCCATGAGATAAAATTATATGTGTGTTTTCCTTTCAATTGAACTTCGGTTAAATGTAATGCTAATGGCAATGAATATTTTGCTAATAAAATAGTTAAATCTTTAAAGTTTCCACGGATTTTATCTTGCCAACCTTCTGGGTAAATGGTAAGCTATGTCTGCTTAAATATAATGTGATTTCTATTAAATTTTTGATAACTTCTTTATTCATTACTAGTTTTTCCATTTCATTTTCTTTCATTGATTGAATAAGAGAAAAAGCTGCTTCTTTATATATTGCTTTGATCGAGGCAAAAATATGATTTTCAGTAACTTCGTGTCTGCAAATTTTGACTGGTCCATTTTTCCAATCTGAAAACCCATTGCATACCCATTCACATTTCCTATTTTTACCAAATAGTGCACAGTGAAGACAATATAATCGGTTATTGATACGAGAATAGGACATCCACTTTCGACGAACTGATTCTCCACTGGGTAGTTTTTTCCAAAACCAACTATCATGAAATGATCTACCTTGAGAATTTTTTGGAAAACATTCAGCTGGCATTTCATGAGAGAATGGCTGTATTGGTCCACATTTAAATAAATATTCAATTATTTCAAGACTTATCTTTGAATGAATTGAGTTAAACACTGCGGGATCATTTCCAAATTCTGACACTACAAAAAACAGTATGGAATTAAAATAAATTTAAAATAGGTATTAAAATAGTTCTATATAGGTATTATGTATACAACAATTTTAAAAATTATGTAAAGAAATGTTCAACTTACATTCATTTTCAATTTCAAATCTAGTAAATTCTCCTCCAATTATCTTATCATTTGTAATATTGTCAATAACTTTTTCTAAAAATATTTATTTAAATTAATTATATTTTAAGTTAAATTAGTTAGGTATTTAAATTTTGATAGAAGTATCAAGTAAGAACTTTTTAATATTGATAAATATCTATTGTTACCAAATATTATTTTTGGCTAATATTTTCACTAATAAAGAAATTTATTTAGTTGTTTAATCCACCGTACTTATTTTGTATATAAAATGTTTAATTACATTTAACATAATATATTGTTAAAATAAAGGTATTTACCTTCAATTCCAATTGTTGGTTCATGACTGGAGCTGGCACTGGTACTGGCACATTGATTTTGAACTACTACAACACAAGAAATAACAAATCAAAAATTCAATATTATTTAGTATTTACTAACTGTTTTAATTTTATAAAATTGCAAATACCTTCAATTGCCATAGGTATCAGATCTTGACGTGCACTCCAACTGGCACATTAGTTTTGATTTTCTGTAGTCAAAACAAAAAAAATAGCATGAAGGTACTTGTTTTTGCCATTATTTTAGATTTGTTACAAGTTAAAAGTCTAATTTATGAACAAAAGACAAAAATAATAGCTAATGTTCTAATCCAATAGTACAATAGTTATTTTTGACCTAAATTTTATTTAAATGTCTACTAGTAAATAAAATAAATTTTGTTTTACCATGTTTTTGTGTTGGTGCAAAAATATCAGTAGGGTTAAATGTTGCATGGCTTTGATCAGATTTGTCATTTCCTTTTTTTTTGCTAAAAACATCATAAACAATTTGAATTTATATATTTTATATAATTAAAAACCAAAGTAGGTACATAGGTGTTATGTTTATTCTAGTCTCTAGTACCTACCTATAGTCCATAGATATTTATATAATAAATAATAACTTAGTACTTACCTTTTTTCAAAATAATGTCATCAACTAAAGATTTGTTTTCTCGTTTTTGTGAAAAATAATTTGAAAAAACATTGCCGGAATTCGTATTTTTAAATTTTACAATTTTGCACGATGCTACATGACGTTTCCAATTGATATCGTTTAAATTCAATTTTTTTTTGTCACATAAACATACCAAACTTGACATTTTAAACTTTCAGAACAATAAAATATAAATGCATACAAATAATAAAAGTGTATTTGTCAATAAAAAAACATTATTTAACAAATACAAAACGGTTTTCAGATTTCAGAACACAAGCATTGTACCTACTCAGTACTCAATACTGTTTGCTTTAGTGAAACCTGTGTCTGTGTGAGTGTGCGTCGTGTGACCAATAACTGAATAACTTATCAGTTATCAGTGTAATTACCCATAAATCTATAAATAGTTTTCAATTATTAATTATAATATTATAATAGTCGATTTCATATTGTCATATATTTCTTGTTTTGTTCGAATAAATCTAATAAATCTAAATTTCTACAAAATTATATTATTCTTGCATTACAAAAATATAATAGAATAATATAATCACGGATAACACCAATACCTAGTTTAATAATAACAATACTGTCTAAGTATCGTTTATTTGTTTTCACTCTGTATAGACGTATAGCCTGCGTAAAATACCGTGAACTAGCAGTCTGTAGCCGCTGTTGTAGATTTAGTAATTAATTAGGTATAATATTGGTAATTTATCATAGGTAGTTAAAATATAGTGAACTGCTTTTTCTAACGCAATCACACCGCGGTGTCCACGGTACACGCTACGACATTATGAATAGAGAAGTTCGTGTTATTTGTAATATTATGTCCACTGCTCCATCTTATCTTAATTATAAAATTGTACAATTTTTATACATATAAACTACCAATGCTAGGGGGTACTCACCCCCTAAATTAGGTGTGGCAGCCGCCACACCTAACATATAGGTTCGGCGCCACTGCTAATAGTGTTTTAATCATGCATTGATCATAGCAATGTGTACCTACAGTAATGCCTAAAATGTAAATAGAAAGTGATAGAATTATGTAATAACTAAAACTATTGAACTGAAAAATTCATGATCAGTGTAATTTTATTTAAGTTAAATTGACTGGATTGAATATCAAATAATTAAACAGTTACTTCAGTGTTAGTTCACAGTAATTTACTAAGGTCAATTTATTACAAAGAAAATAACTTTTTAGAACATTAATTACCATACAAAATCACTTGATAATACTTAACAATGTAGTATAATTCTATAATACTACGAATAATACATAAATATAATAGGTGCCAATATTATATTTTTCACACTTGAGTACTTGACACTTAATTTATCTGAAAAAACATGTTCTTGTCTCAAATGACTAAAACTGTGATGAAGTACTCTCACCGGAGTAAGTAATAAAGTAATTTTTCACAAAATATCATAAATACAGTCATAAGCTGAACAAAGTTAATCAAGCTGTCCAGTTAATAACATTTTAGCTGCTTGCTAGCTTTGAATAAATAGCAATAACTCAAATTGAAAGTTGGTGATTTAACTTGATTATATTTTGATTTAAGTAGGTTGGATATTTTAAATAGTAAAATCTATTCTAACTAAATGCTGTTTTTCTCGAAGTTTTTGTATAGCTAGAAACTCTTGATGAGTAAACGAGAATTTGGCAAAACTGTTGATTTAGCGAGTAATATCCTGTACGTACCTACATAAATGAATATGCTATTATATGCAAAAAATTGAAATCATGTGTTTTAGGGGAACCTGGGGTAAAACGAAATACGTAATGTTTAACTACTTGTGCTATGATCAGTTTTTGAACTAAATTCTTGATTTATAGGATAAATAAAAGTCAAAGTGTTAACTTACATGAAAGGATTAGTTTTGTATTATTATAATAACAAGAAATAAAACAATAATAAGAGTCATTCGTCCCATCTTGCCTACACTACGGGTTAAAATTAAACAAATTCTAAAAACATTTTCAAATAATTTAACATGCATACTTTATTAATAGGTATTACTTATTTCTAAATAGGTAATAGTAGGGACTGAACATCACACGAATATAAAACAAACATGATTTGTTTTAATTAAAATACGTGCATAGTTTGAATTTCTAAAATAACAAATTAAAAATCTGATATAACATTAAAAACTTTTTATTTTTCTCAAACTAAATGGGATAGTTTCGTCATGTTCCCAATGACTTATATGATTACGCTTCTCATAGATTAATAATTTTCAACTTCACCTATATAGGTACATTTTAAATATAATTACCTATAACTAAACTATAAAAGTCAATAAATCTATTAAAAAATAATTAACTATTCATACTTTAGTATAATGTTAACTTTTGTTCACATTAACTGTCCGCTGTCTGGGAAGCATAAATTGATAAACACGAATAATATGTGATAGCAATCAGTTATCGCTCATTTAATATCATAAATCGTCTAACCTACGTCCAAATGATATTTCAAATACATACAAACTCAAAAATAAAGAGAAATTATTTACAAACAGAAACGTAATACAAGTTACAGAGTACTTGGATGAAAATTACATTTAAGAAAATTACTATTTACAAAGAAAAAGAGGGGATTATATTTATAAAATTATCACTTATTACGAAGGAATCCAGTTGTCCCATCTTCCCTCATGTACCCAATACCCACCTTGCCCCATTAGGGGATAATTGAAAACGACTTTCTTTGAGGAAGTTTCGGTTTCTTTTTTATCAACTTTTTTTCTTCGCGATTAAAGCAAAACGTTGACAACTGCTTGTCTAACCCAAACACCCCGCGTAACAATGTTATTTTTATTGCAATTCATTTGTCACACGGTCGTCATTGGTTGAAATCGACAGTCCGCTGTATCCTAATAGTAAGTGATAAGTCTAGTAATAAAAATCACTAGTGAGTAAATTAATAAAAAAAAAAATTAAATTAAGAAGCCTGTGGGCTGTGTGCTGGGACCATAAAACAAAGATTTCTCGCCACCCGTCTGCAGTATAATTTGATACGTTCGATTTCCCGAGACAGCAGCGATCGATGCGATGGAAAAAAAATATCGAATTTCGGGTTGCCGATCGGTTCCCGCCCTCGCGCACCAAATGATATGAGTATATTAACGACGTATCCCGCGCACGTGCGTGGTAATAGCAGTATGGTCGTTGACTCGTCGAGCTCGTGTGAACGCGTAATAAACATTTATGGTCTTGAACTAACATTTTATGTTTATGTTATAATCAAAAACTTTCGGCGACGCTGTTTAATTCGTTATTGACTTTGCAGCGTTAAATACGGCACGTAGATTCTTATAATATTGTATTTTATGCCGAACTTTGCCGAACTCCTAAACATATTGAATTTAATTGTATTCAGCGGCGTGGTGAACTTGAAATCTTTCGTAGACAAGTCTAGATATTCAATCCACCCACGCACCAAAAACCCAAAATTGTAGGTATACGCAAAACACGGATAATGTGACTCCCAACCACCTATGACCACCCCGGTCCCCACCCATCCATATGAGGTCAGAGACAATCCCCTTTAAGAATTACAGTTCGCCATGCCACTAATTGTAATACCGACGAGACTCACACCACACTCAGCATTGTGTTTATCAAATATGACACACGATGTTTCGAATTTTTCTACTTTATTTGCAACATTTCAAACATAATGCCGTCATAACTTTTGAGGAACCGGCATGGACTTACCGACTAGCGGCCAGCGAAGAGTGACACGTTTTACGTCATGCATTGATATAGTATAGCATGGCGCATACCCAAATAATGACATACGTGTAGTAGAGTAACACGAGCACATTATTATTTTGCCCACAACAGTACTGCGAAAAAAATTTTGTGAACTGCAATGGCGTATGGTTTCGGCGCACAACAATAGCTATATTATCTATATGTTATCTTGCGTGTCGTAGATTTCATGATATTTTTTCAACTGCTGTAATACGCAAACAGTATTCCATTAAATCGAAAATATGTTCGTTGAAATTAATTCGTCCAAGTTGTTTTATGTTTTAAAGTATCCGATTCTCGATTATATTATGTATTGACGCGTATTTATTAGTTTTGAAACCATTTTTATTTTTTATATCTATTCAAGCGTAAACAAAGTCCAATCCTATACTGTCTACAGAGATGATGCAGCGAGCAGGGCCGACATAGTGGTGCTATCAAAATATCAATGGATTGTAATTTCATAAAAACGCCTATAATCATACCGACACCGTTCCAACGATCTCCACGATATCAGGACTTGATCGACTATCTGATTTTAATTGTATAATGTATTTAAAATTTGTATACTAATAAATAAATGTAATCGTCAATTATCATTATGAATATTTTAATTGGTCGGTGCACCTACCTTACATCAACACATATAATTAATTATAATTTGTAATATATAATTGTAAATCTGTGTACCTATACACAGATTTGCAAGTGTAGCTCACTCGCGAATGGTGCCTTAGTGTACGACGTAACTTAAGACTAACCAATTTACGTCCAAAAAAAGTCGACGATATGCGACTGGTAAAAGTTTACCGCCGGATCGTATATTATGTGTGTCTCGTTTTATTGACCATTTGTACGAACGACATTGTACGCGCAAAGTAAACTGAAAAGGTTAACCTCTACGTATAGACGTCGTAAACGGCTTTTATTGTAAACTTAACGGGTACCTATCGGCTATCACCGATTTCGGACTAGAACTCGAACCCGTTATTCGTAACTTATATTAGGTATACATTTTAGATAACCAAAAGTGAGAACGAGGCAACGATTATATCACGGCATAAAGACTTTATTTATTTTTAACTGCTGTCTTAACGCTTCAAGTTTTATTAATCAGTTAAACGTAGGCATAAAATAAATAATATTATATTATATTTATAGTATGCACGTATAATTTATGTAACATATACTGCAGTATACTTGACACTGTTGGACTTGAACATTTTCGATTAATACTATGCGACTTATAAAATATAACGTATAAATTACAAGAAAGTCATGGGGTCAATCCCCACGCCTCCCCTCATTAGGGAACACACGAACACGGCATGATTACTATGCATTGGCCGAATATTAATTTTTTTTTTTTAGTGAGGTTGTTAGCTGCATAAGGGTTTTAATTAAATAATTATTAAATATTTTACGTATACATATTATTAAGTTAAGAAATTAACTATATAGCTGGTATCTAATAGATTATTTATGTAAACTACAGGTTCGCGCCTAGGGTACAAAAATGAGTGTATTAGTTAGTATATATATACGAGTATACACTATGATTAAACGATAGGTCTTTTTTAGATTACATAATGGATACCTACCCTTACCTAACTGCTATACCGCCTGGCGCCTATACACACCTTCAAGTCAACCCATGGTCCGCCATATATATATACGTATATATATATATATATATATATATATATATATATATATATATATATATATATATATATATATATGTATGTACGTGTGATAGGAAATAGGAAACACAATTCCAGTGTGTTGCCAATGTGTACGGTTGGATGGAGATAACAAAATACGTATAGTACACCAAACCCTCTAAAATCTATCTAAGTATACGTCTGCTGCAAACTGTCGATTTTTAAAAGGTCAATCGGAACAAAAGAAGTCCGACACGTCGAAAAACACATCAACGCGTCCTCCGGCTGAAAAGCAATCTCTGGCTGTACTCTTAATTGGTATTTTTTTCCGACTACACACTCGTTGACAACTGATCACCAAAACTTCGATACATAAACATGTTATGTTTAAATTGTATGCCTAATGATTAATATTATATTTAAATATTATAAAAACTTTCAACTCCTCATTGCTGCAGTTCTCTTTTGATATATATATAGGTATATACACATTACACACACATCACTATACACTTACTTCCATACATTTACTTTGAATACTAGGTATTATTACATGCTGTATTTATCGTATAAGCATGTTTAAGTGGAATTTCATTAATTAGTGTTTATTGTTGGACCACCAAATTTGAATATATATAATATAGAGCGTACAGTAAAAGTATCCATACTGAATTAACAAATATTATTTAGTTTATTCAAAACGGGAAAAATGTACACTGGGAATATATGCAGTAAGTAATAAAAATGTAATACAATTTTATAAGTATGATCTCTTATCATTCAAATAAATCCTAATCCTTGTTAAATATTATTGTTATAAATTAATTATATTCTACTAATATATTCCTCCTGTCAATCAAACGTGAAGACCACAGGTTTTTATTTGTATCATTAAACATCAACAATTATGTAAAATGTAGATATCTATATATATTCATAATTCATAAAATAACATTTAAAATATAAAAATTTAAAAATATTCAAATTTGTTTTGATAGGTACATCAATCACTTTGGAGCACATAATTTTTTACTTGAGTATAACACGACTTTAGAATTATAATAACAATTTTGAACCTTTAAGTAGGTACCTATGTTTTTTTATAATTAATAACCTGTTACCTGTATCAGAAATGTACTCGAACGGGTGAACATTCGCTGTCAAAACAACCGCGAAACAATGAGGATTTATGCGTATACAATATGTATTTGTTTTAATTTAAAATATGAAATATCTTTATTTAAAAACCTAATTAGAGGTCGAGTTTTAATCATGAACCAAATCGAAAAAGTCAAGATTCGTTTACAGATAATATATTGGGTGCTTGGATACACCCATCCCGGGTGTATTTATTTAAACTTACTGCTTCAATCCTCAGAAGTCAGAATCTAAGACGTGGAATATATAAGAAACATTGCTTGTTTGTTATCATTAAAATCGTAAATTACACGAAACACATACGACCATGTGTGTTCAGAACATGACATTTGTGCGACTCGCGAGAAAATGAGAGAAGGCGCGAGGATAAAAAAGATGATTATTATTTATTAGATATAAGCTGTTTGCCGTATTTATGATACGGTAACGACTAACGGGTGAATACATTTGTATGATACGTAAATATGTATTATTTATATAAAAAAGTATGTGCATTATACGTACACGTATACTGCAATGCTTTAAACGTACCTACACCGTGTGTATTGTGTACATTAATAATATCTGTTGACCGGGCACACCGCACGATCACTAAGATTACGATGTTATTTATTGCATCGATATGGCGACATTTCGGTGTACATACGTTCAATGCGTGTGTACGTGTGTGACGTGTTTGTGTGCGTGAAGGTAATGCTATATTATACCGTTGGTATTGTGTGTAGTGACGAGTATCGTCTGCATAGTGTATAGTGTTCATATGGAATACACACGATATCAGCGTCACAAAAAACTAGTGTACCGTGACCAGTAGCGTAATTAGATTGGGGGGATGGGAGGGGGCGAGAGGAGGCAAGTCCTCTACTGGCGGTACATTTCAAAAATTATCACATTTTATGACAAAATTGTACTTGAATTATTATTCTAAACGATATTACGGTTACAAGAAAAAAAAAAGGAGATAAAAATGAATTCTAAGCGAATGAACAACTAGCAATATCTTCGTCGAAAAATAGTTTATACCACTATATATTCGTATGAGTATCAAATAATTTCATAATCGGTTTGGTTTTTCTAATTTTGAATCGGACTTTGATTTAGTGAAGCTTAAATTAAACTAGTTAGATTAACTTTTAATAGTTTATTAATAACAAGTAGTTACCTATATAACAGTAAATATGGTTCAAGTCCCTACAGTAATATTTTTAGAAGAATAAAAAACGAATATCGTTGAATCGAAATTCATAAAAATATTCGGATAGTTCCACGAATTTCGTTGAAGTATCTGATTTCGACAAATTTAATATTCTAATACTCATAAAGTCATAAACAATTTTTTCGTTTTCAAATCCACACTATAGTCAGGGGTGGAACTAGAAGGCGGGGGAAGACGGGGATTCATCCCAGAGCATAAAATTGAAGAGGTCGTAATTTTTGTAGTATATAAGCTATGTATTAATTTTTTGTTATATTAAGATGAAGAAAGGGTACTAAACGATTGGATATTGTATTAATTTAGATCAATAAGATGGCGAAAATAAACATACTAACCTCTTTCCATTAAAATCATTTATTGTCGCGTAAATAAAATATTTTCGAGCATGCCTTGGAAGACTTGTGCTCGCGCGTATGCTTATTTATGTTAAAGTATTCAAATATTTTTTGAGTATTGAATACTTTTTTAACATTTTTAATATCAGATATTTTTATAGTATTTACAATAACATTTTTTGTATTGAATACCAATTAGTAATTACTAATTAATATTCCATAATTAAATTTTTTTTCGGGTAGTTTGTTTTATGATTTATGTACTGCGGATTTTCATAAATAATCAAATAATATCTTCGGTTTTAGATTGAATTTATTCTAGTCACATAATTTTATAATAGTCTATTATTTTATTTATTATGAACAAATTAGGTTTTTATGTTATTTAAATTATGTTATTCAAGTGAAATAAAGACATTTTATAAATTATAACAATAATAAATTATAAATTGTAATTTATGTGAGTAGGTATTTAAAAGTATATGAAATACTTTAAAAAAGTATTTGAGTATTTGTCTGATTAGTATTCGATACGTATTATAAATATTTTTTTTATGTATTTGAGTAATGTTTTAAATACAATATTTAAGTATTCTTTACAACAATTATATAACATAGTCAAGCGCAGCTGAGCAATATGAAATCTATTGTTTTTGAATTTATATAATTTTTAAATTTTGTAAACTGTATTTACTACTTGTAATTGTCAGTTTGTAGTTTGATTAGTTTATTAATTTTATGTAATTACAATATTAGTGATTTAATAAAAAAAAGCATCCCAAATTACCTGCGCTACCGAAAAAATTGAGGAAAAATTTTTATTGGCCATTTATTTAGGTTAATCAATTTATACTAATTGGTACAAACGTTGATTACGTTTTAATTTACAGCTAGCATTGTTCTATGTAGAGATCTTACTAAAATATATTTGCTTATTCAAAGGAATATTAAAGTATTAGCAATACTAGAGCGCATTCAAAAGTTTTATGTAAATTGTAATAATTGTTATTATTATTTTTTTTTTTAAGGTTTCATTAAGGCTTTGGAATAGATAAGATAAATATGGATAATATTAACTAATTGATCTTATAAGGATTATGTGAGTAAGTATTAGTTTCACATTCATAACTTTATTACTGATATTGTGTTTAAAACTCAACAAGTACGCTTATTATTAGACAATTGTAGGGAAGGTGTTTATTCTTTGTCTATGATAGGGCGTAAATTTAACATTTTCCCCGGGCGCCCAAATTCTTAGTTCTGCCTCTGACTAACTAGTTAGTATCATTAAATTAATATATGTATAACTATATATTATATAAATATATAAGTGTAACACATTTGGTAAACCTAGCTGAAAATTAATCGGAGATTTTTATTTCCAGTAAAATGTGTAAGCAAAATCTTAGCAAAAATTACTGAGAGACGAATAGAGAGAAAAACATTTCAAACACAATAATATTACTAAAAATCTTTAAGACAAAACACGACCACCTACATAAAAAAATAGTAGTGTACTTCAAACGATCATAAGCTAGTGTGACGTGTATGTTTAAAAAATGTAGCAACCGTGAGTATCCGTCCAGCCTACTATAATGTTCCGTATGGGGTACCTAATATCCTGTATAAAGGTTTTACATTTTCCAAGTAGGAAAATTTAAAATACACTTATGTATATAGCGCATACACAATAATGGTTATATTGTTTTATTTTGTGTTACAATAATCTATTTTATTTTGAGCTTAATGTGCAACAGTTTACTAAGCAATGTTTGTCTCTTGCACTAATATTATTCAATCACGTCGATCGGTTTATGATTTAAGCCCCGACATCCAAAGGCGCTTATTACCGTGAATGATTTAGTTTTCTAAAGTAAAAAGAGGCATCTGCGGAGATGAGCCTATGGTTATCGAAACGTTAAAGGGACTATATAAAGACTTAGAGCCTCTATACCGGTACACAAACATAGTACAAAGTGGATCAACATTTTGCAATCAGAATTTAGTCTCTGTCACTGCCGCTTTCGAAACGCTAGAACAATGTTGGAATATCTGACGAATATCTAGTGAAGCTTTAAAAAAAAGGAAAAAAAATTAAAACGATATACCTAGCTCGAGTCCTGGTTCATGAGTGGTGTCGGTGGTGTAGGTGGGATTTCCGAAACTCGTCTCAAGACGTGGTGGCCGGCACGACCGTGTGTACAGGTTACGGACTCGGGAGGAAACACGGTCGCTGAACACCGCGGGAAAATTCTGCACCGAAGCCGTTCCTGGCGCGCCCCCAACTGCCGTGGTCCCCGCAAGGCGCTCGCCGATTTTTCCATTTTCCACGGCGCGGGGGGTGGGGGGGGAGTTCGGGGAGTACTCGCACTTACGGGTATACCGCGGTTACGCAGCGGTACGCGGGGGCCGTCGAGACTGGCGCCGCACGTCCACGGTTCGGCGCGTACGTTACAAGCGCCGCGGCGATGATACCGATGCACTTGGCGGTCGCGTTCCCCGCGGTAATCGCGTTATCTCAAACGCTGTTGCGCCGAAGATCTGCGCCCGCGGGGTAATAGCGTTCGTCCCGAGGATATCGACTTAACGCGCCGCGGGATGTTCGCGCCCGGCGCCCGTTTCGCGACGGAATCGGTATAAAACCTGCGGCTCCCGTCACCGTCCGCATCAGTGTGCTCGACTCGACCGTTCCACAATCTGCCACCAGGACACCCGTACCACCCGACCGTACTCCTGCACTACTTCGGCGAAAGGTAAGCCCGAAAGGTTTCGCTGAACACTTTCGCAGTCCGTTTTCGCGGCACTCATCTGTTCTATACAACAGACGATCGCGAGACCTCTACGTGCCAGTTGGACATCACCCGCATCGCGTGCCGCGGTAAAAAGTTTTAAAGTTTTTTTCTTGTTTGCAGTAAAAAATATCTCGTAAACGATAAGATGATGAAAGACTCGAAGAGAACCGTGGCCGCCGTGCTAGTACTGATGGTGATCGGATCAGCGGTGGCGGACATGGCGGACGTGGGTATGTGCATCAGAAACTGCGCCCAGTGCAAGAAGATGTTGGGTTCCTACTTCGAGGGACCGTTGTGCGCGGACGCTTGCGTCAAATTCAAGGGTAAGATGATTCCGGACTGCGAAAACATTGACTCGGTGGCACCGTTCCTAAACAAGCTCGAGTAATCTTCAAAAATATATACTGCTCCACTACATCCTAAGAGTGACTATGCAGTAACTGATATAATAACATTATTATGTACACGATTATAAAAAAATACAAATATATGATTTTATTGTAAAATTTACTAAAAATAAATCAGCGCAACAGGTAACTTTTTGTTTTTTTATATTACAACATGATGTACCTACCTATACCTATAAAGTTTGTTATATTTACATACTGGATTGGTTTTCTTATTGAATGTTGTAAATAATATCGATTCAGATTGATTTCTATAGAAATATACTACATAATATTATAATGTTAAGAGGACGCGAAACCCGCTTGCGTTGTCTCCGTCTCACAAACGTACAATATAGGATTAGAGTAAACCGTCAAATTATCGAACTTAAAGAGAAGAACGTATTATTTGTGTCCATCCATAGGTTTTTTATGATATTTTAATTTCTAAACGAGTTAGGAACTTTTTAAAATTGTAATATCTTACATAATCATAACTTACTAGAACATTAAAAAATCGCAAAAAACTTACGAGAAGACACAGATAATGTTCTTCCCTTTCAGTTCAATAATAGGCCTGTTTACTCTAATATTATAGCTAACTACACAAAATTGGTTCTATACTAAACACATATTTTCTATGTGGTGCGCTTGTAAGATAAAGACAACGCATGCGGGTGCGGCGTCCTATTAAAGATGTTTAGTTAAGTGAACACGAGTGAAATCAAATTGCTAAATTTGGAAAATTCCCGGTAGAAAAAAATGTAAATACAATGAAGGTTGTCGAATTTTTTATGAATACTGATTAAAAAAATTACTTTTTTATTAGATATAAATTATAAACTGCTTGTCTTGTGTGTCGTGAAACAATTTAAGTTTTAAAGAGTGATTTAAAAAGTATTCAATGCAAATTTATGTGTACGTAGGTATCATTCAGGCCACAAAGTCCTAAGTATGCCATTGACCTTGTCATCTACGTCAAGTTCAGTGAAAACGTGCTATTCTGATTAAATTAATATGAAGTTAAGTAAATAACATGTTAATTAAATTCAATATTTTGAGTACAATTTGATGGCGCGCGGAAAACTGTCACCCTTCAAAGGATTCTGTGTGTAGAATGTGTACACATACATAATGATATTTAGTACGTACCAGTACAGTCAACTTTATTGTGTATATTTTTAAAAACTTTTATAAGAGATAAATAAATTTTATTTATCTTATCTTATTATTCTTGTTTATTTTATCGTTTCTACTTTTATTTAAATATTATTCCCACATTCAATTGCCAAGTGTTGCCGCGTAGTGTTGTACGAACAGTTCGTCCTTATTGTTCGATAAAATTATAAATTATCAAGTTATAATTAATAAATATATAATATATCCATTTTTCAATCATTACCATTAAAAATTAATGCGGCCCGTAAGTAATTTTCAAAATTATTATTTAGCCCTTTCTAAAATGCTAGTGGGGACCGCTGGTCTAAAGGTTTTCGATTGCACGGGTTGCCTTAGTGATTATGTGACAAATACAACCTCAGTAAAATTATAATCTCGATTTTACTGTATGATAATGAAAATTATGTGTACATCTGTAGTCTGTATACCTGGCTAAAGGCCGTATAGTGTCGTACACGTGTGGTTAGCGTAATATTTACAATCAAGTGTAATGTATAATCTGCATACGGCCCCTTAATACTCTTAAGGAACGTAATTTGTATACGTAATTTAGGAAATAAAGGGTTAATAGGTTAATACGGTGGCATTACAAACAGTTTCGTCATCTGAATCTGAAAAAAAAATTTAAAATAAAAATAAATCATAACTTTTTCACAGTACGTCGGTTTTAGAACGTTCTTTGAAATCGAACCATTGACTTTTCAAGAGTATAATCTGATGGGAATTAAATGGTGATTAAAAAAGTAACAAATTGTAATCAATAGACAACAATACATAATTGTCCCCGACACTCACCAGACAGAATATAATAATTTTAACGATATTCTTTACAGACACGAGCCATTGTGCGCATAAATGAGACCAATTACTCGAATACGTTGCGCGCATCCGTGAAGTCGAGTTATTCGAAACGGTATAGTTCCAAATAGACGCTAAACTTTCAACTTTTGATTACAAATTTCAAGAACGAAATACATTTAGCGTATTTTGCTTAGCGACTATACGTGCGCACTACACGGCCTCGACGATCGCATACAAACAATGGTTCGATATCATTTTTAAAGGGCCCCATTATACCTGTATGTACACGTGCTACGTGCTACGGACTGCGAATGACGCGCGTGATCGAGCGAGTTCGAGCTTCGGTGTCGAATCTTTCACCCCCGAAACTCGGTCGGACCTCCGTGACGTTGTGCAGGCCAATAAATCCCTCTTGGTCAGGGGAATGCGAGAAATATCAAATGCTCTCACCCGGACAGCGGGCTCCACAAAAACCGCACCCGCGGCCATCGCTTGCGGTCGAGTGAAAAATGGCCTTGCTATGAGCTGCACTCTCCGCGCACGGTCAACAGAAATTCCGAAATCCGACCAGGACGGTATACCCGGGTGTCGAATGGCTGGTCTTAGATGAAAATTCTTATCACTCCTCGCGGTCGAACGTCCCACGTCCAGCTTCAGTCTAGCGGATGTCTCCGCGGAATGGCGTGGCGAGACCATTAGCGGTAATAGTCGTTTAAATGTATGCAGCCAACTTTGCCCAAACGAGTCTCCTCGCACGCCGGCCAGTATAATTCAACCTAGGACCAGTGTCCTAATTTTTCTTTGTTTGAGAATTTTGTTTTTTTCAATTTAACAACTGGATGCAAATTACAAAGCACCCATATAATGAATGGAATGTATAATCTATTTATTTTCATTTTTAGTTGAGCAAATATTTAAATGCATTTTTTTCCTATGATCCGATTTTAATCAGGTAAACTGTAAATGTGCAGTTTTTTTTTATAAGTAGTAATCATTTAAATTGGCATCATACAAAATAGTAAGTATAGTAAAGACATAATGATATTACCAAGATACTTTATGCGGATAATAGTAATAGTAGTTCTCAAACAGGCCTCCCACCTACTAAGTCTACTGTGAAATCTGTCATGGACAAATTAAGTGACCGGAGCCCGTTCGGCGGCCACTGTCTAGGACAGTTTCGACGGGGTCGTGGTCTCGTTATAGGGGTATGGAAATCCAGGATGGTACCTGCAATCGCGCTCTGACACCTGGGCGCTTTCGCGGTACGATCAGTCGTAGGGTCGGTGTCGGTCTTTCGTGTATACTGTATATCAACCCCAGTAGTAACGCTTGACGTACTGAACACTAGAACTTACATGGAACGTGAATATAGCTCGAGATATACGGTGACTGACGGTCGAACGCTAGCGTGAGCCGTTATTAGACCCCGCGGGTATACGCAGCCTCTGTTAATATTATTGAACTTGGAGATCCTGAATTTATTTTCCTATCGGAATGCGCGCAATATTGTATAGGTATATCGCATTAGCTTACAAAAATATTACTCCGTACAATTATTATAATCTTATATTCTTATAATATTATCGTGAACTGACGTGAACGATTGGTATTTTTCGTTGAATATCGTGATTTATAGCGGATACCGGGTGATATGACTGTGTACCATGTATTATTAGGGTGCCAACTGAAGTTCAACTGAAATGTTATCATCATGACCATGCGTACATTTTTTACATCTTATCATCAAACTTTGACGACTTTGAGTGACTTATAAACATCATAATCGGATAGAAATAAAATTAGTCGAACTTATTCATTATATACCATAAGCAAAATAGTCATGAAGCTTCATTGCAATTAATATTCAATTTATAGTATTTATATTAGATATAAAAAAAAATAATATGTTACTTATAACAAGGAAATGTTTTAGTGCTATTGTTCATTGTAATGTCATACGAATAAATTACATTTTAATTTACATATTTGTTACGTATAATTGTTAAAGTTATTAAAATACCATTTTATTCTTGTTTTTAACATATTTTTCTATTATTACAATAATACAGCACAGTGGTTTTCAAACCGAAGGGTGGTATGCTTTTTTGGTCAGTAAAAGTTGTATATATATTTTTTTAAGCCCCACTTATAGTAATTGACGATAATTTCGTCGAAACGTTTGTCTTATCCACAAATATTATGCGGTTTTTATTACAGTATTCGACATTTGTCGAGTACCAAATGTCCAATAAAATATTACATCATTTCAGTACGAATTCAACAAGTGTCTTATTGTGTTTGATTTATTTACAGGAGACGCGATAAATTGTTTTTATTTTTACGGAGGGTTGAATGAAAAAAGTTTACTAATCAAAGGAGACATTATCGTGTATACGTTGATACAATTATCTTTCCGAACAAAGGTGTTTTAATTCAGGTCGTTTCTTTACACTGCACTTTATAATGTGTTTAAAAAAAATCTCGATTTCGAAATAGGTTTATTTTATTTTTACCCGGTTTTAATGTACTATATAATCATAACTTAATAAATACTTTCAGCAACATTTATTCTGGCAATTCTAATACTTACGTAATATATACTTCAATAACTTACATTTCAGTGTATATTTTGGTGAATTTACGTAGACGTTGGTTTGGAGATGAAGAACTCTACTGCGAAGTTTAGCCCCCGGCCATATCGGCTAGCAGTTAGCACTGCGCCTATAATACAATATATGATCAGGTTTATTATACGACTGGACCACTCGAGTTTAATAACACTGGCAAATCGTTGAAGCGTATACTCGTACAACTTCTTCCGGGTAATCCTGTAATAAGGTATCCGTCCGTGTATTTTTTTTTTCAAAACCGCCTACGCGCACTCGGCTGTGCAGCTGGTTATCCTTTATTTTTAAGCTCATTATTTGCAAATAACAACGCGATCCTGCCGATGAACGCGTATGTACCTACGTGAATATCGCCAGCGGACGGATTTAATTGCGATAACAGTTCGAATCGAGTTTACGAAACACGTACCGTTTCGTATTTAATCGGATTCGGCAGAAAAATGTGCACTCATCAGCCGAGAAACGACGTGAAACGATATTTTTACATCCTGTGCCGAATGTCGGGTCTGTCGGGTACGCGCACACTGTATAACCACCTAGGTCCGCACAATGGCGCGCAACCGACGCGGTTATTTATATATGCATAATGTGTAACACACGTATCATACACACGCGGTCCGCCCGGCCTGCGGTTCATCCGGGAGGCGAACTTTTAGGCATTTCGGGCATTTGAATAATTCGAACGCGCCGCCGTGGGCAAAACCGCGTCTATGCTACGGCGACATTGTTGCGTGCACGTCGGCGGATGCAGTGGCCGTCTCAAAATATCAATATCGTCTGGAGGACGCGGCTGTACGCAACGTCGCCGTCGTACTGTACGCGTACCTCACGCACATACACCCTGGGTGTATATAACACACACACGTACGGATATAATACCCTACGTATACATACTATATTATATACGTGGTGCGTTAACGCGAGAGTTACGGACATTTCGATGCACTAAAAAGTTTTCTAGTGCATTCATGAACTGTGTTTCCTTGTGATATTGTGCACAAGAAGGCGGAAACAGTACACGATATGTACGCACACACACACACACATATATATATGTATATTGTATAAATTCCTAGCTCGCACATCAAAAAGAAATATTAATCAACAGCAGTCCAGCATGTGCTAACGAAAAGTTTGTTTTATTAACGAGAAACGCTTATTTACAAAAAAAAAAAAAAATTAATCATAATAATATAAATATATATTCATGTATATATTATATATACTTGTAAACGAACACATATATAATAATACATCAAAAAGTACATAAAATAATGTTTAATGAACTTTGATAATCCATACTGACCTTAAACGGTATAAACGATAAATAAATAGACACAAATATTTAAGAATAGAATCAAGAAGTTTTTTTTATATATATAAATTATTATTTTATTCGCAAATCAAACACAGACACATTAATAATAATAATAATAATAATAATAATAATAATAATAGTATAATGATAATAATAATAGTATGCCTGTGTAATATTTGACTAAAACATATACTACAAAATAAAAAGACAATATACTTGCAACTGTCGAACTATAATATTTTCTTAAACAAAGTCTATATAAAAAAATATATAAATAAAAAAAAAGAGGACAATTAAAAACGTCGAACGTTTATAGTTTAAAGTCAACCATAAGGTACTGTCAATAAATACATATACGTGTGTAGTACACAGTGGCGCGTGTAAAGATATTTCAACCATATGACGTGAGCAATAGTTGTAATGGGTGATGATGTGGCACTCAAATCGATAAAATTAATTTTTTCTTTTATAACTTTTAACAATAAATAATCTATATAGATTTTGACTATCCCTACGATACCCACGAGCCGGTGTCCGTATACTTCGAGTTCAGACGTGTTTTCAAAAAAAGTTTTCTACCTCATCACAATCGGTCGCAAAGTTTACCAAACAACGTTAAGACATTTCGGGCGTAACGTAACACGTGATCGTTTCTGCGAAGGAATAAAAAACAGCGACGTGAGCGACGTTTTGTGTTGATTCAGAATATGATGATGATATTATGGCTTTGAAATTTCAGAACACGTCGCCGAGGATAAACATTAAAATGTGCATAGAAATCTCCACGTAACACGAAACAGTAAAATTAAATAGTTATGGCAGCACTTTTTTTCTTTTTTTTTTCAATTTTTCTTTTTTTTTCTTTTTATCAATTTACAACGAAAAATAGACACATGTGCCGCCGCGATGACCGTACTCTAAGCGCGTAAAATCGGAACGTTTTACCGCAGTTTTCACCGACCTACAGCGCCCGTAACATTTTCGACAAAAATAAATATTAATAAATAAATAATTTAAAAATAACGAAAAAACAATGAATTTCGCAGCTCCGCGAACCACAGCATATACAGGCACAACGCAATCCTCGACTAGACGATAGACCGCCACTGCATTATAATACACGTATACGTATTTCATTCGTGCGAAACTCGCACGTGTGCACGGACAATACTGCACTTGGGGACAGCTTTTAAGCAATATGTATATAATACAAAGACTCCGCGTTCAACTATATAAAAATGTACGCGCGTTCATTATTAACACTACACAATTAAATACACATCGATATCTGCAGTAGGTAAGTGTTCGATTAAAACAATAATCATGTATAATTTATATACGCACGTGGTATACGGATATAAAATAAATCTTATATAATATGAATATGGTACCTGGGCGTTGGGCAATTCCTGCGATTTCAATATATGCGAACGAAAAAGAAAAAGAAAAAAGTAATAATAATAAACAACAACGTTATAACAATATATAGTAATAGTTGATATATAGTTTTTTTTTTTTCAAATATAGCATTTAAAGAGTTTTATAAAATAAAATAAAAGATTACCAATATTATAGTTAATATTACTTAATAATAAATCAATTATCGTGTCATTTTTTCTTCCTTGTTTTTTTCACAAATTAAACTTCTATAGCATATCTTAAGAATCATTTTAAACCTCTGACACAGACGCTCCGAACCTACACTTATATGTACAGTTAAAAACTAGGTAAAGACTTACGATGACGTACGTACATTATAATACATAAATATCTATGTATCAACATATATAATTTAATGAGAAACAAAACTGAAATAGTTTTAAACGTTGTATGTACAAATGTATATATGTACAATATAATTACATGTTGGTAAACAACAAACGTTTGATGATATCGTGTGGATGATAGATGAACAGGATGGAAAATCCGTTAGTATTGTTTTGTCCTTTTGAAAATCTTTATAGATTGATTCGTAGGAAACGATTAGGTCAACTCCTCGTGGCGCGTTGTTATTTTTCTCCAAGAAGCCACGTACAATTCTAGGTATTCCTTCGTTTAGTTTACAATGGCCACAATGGGTTTCTTGGGTTAATACCTGCAAGACAAACAAACAAACACATTGATCACTTCTGAACAGGAAAATAAAGGATCTATATTAAGTGGGCGGGTAGTAAGGGTACACAGCATAAAATTATCAAGGCATTGTAATGTATATGGAATACGTGCATCGGGGTGTTGTATAAGTAAGCGTGTAGCCGTTGTGTTAAGAAGTGTATCATCGCAGGGGGTAAACGTATCATGTACACTACTAGGGTACATCATCGTTTATTATTTCTGTACACAATAATATGTACAATAGGTATGTGTTACGAAGAAAACGGGAGAAATCGACGGCACGCAGAATGTCTACTCCACGGGGCTACGCGAACACGGGTAGGTAAACGGTACACGACGACCGCGGTAAGTCCGGAGCAAATCGAAAACGAAACGAATGGATTTTATTTCGCAACCATAGCAGGGACCTGGCAGACCGCACGTCGGTACACATATAGGTAGCGAAAACGTGATAATAACTCGACGGTAGGTAGAACGCGAACAACGTGTCGTTTTCCTACGTCGGATAAAACGCGTGCTGCACCGTGTTCCAAGTCGTAGAGAGATGGGCTTAGAAAAAGAAAATGATGTACAGGACGACGAGGGTTTTTTTTTTATTTTCGAAATTCACTTGTGCACCGGCACATGTGTAAACGACTCGAGCGCGTACGCAGCCAGAGACACAACGTTCAGAACCCGTAACCTTACTAGATTTCATCACACAATGTACGCATTATATTATACCTCGCCGACAACGCGCACGCACGCCCATGCGCGGATACACGCTACGTACCGCCCTCGAGTGGGTCTTATGGTGTATTGTATTTAGGTACATTGTATTAGTATTGGATTTATAATATCGTGTTATATTGTCGCGGTAACAAACGGACACGCGCAAGATAATAGGCACATTGTTTTTTTTTTTTTTTTCCATTTTTGTCGTTCCCGACAACGTGTCGTCGACAAATCTTCGTCATATAAACATGTATACGTAGACGCGTGCGATGTATAGAACGGGACGATGGATATAATAAGCGGCGGTAAAACTGTAATAAAACGAATACGAAACTCGAACGGTCTTGTACATGTACATATGTGTGTGTGTGTGTGTTTTTATTTCGTTCACGTCGACGCCGACACGACGATTGTGTTGCGGTTGTTAAAGAAATGTCCGAGGATAACGGTAAATGCCACACGCACACTCGTTCGCCCCTCCCCCCTTTCCACGTGCGTCAAAGGCCCGCATGGGGGCGGCAGCCGATCTCTAAAACGTCTTCTCGATGCGCGAGACGGGACAAAAACTGGCCCAAATACAATGTACCCATGGCGAATGCGATTAACGGTGAAAAAGACGAAACCGCCACGTTACGTAACGTCGCATCGGTTGTAATATTTATAGAACGTTGTTTTTCGCCGAATTGCATTTGGCGGTTTTCGCGCGCGCGCACTCGAAGTGTGCGTGCCTCCCGCGTGTATTATATGTAGATACCGTTTTGTACACTTTCAGCCGTATCGACCGACGACTGCGATGATGATAGTATAATAATGTATACGAATCGGTTGGCGCGCGTAAATCGATTTTTTTTTTTTTCATACAGTCTCTTCGGAGTAATTTAAATCGAAACGGGTGCGGAGTAGAAACAACGCCTTCGCCTCGTCGAAACGAGAAGAGAAAAAATAAAGAAAAATGTTTTTCACTCGACGAGAAATCTATCTCTACGTGTCATCATAATATGTGCGTGCGTCCCACACGGTCGCCGACGCGCCGTTTCCAGAGTGTGTTTACTCAACGGCGACGACGACGACGTATAAAGTATGTCGTCGCGCGGAGATCGGAAAAAAGTCGACGAAATCACGTATGCTCGACGCGCTGGTGTGTGCACGCTTGGCCTTTTATAGACCGATAATAATAGACGGTCGGTAAACATTGCGCGAGCGATTGGAACGGGCAAAAAATAATACACGTAATAGTGTACGTACTACGCGTATACGCCGCCGGTGCGTATGAAAATATTTTTCACGAGTATAGTGTACTGGTATATCGTGTACGTAACGTAAATATATATTACGCCGCGGATCGAGAAAAAGAGTTTTTAATATATATAGAAATACGATGAACGATGTATCATGTGTATAAAAGATATTGCGTGTGGTAAATACATAATATTATATAAACAGTCGATCGGATTGTGCTGGGGTGAAGGAAAAACGACAGAAAAGTTATCCCAAAAAATCACACCATATATCACACACACACACACACACACACACACACACACACACAGAATACTACATAAATATATTTGTATCACTAATACTATACTATTACTACAGCTGCTCGGGATGTGATTTATCGGAAACTTGTTGTATGTAATAGGTGGCGCGTGTGCGTGTTGCGTGGTTCGGGTTAATAGTATTAATATTGTTATTACGATTATTGTCGTTGCTGCTGCTGTTATTGTGATTATTATTATTATTATTATCTAGTAAGGTTTTCTCGGGACTGAGCAAAGTCTCTCGCCTTGTCTAGTAGGTACGATGTCGTCGGTGCACCTGCTATACGGCTTGTACAGGTTTCTGTAAAAATTGTGCCTCAGTATTTTCGGGCTTGTTTGTGCGGTGGTGTTGTTGGTGACCATGGTTGTGGCTAATGATGGTTTGGAACCCTTACACTTATTCCTCGAGTGCGTGGACAGGTCCAACGCCTGCGGCTCCATCAGCGTGGCCGTCACCATGGTGTTGATGAAGCTGCTATAACAAAAAACACACGGGTATCGTTAGAATCGTCTTCCGGCGGAAAATGAATAAGGAGAAAAAAACGCAAAGAAAAAACAACGCCCATTGTGAGCATTACGGTCATCAGCCCACGCAGCGGGAGGATATATATAGTGCGCTGTGGGTCGTTCGGAAACTCGCAATAAACTATTATATCGATTCAACGTTATGGATTTCTATAATAGAATATCAATGCAACACACGATCCGGTGGCATCCGTATTGTACGCGCTCACAACAGTTTTATCGCGGCGAATACATTTTATAATATGTGCACCATCATTTTGACAATATCGCACACTGGACGCGTCGGAACCCAAGACCTAGGGGGGCCCTCCCCTGCGAACCCGGTACGTGATGTCGGCGCTCCTCGGTTCTGCAGGGCTCACTGTTATAGTACCGAGTGGTGTAGTCACGGCAATACAGAGTATAGCTGCTGTAGGTACACGCGTACACGTGGGAATCTCGAATGATAACGGTAGGGACGTGTCGGCGGCGGTCGATTGGCGATTTTCACGGTCTACGCTCTACGCCTCGCAAACAAACTAAACTCGACCGATTTCTACGCGATGGAAACGTGCACGCACGTACTCGTTATACAGGCGTGTAATGTAAATAATAATGGTGCCGCGCTCTCGGGGGCCGGTGTCGCACACATATACGAAGTGAAAATGGAAAAATCGCCTGCGGGTATACCCGACGAGGGCGCGGACGACGACCTGGAAGTTCGTGATATACGACCACAACGGTCGTTCATTTTTCGGTAAAATATTTTCCTGCGAGACTTGTATTTCCCCCCCGCGATACTACGTTAATAATAATCAATGATAAAAATACGTACGGGACGACGACGTGCACTTCTCTCTCGCTCACTCTCTCTCTCTCCGTCTCTCGTCGGCGACATTTTACTATTATTTTTACGCCCCACGTGTGACGGAGCCCTATATATAGTTTTGTGTAGACTTTTTCAGCACCGTTTCCCGTCCGCCCGCCGACTCGGGTTAAACGATGTTTTCTCTATACGTTACGCGCATATGCATGCGGCCGAGGCGATGTCACCATCCAGGAGGAATCACCCCGACCCGTTGAGGACTTGTATTATAGTAAAGATAGAACTCGGCGTTGATTACCGGTATATAGCGACGTACGCGGGCGGATAATGTAATATAGGTAGAACGTGGTTACTGATGGCGATCGCATAATCTGTTTATTGACGACTTATGAAACATTAGGAGCGGACCGCGTTCGGTTGCGTTCACGAAACAGTGCCAGTTCGTTCCGCTGCATCGCCGCGGTGGAGAGTGGAGACTGCGGCATTACGTGGCCGTGTGCGAAAAAAAAAAAAAAGTACGATAACGCGATACCGTCTCGCCGCGTACATATTATTATAGCTGCGGTCGTACATAATATTACAGTCGCGTCGTCGACGAGTCTCTCGACAAAGGAAAATAAATCCGAAATGAAAAAAAAAAAAAAACAAAACCCGATCGCCGTAACCCGTCGCCGTCTGCTTCTCCGTATATAATACGCGCGCGCGCTACTCGATTTCATCGGACCGCGTCTAATAATAATAATAGTAATAATAATAACGACGACGGATGCAGCCTACACTCCGTGTACTTGCGCACGGCGCGCGAGCACAATAGGTCGATCGACCCGAAAAAAAAAATAAAAAAAAAACTCTCTATACCGGCGGATCGTGTATGTGTCGGCGACGGCGGCGGTCGGTCGTTGGATTTTATTATTATTGCGCGCCGCGTACATAATACGTACACGGCCGCGGCACGACGCGGCGCGCCCCTCCGGGCCTTCTCTCCTCCGCGGCGGCGACAAGACGAGACGGTCGCCGCGCACGCAAACGCGGCGCGACGAGGACGACGACGTCACGTAATTATCGCGCGCGACTCGCGGTTCCGTCGTGTTATTATTATTATTATTATTTCTCTCTCTCTCTACATACGTATATAGATATATATATATATATATCGGCGTTCACTGCCCGTCGTCGTTCTCTCGGTGCAGCGCGTGCAAATACGCGCGTACGTACGAAGGGGAACGAAAAAAAAAATAAAAAAAAATTGTACTACGTGCACGCTACGCGTATCTGTATAATATTACAACATGCGATAGGAGTGTGAGAAAAATTACCTGGATTTGTTGTAGGTGGTGTTTTCCGCGGTAAAATTTGGAGATAGAAAGTTTGCTGAACCTGGTAGTGAAGTCGGCTGCAACATAAAAAGAAAAAAGAAATAAATAAAAAAATAATAACACAATTAAACGCTTTTTCGCGCACGCACGCACACACACACACACACGTATTGTTACGTGTGCACGCAACGTATACTCGGTAATTCGTATTATGCACACCACTCGATACGAAAATAATAATAATAACAATAATATCGTAATAATAATATGTACGCGTGAGTGGTGGTTCACGGTGCACTGCGAGGCGGTTGCGGTGGCGGGAAATGGAAATAATATGTTACACACATACTCGCACATACACACACACACACACACACGCGCGCGCGCGCGTATTCACGAACACGTATGCACGCGTACGAGGCGACGAATCGCGCGCGAATCGTTACGAAAGCAGAAAAGCAATGGGGAAAATAAAAAAAAAAATGAAAAAACCAGTGATCGTCTCCGCGGTCATCGTGCAGTACGGCTCTCGCGCGTGTAATGAAATAACGAGAGAGACTGGCTCGGTGCTGCGGCCGCGTTTTAGAGCGATAAATATTTGTTTTCCGCCGCGCGCGTACGGTGGCGGCTACGCATGCACACACGCGCGAGCACGCATAGGTATGCGGTGCACAACGATCGTTTGTTACGAAAAAAAAAAATAAATAAATAAAAAATATAAAAAAAAAAACCTGGCGATAATAATTATTACACGCTGCCCCGAGACTATAATATATAGTCGTCGACGTCGCCATCGTCGTCGTCGTCGACGTTATATTCTGCACACATACATACTCGAACGCATACACAAGTTCGCGCTCGCGTGTGCGTGTGTGTGTAAAATATAAATAATGGTTTCGAGATAATACGGTTTAACGTGCGCTGGTCGCGTATATAGTATCGTTTTTTTTTTTTTTCACGCTAAACGAAAAAAAGGAAAACGCGTCGAAATGGTAGTGTTACGTGTGTGTGTGCACTGTGCACGAACAGAGCGTGCGTAATAATAACGTTGACCGTAGTCGTCGCGTCGTGTGCGGTGTGCGTTCGTATGCGTGGGTATCCCTTGCACACACCCGCAGTCCGCACACCCTTAGCACACACACACACACACCCTCACCATAATAACCTAAATGCGTACATATACATATATATATATAAATGGTGTGGCGACGCCGACGACGACTTCAAAGCGTATATAGTAGGTGTACACTACCAGCCGAAAGGGTGCACGTGTGCGTGTGTGTGCAGTGAGTTCGCGTGTAGACGACATATATATAAACGCACACGCATTTATACGGGAAAAAAAAGGAAAAAGGCGCGTACGAGTAGGTATAAACATATATACAGAAAAGTAAAAAGGTTTTTTTCCCCTCACCCTCACTCTCTGCCGCAGCTCTCGCTCACGCTTTCTCGCGGAGGGTTGTTAATATAAAAACGACGTATAAATCTCGTGATGCCGACGATGTGCACGCCGGTCGCTAGCAGTTGTAAAAATTTCCGAAAAAACCGTATATATATATATATATATATATATATATATATACATATTATAAACGTGCGCACACCCGCGCACAATATATGTATTATAAGTATAATACGCTCACGCACGTACAAAAGAGAAGACCGTGTGTGCGCGTGTGACCGCCGATGCCGACGACGTTAAGAAGTGCCGTCGTTTACGGGGGCGGACGGGTGGAGGAGTACTGTCGTCAAAGAATCACCGACACGGGATAAACTGCGCGCGGAACGGGTACCGTGTACGTATATACGCCGTGTACCGCGACTGCGAGTGGGAAAAATATATATTTGTACACGTCCAACGCATATATTATAAACAACTAATAACATTGTATATATGTTTTAAAGGCGAGGTTATTGTTACTCACCAGCAAAGGGGATGGGCTGAAGTAGTTGTTGATCTTGCTCTGCAGCTCGGCGGGGCTGAGCCTGAGGCTCGGGTGATCGGCGGCCACCGCGGCGGCTGCAGCGGCGGCGGCGACCGCGGCGGCTGCTGCGGCGTTGCTGCCCTTGAGGCCGCTCAACGACGCTATGTTGTGGTGCAGAGGGTGGTGGGCGAGCTGAGACAAGTGGTGTTGCAGTTGCTGTTGCTGGGTCAGGTGGCCGAGACCGCCGCCGAGGCTGCCGTTGAGACCGCCGTTGAGCCCGCTGCCGAGGCCGCCGCCGAGACTGGCGTTCAGGCTGGCGGTCAGGCTGGCGTTGAGGCTGGCGTTGAGCCCGGCGTTCAGACTGGCGTTGAGGCTGCCGTTGAGACTGCCGTTGAGCAAGCCGTTGCCGTTGCCCAAGCTAAGCGCGCTGTTGTGGTGCGGTTTTTTCAGCTTCTGCTTGCTGTGATGAAGTAGGTGGTGCCTCTCGGGGCTGCGGCGGACTGGGGCGTTCGGCACGCACGGGTCCGGGCTGCTGAAACGTGACCGACTGCCCTCCCGGTCTTCCGTGTAGCACGTGGACGAGTTGTTGTCCGACCCGTCTACCGAGAACGATTTGGAATTGTCGTCCGACTTGTAACCGTCCGACGAAGCGTTGGAGGTCTTGTTGGTCTTCATCTCGTTGTACTTGGCTTCGGCTTTCATGACTATATCCTTGTTCTTGAACCATCCGCGGAACGTGGACTCGGCCACGTGCAGGCTCCTGGCTACCTCGGCCTTGGAGCAGCCTGTCATTTTGATGCGTACCAGCGCGTCCACCTTCTGATCGATGGTGAACAGCCGCTTTCCGTTGCTGTACGTGATCGGTGACTCCTTCTTCAGACCCACTTCCATCGTGCGATAGATGTCGTTACTTGCCGTCGGAAATAAAAGTACTGTATTCAATATGCTGCTGCTGCTGCTGCTGCTGCTGCTGCAGTATCTGAAAAACGAAAAACAAAAATCGACGCGCGACCGTATAAATATTTGTTCACGAATTAACCCTTTTTAAAATATAAATACAAACATATAATGCATATATACCTATTATAGTGGTATACGCATTGCACGCGCTCGCAGGCATTTCGGAATAATAATAAGCACGAAAGTACAACAACAACAAAAAACTAGCCCCGCTTCCGTCCGTGGCCGCCTACGCGCG